>NW_010584688.1:696378-719644 GCF_000705375.1 Tinamus guttatus | reverse complement strand
TGTGCCCTCCTCGCGCTGCAGCGGGCGGCTGGCGAGTGACTCAGGGACTCATAGTCTTAACCGGAAAGAGGGGAATATAAGAAAACACGAGAGATTTGAGAACCTTGCAAAACCTTCAGCAATGCCAACAGACTTATCTATCTCTCAAGATACACAGTGAATATGGTTACAAAACCAGTTTCTGCTTTAGCTACTAAGCAAAAGAAACACTGAACTGCTTTCTCAGGCAGTTTAGTGTATTAAAAGGTCACTTTAGATAATAAAACTGAAGAGAAATTGAGAACCTCTTATAATCTGAATCATATTTACTTCCATAAACAGGGTAAATTAATAAATATATGGGGTATTGTGTACTGTGGTCTACCCTAAGAAACATCCCACTTTCTAATGACAATTCAAGAGTGAAGCAAGGAGTGTAAGGAGACATAACACATGAGGAAGAGGAAACCAAGCGCTTTACCAGCTTTAAAGCCTGACAGATTCAGCCTGTTTTACTACAGCGGATCTAGGCAGTTAATACATGCAAACTAAAGCAAACCCAGAGGAAACTAAAACAGCTACATTCGTTGCAGGGCTAACAGACAAGGTCTATGGCTTTTGACATGATGCTTTCCTAGCATTTCAGCCACAGAGAGAGGCTAACGTGAATGCTGCTGATTGGCATGCCTGGCTCTCAGCTGCCTTTGTCCTGGACATTCCTGGTTCTCCAGACATTACTTGCAATTTTACACTACACAACAGTTTTAAAGTTCACAGCTTAGTTGCATTAATTGATCAAGATGTGAGCTATAGTATGTCTGCGATGCTTCTTTTTCCCCTTTAGAAATCACAGCAGCTTAGAAGATCCTCCTACCGGCTCTACAAGATTTAGGGTAGAGTCTCGCTGCAGGGCTATCCAGACGCCTTCCAACATACAAACCTGACTGGGCTGCACCGAGACCAGGATTTCTCCTGGTCTGTTCTGCAGGTGCTTCTTGCCGTAACTGAGGTTGCTTGACTCAGACAGATGTCACGCAGCTCCTGCAGCCTGGCAGGCACAGATACGCAGCCCCTTAGGAGTAACACAGCCTAGTAAGCTGTGGTGCACAAGCTGTTGTGATGATGGGCATAGCCAGCATCTCCTCACGCCTGCGTACAATCACCCTCTGCTCAACACCAGATCCACCGAGACTTGCACACTGAGCATCACGCCTGCTGCAGGGGCTTCCAGCCTCTCACCCTGCCCCTGCACCTCCCACGTTTCACGGGGCACCGCAGCTCTTCCTCAGTTCCTGGATGCCAAGGGCCGGGCGCTCAGCTGTGCTTGGTGAATGCAGTCCTGGAGCAGAAATAACTCTGTAACACTGAGATGCACATCAAAGGCACACCTTGGAGCAGAGCTGGGGCCTTACAAGCCTATTAGAAGACACATTCTCTGTACAGGGAGCCTTGCCCTGCTACAAACATCCTTGCACTCACCACAGTACCCAGAGCATGGACACGGAGTCAGTGTTTTCATGGCGTTCTTAGTCTAGAGCTGCCTTTACAGAACGTCTATTAAGCGTTCATGTAAAAATACACTCACAAATGGATTTACCGTGCTGATTAACCTTCTCTGCTCTAAATTCAACTGAGAAAATGTCACATGTTTTACACTTCCCATTGTATATTCCTGCTTCCTTTCTGTCTCTAAAAAAAAAAAAAAAAAAAAAAAAGCTTTTTTTCATTTCCACTCCCATACTGCTGCCTTACTAAAGAAGGAAGTGGCAAACGAATACAAATCCCTCCTAGGTGGAGGACAAGAACAAGGACAGGAACACTCACCCACGTGGCTAAGATATTTGATGAGCATCATCATCAAGGCTGTAAGGGGAAAGGGAAGCAGAATCTTAGCACATGCATGGAGGAGACACAAACTGAAGCACTTGAGGATAGGAAAGGAAACACGGTCCCAGGCATCTCCTGAATCTTGGAGGAAAGAGCTGCTTCCAAAAATAGCTGTATCTACAAATGTATGTATATGTACAGCTATATATGTATTATATCTTTAAGTATATATTCCAGTTCTATATATCATTGAATGCACTTTACTTCCTAAATTAGGTCTTGTTCCAGAATTTAGGAGCTGTGTCCCAGAGCATATAGCTTAGAACAAATGAGGCTGCCTGCATAAGGTTAGTATGATATTGATGCCCACCCTCTCTGCTATAGCAAGGGCCACTTCGGTTTTGATGCATAATGGGATCAAATGCCTGGAAATTACCCACTGAAGCAATCCTAAAGCACAAGAAACATTAATTCCTTCCCTTGTTGCAGGTTTCTTTTCATCCATACCACATGAACACCTTCAGCTGGAGTTCACAGGAAAACAGTCACTATATACAGTCGTCGTGAGCATTTTTAGGATGGATCTGATGTTGCTGTGCAAGTCTACGTGCAGTATCAGAGCTCCTTCCATGCTCTTGTGATGTAGCTCACTGAAGAGCAGAGCTGGGGACCAGCTTCAGGACTTCACAAACTAATGTGACTGCGTCAAACTGGCCACTGGTTTTGTCAGATTTTTCATCTAGTTTCCCCACTTCTTGGCATCCAATCTGTTCTGATCAGTGCCTTTCAAGCCTGTAGATGGGAGTCGCTGTAGGAAAAACTGCAGATCCAGAGAGAGGCTGGAGAGCCAGACAAAACTGGAGAAAGAACCAAAACCAAAAACATCAGACAGCTGCAGAATCGCAGCTCTGCTGCTTGGTACGATGACCAGTTCTCCAACTACCGGCTCAGGGTGCCACGGGCTGAGAACACGATGGGCTTAGACACTTGCATCTATCAGAGCTGTCTATTTTAATACCATCTGCAATTATAACAGCTAATGACGTTCACTCACTGCTCCTTTGAACATTCAAACGCATTTTAGTATTTAGGTTGACAGGCTGTAACATGATTTCAGTAGAAAGGAATAAAATTCAGAGCAAATTCTGCAGGCCCAAAGTAAATGAGTTTAGTTATATCTAATAACGCGATTATGCTCTTGTTCTACTTTGTTTTTCTGCTAACAATCAGTTGATCTTACCTATTTTCACCCCACTTCAAGTTGTGCTTTGTTAAATTAATCAGGATTTAACAGAAATTAAATCACATGCTATTTAATAAGATTTCAGATTAAGTAGTTTTAAGAGGCACAAAGCATGCTGAAATCTATTTGAAAGCCCCACAGAATATACAGACTCCTTTCTGTAAAGATTGTAGACAAATATAACAAATACAAATCCTTCTCTCTTTATGCGATTACCCAGTAAAACTGGAACTTCTTTTCCTGTGCAACACTTCTCTGTTCTGTGCAGAACAGGAGGTTTTCAAATTGTGAGAAACAACTGAGAGAACAAACTGCAAACGCTAAAGGAATCAGCCAAACCCTGTCCCAAAATTCTCATGGTTGTGGAAAAAAATCAATTAGTTGCCACTGAAACATGAGATGCAGCCTGAGAAGGAGGTGGAATTTCAGGTTCTGGTTCTAGTTTCCACTTGACACAAAGCTGTAGTTCAGTTTGGACCCAAGGCATAAAAGAGCCACCACTCTCTGTTTCTTAGACATGGGAATTTCTTCCCAAAGAGAAGCCAGAAGGAAAACTCACAAGAGAGACACTTTTACAGTATCCAATACAGTTCTGATATATGGCCTATAAATTCTCAGAGATAAATATATCAAAGTAACCTGTAACTTGGCTCATCCTGCAGATTTATACTGTAGCATTTGTATTGTCCAGGCTTTTCATACACATCAACCAAACTAAAAAGCCCACGTTACTCAGCCCAGAACATCTGCTGGTGAGTTTACTCTGGGCCTCTTTTAACCTCCGCAGCTTCCACTTAGGATCCTCCCTCTCCACTGGAAGTGGTTCAGTTCCCCCTGGCTGGAAAACCTCCCGCTTTATCCTCACCTGCTGCTTTGCGCTCCTGCCGTTTTCTGCAGCGGCTGCAGCAGTTTCACCTGCCAGGACGCATCGAGATTTTTGCTCCTGATGAGGTCAGCTCGAGCATCACTATAAGCTCATGGCTGTGACAGGAGGGCAGACACAGCTTGGGAATCTGATTCTTTTGGAACAGAATCTCGTTCTGCCAAACACCACAGGATAAGGTAGGAATGAGATACTTAGTTTGAGGAACTCTCGATCTGGGGGGAGGGAGACAGTTTAAGATAATCCATTAAATTATTTTTGCAAATCCATATTTGTAAAAACAGAAAGTGAAAAATGCACTTCATTTTGCATGCTATTATTTTTAATTAAATTTGTATTCCATTTTCCTTCCAGTCTATTCCCAAAGGCATCTCTACACCAGCTGGAACTGAATATATGACTAATCACAATCAGTGCGAAACATCCCTTCTCAAAGGCCACAGTACAGCTCAGGATTTCATAGCACACAGTCCCTCACCTGTGCAGCTACATGCACTAAAAGGGAGAAAGCTCCGTGATGGCTTGGTGGCAGCCAGGGAGCAAAAGCATCACCTGGGAATCAAAGCTACCCTGCTCTGACCTTCACACTAACTGTAGAGATGAAAAGCTGCTTGAAAAGTTCCTTGCTGGTGAAGGGGCAGGGGATAAGGATGGAGCATCAAAAGGGAAGCTGAGCAACATCAACTAAGTGTCATCGGGCACAAAGTGTTTTACCTCATTAGCCTCAGGTGCAGGCATTCAGATGCACATTCTGGTTGGGAGGGTAAATAAAGAGCAGGGAAATCTTAAGCTAAAGAACAGAATTATTAACCTTAGGGAAAAAATACATATAGAATTAAGTAACCTGTTCAGAGAAAGGCCAGAAGTGGAGTAGCAGACAGGTGCTGTGTGTCAGGAGTCACGCGTACGGACCAAGCTGCCTGGGTGTTAGCACAAGCAGACAGCCCAAACCCTACGGAGGACCTAGAGCCGAGACGGTTGGTAAGAAAAGGGGTATTTTTGTGGCACTGGGTAAAACGACGAGTTCCTGAGAGCAAGGCCATGCAGCTGCCATTCTGAATGCCCACTAACACTTATCTGAAGCACAAAACGAAGTACTCAAGACCTAAAGCCAATTGCTTTTATAACAGTTTTATTCAAGTCTGTGTGCTCTAGTGTTGAGACAAGGCCTAGATCAGCATTACACTGTAATACAATAATTTTAGCCATTGAACCAAGCCTGCTTGGCATCCTTGGTTTACAATTTACAGTACATCCAAAAAAAAGCAAAGAGAAAAAACCCCAACACGCCAACAACTTTCATTAGCTCTTTGCTTCACTTAAATATTGTTCTATAACATAAAATAATTTAATACAAAAAAAAGAACTGTAATCCAAATACACATAATACATTGACACAGAACAGAGGAAAGATACAGTAGATTATGCACAAGAGTATTCAGTTGATGTGTTACCTACAGTGAAACAAACTGGACATTAATATAATTTAACTATTTAAGCCCAGGAGGGTCAGAGGCAACAGCCGGGTCACAAATAAAGCTTTTTTTAAAAATAATGCAATCTTATTTTCCTCTAAGCTTACTGCTGAACAGAAGTTAAAGGAAGGCTCCAATAAATCACTTCATTTGACAACATTTCATCACACAAACAAGGTAAACTTGGTGGCCTCAGTTATTTTACTCAACTCTGGGGTACCTGACCTTCTGCCAGTGTAACTGCTTCGTTGCAGGGTCTTGGGGCGAAACACACCTTCCAGGTGCTACTCCCATCGCAACAGACTTCTGAACACTATTAACAGGAGAGGAGACACAGAGGTCCCCAAAACACAGACTGAAATACAGAACAAGTCATAAGATGAATTCCAGTCCTGCAGTGTTTGGAGATCCTACAAAGTACCTAACATCCTCCACAGATTTTTTTTCAACAGGAGCAGGAACTATCCCATATCTCAAAAAATGGACATGGGGGCATGATTTAAAACTAATCTACTCACCCAGTTTTTCAGATTTATAACTTTGTACCAACGAAAGTCAAGTCACTGATTTTTTGCAACTGGCTTTAAATAGAAGCAGGAGCAGATCCACAATTAATAAGGCAAAAAGAAAGAAACAGTTTACAAAAAGGAGGAGGAAATACATTCTCTGGCTGAGAAATTTTTTGACTTTCAAAGCCGCAGAAGAGACATAGTTAAAAGCACTGGTAATGTCCCTGATTTTTCCACCTCTGTTGCCCTCTCCACTCTTATAGAAGCACCTCGCAACTTGAAGGCAGACAAACCCTCTCAGGTATTTTCGGCTTGTCCTGAACTCGAGGAAGGGGAGCCGTTCTCAGCCGCACAGGGCAGTGCTGGGCAGGAGCTGCCAAAGCAGAGCCCTCCGCAGCGGCGGGGGCGCCTGCGGCCTGCGCTCCGCGTCACTGACATTGGTGCGTGCACAGAGCCCCCACGCTCCACAGCGCACCCGTGCAGCCTGCTGGTGCGGAGGTGGTTGTTCCCTCGGGGGGAAAACAAACAAAAAACACAACCTCTCTCAAAGCTTTCCCGGTTTGCGGTGAGGAACAGCAACCGAACAGGCCTCGCACGGGCAGGGCGGGAAGCTGCGAGGATCCCAGCGAGCAGGCCCGCGTTTTCCCGAGGCTTGCGGAGGAACTCCCTCCTCAAGCACACTTAGTCTTTCCTCTGGCAATGGAGTACGGAGCCTGGGCCTTCCCCGCTACTCTTTATGGGGCAGAACTCCTGCGATTTAGATCAAAAGAGCTCTGCTGACTCAGCCTTGTGCAGCGCCCCACAGATGCCTCTCACTGACTGCGGCAATGTTTAGGTGTGCGGTGAAGAGCTCTTCCAAAGCGAGCTGCTTCCCTTGAGTTTACAAAAACGGTGCCCAAACTGAAGAAATGGTCCCCTAAATATGAACTTTTACTAATAGATGTTCCTGGCTTTTTTTTTTTTCACTCCTCCCATTTAAATCAAAACAGTCAGATCTGAGAGGCAAAGGTGCCTATTACCGTAAGTGAATCTGTGCACTCCACTTAGAGTTCACTTATGCCCCAAAGAGACCCAGACTGAAGAGGGCCTTTCACTCTCTGCAAAGAACCTAGTCAAGCTCGATGCTGCTGCTGCCAAGCCCTGGTATGGTATTTTTTTTATTTTTCTCCTCTGCTTTGTTCTTTAAAGTCTAGGATTTCTAGATGTTACGGTTGCAAGATAACCTTGAAAACAGAGCAATGGCAAAACTGATGCACTAACATCTGCTTGAACTGCGGTGCAAAAGATCGGCTAAGAGGTATTAGGTAGCCTATTCTGAGGCAAACGCTACCCATCTTGACATCCCGAGTGCTGCTCATTAAAGCAGGCAAGACGGAAGAAAATTCTGCTCTGACGATCTGGCCAATTAATTGAGAGTAACAACTTATTTTATGATGCAGAGACGGGGTCTGGGAGAAAACATCACATTAACCTGCCCCTAAGTTGAGAAGTGGCCACAGCCACAGATCCCAGAAGGAATCGGGGAAGCAGCCCAGCTCTCCTCAGGAGGGTCAGCGTGCCTTGGAGCTTCACCCATCCGTGATCAGAGGCTGGATCTGCTCTGAAAGCAGTGAGAAGTCATCAAACACAAGGGTCTCCAGGGAACTGACGCAGTCAGATTCCGAAATCTGCTACTAGCAGCACTGCTGTCAGTGACGTCTGGAAAAACACCAGCGCATCTTCCTGCTCCACTATCACCTCTGCGCTAGGAGCCCGAAAGGGGAAAACACCAGGACACGGCTAGCACAATGGAGCTTCTTTCTCAGACTCTTACCCAGCCTCAGCTCTTGAGCAAATGCTCGACTGGAACAAGCGACGTGGGACCCGGAGAGGGTGCCCATCACTCCTAGCCCCCAAATATAAAACTACATTATCCTGGTGTCACGCTGGGGCTGTAGTCAGTATGTTTTGTACATAATGTGGGTTCTCACTAACTACTCTAGAAGATAAAATCCCAGCATGGAGAAGATCCTAGAAAAAAAAATGTTTCTGAATAATCTGTTCAAGAATAATGGAGAGGAATTTTCACCCAACATGACTATTTTTAAAATTAATGCAAAGTAAAAACAATTTTGATGTTCTGCCTGCAAGTTTGTGTTAAACCCCCCTTTGCCATCTGTGCATCCATCTGACCTACCAGCTACAGAACTAACAGTAGCCCACTTCAAGCCAACCTGATAAAGCCAGTACATTATACACTAAAGTACATTATGGTTTCTTAGTATTTGCTACATTGGGCTATCTGCACATTTTAGCATTCAGATATGACAATGACTGCATTAGGATCAGGTATATTAAGAAATCAGTACTGCAAATGTGGGAAAACACTCAAGGTTGTCTGTAAGGGTCACTTTAAGAATTCATTAGACTGTTTTAAAAAGTCTGTGTTTACAGATCTATCATTAAAAGCCAAAATGACCCAGACGATATCACCAGTGTGCAGATGGTGGACAATCAGCTCTTCCATAGGTTGGAAACCGCCAAGAAACATGTTCTGCCTTCTCACTGACCATTTATTCTGAGACCTACGCAGTAAAGGCAAATATAAGTTTTGCGTTTGTTTTTGTGAGTTGCTGGCTTTCTTTTCCATCAGGTATTTGAATGTCCAAGAGCCAGATACAAGTGTTTACCTCTGTCTTCCCATCATGCCAGCCTAAACTGAGCATCTATCGCAATTCTTACACTTTCTTCCCATTCTATCTCTAAAAATGAGGTAGCTCAGGGTAAAACAAAGCCAATCAGCCAGAAACCAAGTCTCTACACATTACTCAAACCTCCTTTTAGGACGAGCTTCCCCAGAGATGTGATGCCGCTGCTGGGAAGCTGGTACCCTCTGACTTTGCCTACAACACTAACAATCGCAGCTTCAGCCTTTTTATTCCCCTCTCTCCTGACAACCTCTGCTTCTGCTTCCCCAAGTTGTGTCTTAGGTTCTCAGCCTGGAAACACTTTAGAGCTAAATCCACCTAAAAGATGCACACAATCCAGTGGTATCCCATCTTAGGCCCCAAAATACTATGATAACAAGAATAAACAACTAATAAAGATGAAGTAGAGCCAGCCAGTAAAATCAAGTTGTTCTGAAATCTAATCAAGAAATAAGGAGAGGCAGTAACAGCACATTTGGTCCACAGAGGGGTAAGCACTTCAGCGACTGGGAGAACAGCAAATGTTTGTGTTGATGGTATTTGGGCTGATGTGCAATGAACAACACTCAAGTTCTGCAAGTTACAACCTAGGGCCTTTTCCAAAGCAAAACAACCCACAGCCTTATCCGGGAAGCATGTGAAAGAGAAGGCACCGCGGAACACAGGATGAACCCACTGTTGTACTTCACAGCTTACATGAGAAAAAGAGACCACCAAACTTGCGCCCAGAAGGAAAATGATGTTCCTTATCAGAAACTTCCTACTCACGTACAGAATGGGATGAAACATGTTTCTCTGTTTACAGTATCACTGAAGTGCTGAAGATTTCTCAGAGCAAAATCACAAAAACAGAAAACAAAACCTGTTGTTGGATGGGATACTGTAAGGAACACCCTGGTAGCTGCTTCAGACCCACTGCCCAGGCACCTGTCGTGACGGTAAATAGCAAGCGACCTTAAAAATCAAGTACTGGAAGGACTGCCTTTGCAATATGAAAACAAAGCATTTCAGAAAGGTCATTTGGGAAGCTGTGCTCATCTCTAACACATGGCAGGGCTGCGAGTGCGCTGAACGTGGCAGAACGCAGAAGGAAACCCACCCTGCGACTGCAGCACGCGACGCTGCGCGGCTCTGCTCAACAGAGGGAGCAGCAGCACCGGCCACGCGCACTTCCCGCTGCCCTGCAAAGCTCTGGAACGCGGGGCTGGGGAAACACGCTTAAAGCCTCTTGTTTATTAACCCCCAAAAAGGAAAACCCACACACACAGGGGAAAAAAGCAGACATATGGGAAAAAAAAACCCAGATCACTAAAAACCACCAACAGGGTATGGAAATAGAAACATTTAAAACAGTTAAAAACTCTTTTTGAGCAGCAAGATAAATACCACTGGCCATATCGCCCACTATATTCTAATCTAACCCTGGCCATATCACCCATCATATTTTAATCTTATAATAACAAACTTAACAGAATAAAGTAGGAAGGCATCTTCCTTAAACATACCGTTGCTATCTAATTAAGGCTTATGAAGCCTGAGAATTCTTCTCTGTGATGCAGGAGTGTATTTTGGTTATCTCTTGCGCACACCTTCTGTGCAAATATGTATGTGTTTTAATACATGCCTATTCCCCTCATTATAGTTTAATGTCCAGTTTTAACCGAGTTACTGTCTTAAATGAGCTATGGTAAGGGAAGCAAAACAATTGTCCTAGGGTGACAGGCTTAGGTCCAGATCTTCATTTACGATTTTTGGGTTCCTTGTTCCATGCTGAAAAAAGTAAAGCTGAAAGGAGGATCCTTATTCTTTGTGCAAGACATAAACCTTCCTATTCCCCAGAGAGTTGGTAATAGTTTTTAAGAGTATTTTTAAACTGCATGGAAAAAGGTCCGAAAGTGATGAATATCCTTTTGCAAGAAGAAGGGTTTCAAAAACACCCAAAGAAGCAAACATAATAGAATTTGCTTGAAACCACTTATAAAAGTAACAGGCTATGATTGAATTTTGGGATACAGTATTCCGTTTGTTTCCATATATCCAACGGGACTCCAGCTCCCACATTCATCCCACAGGGATCAATTAGGCTTCAAATAATAACTAAAAAAAAAAAAAAAGCAACAACATTCAAGGAAGAAAGCTGATCCAAAGTAGGAGGTTTCCTATCATCTTCTATTTAATGAAACCCTCCAAATAGCAAAGACCTTTCTTTACTCGATGATTATTGCCTCACCTTCAGCAGAACGAGGTATTCAGGTTCATGACAAGTGAAGTACATCTCTGTGCAGTATTGTCCATATAAAGTCTTAAGATAACAACATGCTATGGAGAGGGAAACAACTAGCCCATTTTCTAGAGTACAGAAAAATACTTCATCATAAAAGCATGCTACACCAGAACAGGTCTTTCCAAACCAATGACAAAAAATTTACTTTGAAAATACTCATTTTGTTAGAAACCCACTGCAAAAAGAATATTTTCACTGAGGTTCCCTGCCCCATACTGAGAACAACCCACTGAAATAATAATTTGAGAGGAAAAAATACAAAAGTTACATTAGCACTTCTCATAAGGAGCTAAAGGAAATAAACCTACTCGATGGCAAAGCAGAACACGGTGCAGCCCTTGAGAAGCAGTATTAGTCGAACAAGCCCACAGCCATCATCACCTTGCTTTTGACATAAATGCTTTTGCTCTCTACCTGTTCCACGCAACTTCAGTGAAACCAGTAGAAATGTATCCAAAATTTATCATTTTTAGTATTGGTTGCTATGATTGTGTTTTCCCCTCAGCTTTACAGGAAAAAACAGGAGGAAAAAACAGACACAGGAATAGCATATTTTTAAGGGCTGGCAAACTTTTTATGTTTCCTAAATTAACACATCAATGCCACAAATTACTGTATTTAAGTTTTTCCAGACCAGATTTTTTTCTCAGCAACTATCTTGTTTGCTGCTGTTACTAATGGTAATAAAAAATATCCTCTTACTTTGTGAGTCCAGTATTTAACATATTTCATTCCACTTTTTTTGCCATTTTATCTCTGCTCAGGGATCTCATGCTCTCGTGCTATCTTTTCCTCATTTTCTTGGCAAAAAACACGTGCACCTTATTCAGATATCGAAGAGTCAGTACATTTATTGTAATATTTTTATAGCAAGATTTTCACCATCTCTCTCCAGAGCACACTGCTATAGAGATATCAACCAACTTTATCCTAAGACGCTTCTCCAGAAGCGGGAGGAGAAGGGGATTTGGGAGCTTTCTGACTGGCTTCTATCTTCTCGGAAATCTAGTGCACTACAGCGAAGCACTTCTTTCGAGATTTGGAGCACCAGCAGTCCTGCAACAGGGAAAAAACAGATCAGGGCAGGAGAGAAACCAAGCCGGGATGGGGACAGACGGACACAGGGAAGTCATGACCTCGCTCACGCGCGCGCGCGGGCTCTGGCTCCAGGGACGCCGCCAGGAGAGGTGTTCACACAGCGCCAGGGTTGGCCTGGGAAGCCTCTCCCCGCCAGGGCCCGGAGCGCTGGCTCGGGCGCACGGCCTGCATGTTCCGCAGGCTCCTCCCGGCTGCGGCGCTCCCGGCCGGGGGCTGCCACGCACAGACCACCTCGCTGTGTCCAAAGCGCAGCACGGCCAGGGAGCGCTTAGGAGAACCCCCGGGGCTCCTGCTGAGGCTCTCCGGCACCTCAGGAACACAGAGCGTCTCGGTATAAGCCTGACCCGGGCCTCTGGCTCCGTCTCATCTGTCCTACACGGTGTCGTTTTTGCCATTTGTGGTTAGTGACCAATGCCCTTCACAGCAAAATACTCCTAACAGGAGAGCTGCACACCGCTTACACCAACTCGTTATCTAAAGGCAGACAGAGGAAAGGGATTTCCTCTCAGCTTCTCAATTTCCTAAGCAAAAAGGGTGACAGAACAGGGTTGTACAGATGTTTTGCTTACGGGGAAATGGATAAAAAAAAAAGTTCCAGTTCACTCTGCTACAGCAGGAAGGGCTCACCGGGCTGAGTAAAACCAGGGCAGCCTGGAAGGTGGGTAACCTCCCTTTCCAAACAAGCAAAAGCACTTTAAACACTGCTGCCTGAACAGAGCTACGGCAGGTGATGCCTTTGCAGAGCAGATGTTGCTTTCTATGACTTTTGCAATGAGTTTTTTTTTTTATATTTTAAGTGGAGAGCATGACATTTCAGAACAGCTAATTCAGTGTTGTTTCAGATTTTTTAAAAGGATAGGGGAGACTGAAAATTAGATAGTTTTAATCTCCACAGTGCCTGTGACAGCCTCTGGCTGGGCTTTCCTCAAGTTTGTTTCTACAGTACAATTAAAATTAACCATCTGCTTTCTCCCCACCCCCCTCTTTTTAAGTCTCTGGATCACAAACAAACTGACGTTACAGAAATAGAAAGCAAAAGGATGAATGTGTAAGAAATGAATAATGCTGAAAGCCTACTTTTAACAAAATAAATGTCAGACACAGCAGATTTCATTTTAAAGCAAGCATTTTACCCCCAGAATTACACCAGAATATCTTGTCTCCAGAGAGAGACTATCCAGAATCAGCTGCTAGTGTAGCATCATTAATGCTAGCTGTGGAGCACTCGATAGGGTAGGCAGCAATAAATAATTCTGCCATTAACCACCCTTCATAGGACGTGATGAGTGAGAAACATGTGCCCTTTCTACACGAGAATGTACTGTATTTTCCCCCAAAAGGAGTGTACTTGACTAATGGCAATACGTTGGTTTTAGCCCTCAAACACGAAGTTCAACCCTAGTCCAGTCCTTCCCCACATGTGCCGCTTTTTCGCATTAGGTTACAAACATCTGACCACTCGTGTTCTCTGTGCTGAACAGCTGCAAACAGCTGCACTGCCTTCACACCAGGACTTCCCTACTGGTCTGAGCACAGCACTTTCACATCAGCCATTTGCACCTGATTGATGAGTTTGCTAACAAAATAAGCACAGGTCTGCACAAAAGGAGTGAACTGCCAAGCTGTACCTTGCAAGAAAGCAGCCTGCCCTAATACACTAACATAAAGACCACATCCCTCAGCCAGAGTGCCCAAGCTGGGACAAGGGTGAAGCTCTTACTCAAGCCAGCGGGATACCCTTGGTACAGGACGGACACTCGCAATCTCTGCACACAGAGCTGTGAGCTTAGACACACCGTAGCTGGGTGACTTCCTCCTTCAAGAGGGGGGCCTGTTCCTGCTTCAGAGTTGGGAGATTTTACAATTTTTGAACAAGGATAATGCATGTTTTGCTTGTCCATAGTGCCTTCCACACAAAGATCTCAAAGGACTTTATACATACCACAAATGCCCTAAACCACCCCCCTGTGAGGTAGGTATTATCCCTATTATTTACAGATGGGGAAATTCAGGCACAGAGGTTACATTATTTGCCCAAGGTCACACAGTGAGTCAGTGGCAAAATTAAACAGAATCCAGTTGTTCTGATTCCTATTTGCACAATCCAACTACCAAACAACAGTGTCTCCACCTGAAAAATCAGTGTGCATTAAAACAGTTTTGGGTGTCAAGACCCAAAGTGACTCATAAAATAAACATGAGAAAGGAGGTAAAACAAGAGAGAAAATATGAAGAAAAAAATTAAAAAATGAGAGGAAAAAAACCAAGGGACACATAAGAACTTGCTTCTGCAAGCCAGCACAGCTTTGCTTTAAAGAAAGAATGCCAGGCAGTTCCCTTCCCAGAGCTGAGGCAGCTTGACCATGAGCCTGGGATATAGGAAACGGCAGCAGCTGGTGGATCCAAAGCTCAAAATAAAACACCTAGTTAAACAGCCATCCCATTCCCCTTCATCGTTTTGAAACCATAGGGTCATAGAAAAATAGGGCTGAGAGAGACCTCAAGAGATCATCGAAGTCCACCCACCCTGCCTCAGAGCAGGCCCAACGACACCTATTCCTTCCTGACAGGTTAGTTCTCCGTCGACAGAGACTCTGCACCCTCCCTCAGCAACCTGCAACTGGTACACGAGCAAACGAGGGCAAGGGAGTGTAACAGCTACTGCTCCTTCACTGGGGGCACCACGATTCCCAGGCCTACCTCATGATCTGAATGCATTTCAGAGAGGTTCGTCGCCAAATATTTATTTGTTTACATCCTGGAAGCCTTGGGAAAACACTGAACACTAATGTCTGCTGTAGTGTAATACTTGCGTTTTGAAAATACTAATACCAGGATAGTTACCAATATACTGCAAGTGCCAAATCCTACAAGTAACAGACTTTGATATAGTTATTTTGGCTTACTGCAGTTGGAATCTACAGTAAGGACAGGGAAGACTACAGAAAAACCCCACAGCAAAAGTCAGCAGCTTTGAGTTGCCAAGTTACTTCCAGCTGCAGACAAAAAAATCAGGCAGTCGGAAAACACATCTTCAGCAGAGGCAGCACCATGATATGATCTCTGTAGCATCCCTCCATTTCATCTGTCTTCAAAGTGCATTCTCAGTGCAAGAAGTAGGATTGAATTTAAAGGGGCTTACTGTCCCCAGCAGGTTTCATACTAAGACCAGAACTCCTGCTTGAGTTCATACGCTGCAGCTTTGTGTGTGTTAAGTTCACTTCTGCATAGCGGAATGGTGCTGTCCTGGCTCTGCCCCTCAGCATCTATGTCCAACAGCGTCCGCTCCTCTACAGGAAGACCCACCTGGAAAGGAAGCAGCGCAGGAAGTCCGGGTCTCTCTTCCACAGTGCTGCTGCTACTAGCAAAACAAGAGTCCAGATTGCTCGGAGTGTCAGTACTTGAGCTGTTGGCAGAAGATTCACCCTTGGCATTGCTGGGTGACACGAACCACCAGGGGCCCGCGGGCCGCGGGCCGCGGCCGCGGCAGGAACTCCAGTGTCTTGGGTCTTTCCAGGGCAGGGTCCTGCTGCGCATTCCATCGTCTTGGGGTCGGAGGAAAAACAAGGTTGGGGTCTGGCAGGCGAGGGACCTCATTGGGATCTCGGCTTGGACTAGGTGTTTTTAATACACCTGTCCCCAGTACAGAATATGAAAGAAGAGGAGAACACGTCAGATATCACTGCTACGGTTTCAACAAGTGTCAACAGATCTTAGCTTATTATGCATACTACGAAAACATTTTCATGACAGCAAGCCTCCTTTCCTTTGCATCTTTACCAGTAACCTTCAAACAATTTAAAGTGTTCTATTGTTCTTTTTCAGTTTTGTTCCTCTCCTGTTCTGAACACATTACTGAGAAAGACCCGTTTCATTTGGCAGAGTATTCTGTGCATTATCTCATTTGCTTTCTTCATTCTTAGACTAAAGTGTCTCTGTGGGCAATTCTGCACAGTTCGTCCTTTTCTTCTCAAAAACACAACATAGATTCTAAGTATTCAAGGAGTCTACTTTAATGAGAGCTCTCAGCTCTATTAACCTGAATTCTGCTACAGATTCATTCAGCAGATACGCTTACATTCTGTTCTGCCACTGGGAACAAGTCTACCTCAGTCAGATTTTAGTTTCGTTATCTTAGTCCTTTTTTTTTTTTCCTCCTCCTGAATTACTAGAGTGGAAAAACAGGAAACCATTTAAGTTATCAAACCTCAGAACCTCTTAAAGATTGTAATGGTAAAAACACACTACCCTGGAAGATGCCTCTTGCTTGCAAATGACTACAGTTAACAGCCCCAAACTATTTCAGATATCCAGACTTTAACTGCTTTAGATTTGTGGAACAGAAAATTATTTTATGAAATAATTTATTACAAAAAGGTAGAGGAAGAGGCCCTTGAAAACCTACCTGCTCCTAATGCTCCAGTTAAACAGCTGCTGGAAGGGCACCCACTGGTTGGGCATCCATTGACGAGGAGTCCAGTCCCTTTGATGGCCCCGTCGGAAGGGGTGCGCCGGTGCCCACCTTGCTGCGGGTGGGAAGAGACTGTCACATGTGTGGGAGTCAGGGACTGGTTGGGGTCTTGTTTGAACCTCTCGATCTGCACATTGACTAGCGGGTTGTTAACGGCTGGCAAGGGAGCCTTGACTGTCACAGGGCTGACAGGCATTTCATACACCACAATCTCATCACTGTCTGAGCGCAGCAGGGACCGGGTGGAATTACATTCAGAAATGGAAGACAGGGAAAGAAGGGTCAGGGACGTGGATGGCTCTCCTAGAAACAACATGGGCTCCTCTTTCTTGAAGATCTTCCGAGAGGGTGGGCTAGTGCTCCTACGTGGACGTCCAGCTCGCTGGAAAATGCTGTCCCGCTTCTTCTTCTCTTCCTTGGGTGGTTCTGGCTCCTCCTCAATCAACAGCTGACACTTCCCTGCTTCTAAGAGGTCAAAGCCCAGGCCTGCGGCAGCCAGCACTGCCCCACAGCCAAGCAAAGCAACCTCACACCGCTTATGGTGGGAGCCGCTACGTTTGAGGCTGTTTGTGGGTGTCAGCTGTGGGGTGCTAGTAGCAGAGTTCACAGGAGTGGACTCCTCATTGGCATCACTAGAAGGCCCATCCCAGTCTTCATTCTTCTGAAACGGGATGCAGAGGTATGACTGGTTGGGGCCAGGTGAAGGGTGCACTTTACCCTCTCCATTAAAACATTCACTGTCTTCATCGTCTGCAAAGCAAACGAAAGGACACTTTGCATGGATGTAACACTTTCACTGAAAATTCTGATGTCTTAAAAAAAAAAAGTATAAGAATTAAGCTCCTCTTCATAAGATGCAACTGTTGTCATCTTAAGCACCATTCACCGATTGCCAAATACTAACAGGCTATTCTCTCCAAAGCAGACAGGCTAAGACAAGTAGCTGGGCACACTATCAGAATTAGAAGACTTACGAACAACAGATTGATACGTTTGAGATCAGTTCATGAAATCTACTTATGTTACTTCCAGAATAAGTTTATATTTTCAGAAATGAGGAGCGAAAATGCAGGAAAATGAAGACTTCTCCATGCAAGTGAAGGTGTAATCAGTCCCCATGCTGAACATTTGAGATGTAGCATGGAGCTAGAGAGAATTTAAGAGAAGCTTGTTAGCTTGACAAATAATGCCAGCAAGAATAGAGAGATAAACACAAAGAAAATCCAAAAGCAGACATGAAATAGCAGTTACTCTGCAAAGAATAAAACAAAGATGAGAGGCAACCAAAATAAAACCATTGCTGTAAGGTACCAGGTGAAGGTCAGGAAACAAGAAGTTCATTCAAACGTGAATGGAAGTGAGGATGAGGATATGAAGTCCAGGGAATTTCTTTACCCATCTCTGCTAAGCTGGTAAATCCTGGAAAAGCAGGCACAGTTCTCTGGATCTTCCCTAGGTTTGGGGCACTGGATGACCACTGTTTGTATCCTTCTACCAGAGCTTTCAGACTGAAATAGAAAGATGAGAAAAAAAAATGTACAGCGCTCACAACAAACTTGCTCTCCGGCCATCTATATTCTCTACTGCTCTATTTAGGACATTCACATATTTACCTTAACTTAGACGAGTTTAAGGCCCTGAGGTACCAAGACATTTTACATCTTTACAGCATATTAAAATACAAACCCCCCTGACCTCTCTCAAAGGATCTCAACAATGCCTTCTGTGAATGCAAAACGATTTCTTCCTCTTGATTCTCATTTTTCACCAGAATCACTCTGCATTTCTATCATGGCTTCTATTCCTGCATTCAAAGTTTTATTATGTTAGGCTTCTTCACCTTGGTATGCAGAATAGAATTTACCTCTATTCTTGAGCTACCAGCATGCCCAGCTTGTCACCAAAGAACTGTAGTACTGTGGCAAGGTCACAAGGTCTAAACTTGGTTCAGCGGATGTTCAGCTGGTTGATGACTATGCTTTAGACATTACCTTTCAGATGCTCTTGCTATTCCCAACTTTCAAGGATAGTTTCCGATACACTAAAAGCATCCTGTACAGTTCTGTCTTGAAAGTTCAGCATTTTCCCCTCTTTAACCACTCTGGCATGTGCAGTACACTGCTGTGAACTTGAATCCTGCCAGTACAATGCTGAATCTTACTTGTCAACACAGAGCCCCCTGTGATTTCACAACAGAAGTATAATTCAGCATATAAGTCTCTGTCCCAATTCATTCACTCCAAACTACGCTCAGCTGTGTGATGAAACCTGTCAGACTACGTAACTTGTATCTAACTTACTCAAATGTAAAGCTTGAATAGCTAGGATAAACACCACAGAAGGGGGCAGCACGTTAAGGATAACTTATGGCTTCTCAGCATAACCTTCCCTTGAGAGAAAAGCGAAACAAAACAGAAAACAAAACCATAAAACATCAATGAAAAAAAAAATATGCCTTGAATGTCTCCCGCCACTAAAAAGCACCTTCTTCCCAGCACCTTCTCCCTTCCTCTCTTCTCCCTCCACGCAGCTACCCCAGGAGTGCCGAGGGGCAGCGGCACACGGTCCCCCCGGGGCAGCAGGGCGCGTGTGGGAGCAATGGGCACAGCCCTGTGGGGCTGCCTTCCCCCCAGCCCCTCAAGGAGAGGCTGGGGAAGGGGCAGCCGCGAAACGATCCACACCAGTCACCCAAAGGACCGCTCAGGCACCTGTGGATTTCCTGCCGGTAATCTATTCAGATTAAGTCCTGGAAGGGAGATTTCTCCATTTGTTGCATTACACTCAACTTACTTCTCCATTATATCCTTTTTCTCAGGAGGTCAAAATTGACTGTATTTCAGGAGTGCTATTATGACAAGATTTATTTCCTGTGGAAATGGTGAAAGACTAACATGAGCTGAAAGAGAGCATCACCAATGTCTTCTTGACACTTCTCTCTTAACACCAAATTCAGGCGCTAATACAATACTGCAATGAGTAAGAAGTGTCTGTTCCCGGGCTTAGCCCTATTTAGTTCACAGGATCTGAAGAGATAATAACTAAAGGACTGGGCTACCACAAATCCAGTGTCACCTTCAGCAAAATTGGTAACACCACCAGCGTGAAAACTCCTTAAGTAGGAAAAAAAAAAATCACTTGTGCCACTCATAACAACGGGCAGAGGTTCATCACTGCAGAGCTCAAATTAAAAAAGACAATAAAGACTTCATCATATATCCTTAAACATGTACCAAAACAAAACTGCCATAGCACTAGTCCAACCTAAAGCTTCAGCAGTTTCAGTGGACAAACAGCAATATGTTTGGCCTGTTTTACTGTGCATAATAATCTATAATACGCTGTGCATATTATCTATGTTCAAAGATAGATATAGCGGGCTGGATGACTGGCTTTACTGAATTTTAATTACAAGTCAGTTCAGTCAAGGAAGAGAATTTCACTGCAATTCCCACAATGAAATCCTTGCAAAATTTGGAACCATCTCCTGGGAGAACACTTGGAAAGTGATGAAAAAGACAGAGATTCAAGCTGCCTTGGCCACAGTCATGTGACCAGCCAGAATTGCAGGAAAGCTGCTACCAGAACAATGTCACGCAGAAACCTGAAAACAGATTTTTCTATCCTAAGTCTAGCTTTTCAATTAACTCTCTCTTTAATCCCACTGCCCTCCATAATAATAATAATAAATATCATCATCAGGCACTACTGTCTGAGTTCCTGATGTTTATCACAACACAACCTTACTCCCTTTAAACATCCTGCAGTTTAGGATGATCTCAGTCAGAAGCAGTGGTTCATTGTTAGTTAATTAAACTGCCCTTTCAACACTACCATCATGTTTCAGATGCTCTGCAAAACGCCATGGCCTTACTGAGTCGTCCCGGAGAACGCGATCAACAGCAGAGAGCATCTCAGGTTTGGAGTGAACAGGGTGACATTAATAGCAATCGCGGTCAGCTAACTGGCTGTTCCTAGCAAGCAATGACTTTCCAGCTGTCTGTACCCAAAAGCAATTCAGTGCTTCAAACTGCTTGGTGAGGAATGAAAAATTGAAGAGTTCTATTCACAGAATTCTGAAAACACAGTTTCAAAGTAGATTTGTACCAGCTTCAATGATTTTTCTGCCCTTTTTTCTAGAATTAATGATTATAAAATGCGATGGTTTTGCTTTAATTTTGATTAAAGTATAGAACAGATAAATGCTGCGTAGGCAGCAGCCAGAGAAATTTCCTCCACATTGCCCTGCTACTATGTGTCAAGGGCACCTTTAAGGCAAAAAATAGTTTATCATCCTTAGACTACCAAGATTTAGGCCCTCTTGCAGAGGACTTCAACAATACTGCATTATGTAAACAGCTCTGTTCCATGAGTTTCACATCTGAGTTCTTAGCATTAAAGATAAATTATAATCAGCTGTCTCATTAGTCCTGTTAAAATATGGCAAATGCCAAACTGTCCACATAGTAGTAAAGAGCTTCAAATTTCAGTAAAATCACAAAGCTTCAAATTTCTCAGGTTCTTCTAAAACATTACTTAAATATTTCTCTGTTTTAAGCATCATTTCACTTAAGGCACAAGTGTCCCTTTTAAAAGGCCGAAGAGAAGATATTTGCCTGGCTCTACCATATACTTTCTAATAACGACATGCAAGAGAAGAAAAAGCATATCCAAAAACTGTACAAGTTGAGGAAAAAGATTTTTCAGATATATGAAAATGTAGATAGTTGAGCCTGAAAATGAAGAAAAAAATACCTGAGAAATAGCTCAACACAGTTAAGGAGAAGAAAATCTACTGCTTAAAAAAACAGACATAACAAGATAATAGCAGACATAGTAAAAATAGAACAACTGTGCAAGGATCTTAGAAGAGAGTTAATACAATCTATCGTTGTATTGTTTTGAAACTCTAATGTCTTTGGTACAGCAAATAAATTACATCAGCAAAGAAGTGCTTGGAAGAGATCATGCAAATATCTTGTGAACCAAGATATCATAATCAGATTAAGAACCTGGAGCCCAGTCTGATCCCAGGTCCCCTCTTCTTACCCATCTTCTCCTGCACCTAGCTCCTTGTGACAAAGAGAACTTGGTCCCCAGGTGCGTCCTTTCTTCTTCTGGCCTCTCTTTTCTTCTTCCTCTCCTTCCTCCTTTGGAAGGACTGAGTTTCGTCCCCATGTTTTACTGCTTTCGGCAGGAGTCACTTGACAAGCAGAGGAAAATGGGAGAAAACAGAAAACAGATTAAAGAACTGGTCCCACAGAAAAAGTAAAGTGTAAAGCACAAGCCAGAAGAGGAATGCTAATTAAAAATTCCTTTCTCATAATTGGCACCAGTCAACATTGATCCAACTATGATGCCCTGTCCAAATGAGTACAGTGAGGCTTTACAGCTTTATTTCATCACTCATTTCTCTTTCAGAGCTACTGGTTTGATGCCAGAAACAAGCCCTGTATTATCCAATATGAACACTAAACACCACTTAACATACGCCTCATACTTCTAACACGTGCTTGTCTCCACTTTCTGTGCCATTATGGGATTGGCATTTTTACAGGACAAGTGTCTTCTTTTTTTTCCTATTCCTTATATCAGTACCATAAATCATTTCAACAATATTTTGGAGATTATTCTGTACATTTTAAAAACCAGTCAGTGCACCTAGGAATACTTTCTACATAGTCAAGCAGCAATATTTCAAAAACTTGGGTAAGTAATGCTCAAATTCCAATAAAGAAGCTTCTCCCCAACACACTCCTTCCACTTCTAAAAGTATACACGGAAGGCACGAAGGCAATATTAGGAACGCTTTTATAGTCCCATAATTATTATGGATCTTGGCACCTTACCATGCTTACAGACCATACATATCCTATATTCAATATTACATTGAGTTCCTTACACTGTATAGCCCTGAGTCTGGGAATAATGGTAGGACTTGCAGGAGGACTGGAACAGCTACTGATCAAACTTTTCCTTTTATCCATCGTTGGAGAAGCTTGCACAGTGAATTTATGCTGGAAATCTGCTTCCCGGAAGACAAAATTTCAAACCAAAAACAGAAAAAAAAAAGAAAACAGTTAAAATTCATTTTTTATGGAAGAAAAAATAATCTTTATGGTAACTTTTGAATAGTGCAATTTACAGGAACAGCGTAGAAATTAAGTTTGCATCTAACCATTATACCCTCTTTCCCCCCTTAGTACATGCAATTACTTCAGGCCAAAGATTGGAACATACGATCATGAAAAAGTACTTGGGCGTATGAATAACACACACACACCCCTATAAATGTGTGTGCCCATGCATTGGCTCACATTTATGCCCGATATATCACTGTACTATTTTCCTTTTCATCTTTCTCTCTCCACGTTTCTTGAGGAGAGCAAAACCACCAGCAATAGGTGTTTACAGACCTGAACAGTTTATAATCCTTGCTGCTCTTGGCACCTCTCAGAAGACAGGAAATACAGTCTAATTCATCATCCTTAAGATGGCAGGGAGCCTTAGGTGATTTATGAAACTTGTTCTCTTTTGTTCTCATAGGTATTTCCATACAAAATCCTTGGCGGAAATGCTGAGGATATGCTACTTCTGTAAACTAGCATCTTCCCTCTCGAGAATCATTTCCCTGACACTTGAACCAAAACTTACCATTTCTTCTAAAAAGGTAGCATTAGATGTCATATACTAACAGTGTAGGACTGCAATTCCCTATTTGTCCGCACATTTTCAATAATTTAACCAGATTTCTCCAGAAAGATATCCAATAGATTATAGTTTCTGTTGCACTATCAGGCAAAATATTCCCAC
>NW_010584688.1:660103-696350 GCF_000705375.1 Tinamus guttatus | reverse complement strand
AATACATCATTAAATTGACCATCTGGATCATTTTTGTGCTAAACCACAACACCAACACCTTTACCCTGAACCACCTATTCATTCATTAACCTCAAATTCATTTCTGGCTTTTATACTTTGGTGAACATACCAGTCACAAGAGCATAAAAATTTAGTTTCTTCATGCCAAAGAGATGTTTTTTTTTCCCCCCCAGCTATATCCAGTACTTTCCAATACTGAAGTATCACTGCAAAGAAATTACTACAGCTACAGGATTCACCTGTACAGCTGTAGTAATTTCTTTGCAGTGATACTTCAGTCGGGATTCACCTGTAGCTGCCATTTCATCTGATGCTGCCTAAGAAGTTACCAACCTGAGGGGAGGCTGATGTGATTGCCATCCTTCAGCTTGAGCCGGCTCTTCTTGAACTTCCCCATGCGTTTCTTCACCCGAGGCTTCTCCTGGCATAGCTGGTGGATGATGATGTTGAGTTCCCTTTCCAGGATGTCGATCTCACGTTCCGCCAGCTCCTGCTCCCGCCGTCGTAGCAGCTCCTCATGATTTTTCTGTTCAACAGCAGCACGAGTCAGCTCTTCTTCCCATGTGCGTAACTCCTGCAAGGGGATCAGAAATGAGAAGGAAGAAACCCACAAGTCACGAAGTAGATTTAAGACCAACTATTCCCATTCCAGAGCTACAACAGGAATGACTTGGGCTCACAGCATTGCTAGTACCACTGTTTAAAGACTCGTCTGAAAACCAAAGATGTAAAACAATCCTAAAGGACTTCTGTGCTTGTTATTCAAAGCTTTCCTCAAAGCAGGTGCTTTTTGCAAAGTCCATGAGACAAGAGCCTATTTACTTACATCCATCCATTACCAGATCTGAACCATTTCGGCTGTACCCAAAATTTGTGAAACACAAACCCAACAGAATCAAATCTGCACTATTTGTTGGCGTACAGAGTCTAAAACTAGCCATCCTTTTTTACTGTTAACAAACTAGCACTGGCCTTCTCAGTTAACACAGCTAGTAGTGAAACAGTTACCAGATACATTAAACAATGAACACACACCATCATAGTAATTTGCACAGTGTGGACGGGTAGCTCACTACAGTATCAGGAAGAGTAGCAACTAGAATGTAGACACTATCCTGCTCATGATTCAGCTGCTGTATGCACCATTTCTTCTCATCGATTCAAAGACTTATTACAAACTCCAGTAATGCATCAAAAAATCAACTCTAGGACATGCTAAAACATGATCCAATTTGGATTATAAAATGGGAGAATCATAATCCAAAAAGCATAATCATGGAATGCTTTTTTCTACTTACCTTCTCTTTGGCTCTGAGTTGATCAAACATCTCTTGAATCTCCTGTTTCCAGTCTTCCTGCAGGGAATGGAAGGAATCTTTGGGCATTTCAAAGAAACCAGATTCTTCTATGGCTGTGAGATGGTCGAGGATAGTAGTAAAGGAAGGCCGTGAGTGTGGATCAGGATTCCAGCAATCTAGAACAAGACAAAGACAAGAAACTACTAAGCATCTCTATTAATAAGGAGGTTTCTAACTACTTAGTACTTCACAGATCCCTGTGGCTAAGAATGGAATACATACTATCTGTGCTACAGCGTCTTTCCCCCATTTCTCACTTTTTTGTCTATTGTCCAAGCATGGGCTGAGTCTGGAATCAGTGCTTTAATGCACATAAAATATCCAGTGCGAGTTAAGATTTTGAACTACCTGACCTCTAGGTTCTACTGCCATAACATGATAAATAAAGTAAGGGCTTAGCAATTTTACAGGAAGTTACATATTCGAGTATATTAAAAAAAATAGTATTGTTAAATATTTTGGTCTAAATTGTAAATTCTCATAACGTGCAGCCTACCTTTGGTGGATGTCTCATATGCTGACCCTTAGAGAAAACAGATGCTATATAAAACTTTTTTGTACATAGTTCTTTCATCATATTTATGTTAAATCAAGTTTTACAGCTACAATAAACACAAATACACAGGGTATCTATCAGTGTTCATTCTCATGTTAAACTCCATAAATTAAGAGATTATCAATCACTGAATTGAAAATCAGGAAAAGGCAACCTAGGCATAACTTGAGTGAAAATAACAGATGGAAGCCAACAGTGACACCAAATACTGCATGTCTTCCATTTGTTTTTGTCTTCTTTTTTTTTTGAGAGAGAGAGAGAGATTTGATGGTTTGATCAGGCTTTTCTTTTGTTTTTAAGAGAAACATTGATAAACAAGCCTTTTCATCTAAAATTTAATGAAAGATGTAACCAGCTCTAGAGTTCCAGGAATACAGAATTTCAAGTACTCATCTTACTACAACAAGCAGCTCAAATTGCAGTAATACAAAAAGGTACTCCTCCTAACAGTGAGGGAAAGTAGATATTGAAAACATACACGGGAATAGAAAATGGCATGGAGTAACATCTCAAGCTATGAAATCATCAAGATCCTGCTTTTAAAAGCCACTAAGTTAAATTGTTTGATTTAGCAACACTTCTGAAAACAAATTCTTACTTGTTCAATCCTCCCTTCTAACTTCACCCATATGTCTACTTCTTCAGAAAACATCTGTTTCTTATTCTATATTTTTCTATATTGTCCCTTACTGGCATTTATGCAAGGTCTTGCCCAACATGTATCCTTACTCTTGCTGGACTCCTGCACACCAAATTTGACAAGAATCAAACAGAATAAATAAACAACAACAGAATTTCAAGTATATTCCCAAACGCTAGGGAATACAGCTTTTGTGCATGAGTTAAAGAAACCAGCATACAGGCATCTCTCTGTATGCACATAGAGCTGTTTGTCTGTATGGTCACTAGTCTGAAGACATGTAATGTCACTAGTAGAGGCAAGTGTTATAAAAATGTTATCAAAACTTCTCAGCCTTCATGTTTAGAAAAAAAGCAAACAAGCTTAAATACCTCTTGTCGGGCATCGCAAAACAAACAAAAAAAACAAACAAAAACACCAAAAAACGTTGTTAAAATACAGAATGCGAATGTCTCCATCTATTTTTGAATTTTGTGGATTGAAATACTAGGAGCTTGACTAACCTGTAGGCTTGGCTTTGTTTTGGGGAACTTCGGTGTTGAAACTGTGTATCAAGACACTGGTATTTAAGCATCTAACCAGCTTCCAGAAGGTAGAAACTAGAAGCCAGATGTGTTTATGCCTTTCAAATCGCTTCTCTTACCGAGGTGGGGAAGGGAGGATGTGGCAGAGCCCTCTGAAGCTCCCCTGCTGCTGACCAATTAGCGGCGATGGGGGATACAGCGCGGCTGCCTGCACTATAACCCCTGGCCCTCCACCCCAGGTTTTAAGCACAGCAAAGCAAACATGACCCAAGGCAAAAGAAAATGCCACAGCCAGCCAAATACATGAATGAGTGAACAGGGTAACTATGCAGGTGGCCCGTGGCTTTCATTTTCCCAGGCCGAGGTCTGCCATTATTTGCACTAATGAGGACTGCTGTAACATACAAATCTTTCCTGTGATGAGGGAAAGTTCAGCTTTGTCATCTCTGTGAAGACCACCGGGGCAGTAATTCAGAAGGAAAAGCAGCTTTAGGGGGAAGAGTTCACGGGGAAAGGAAATGGCCTCTCTGCAGAGCAGACTTGGAGAAGGGGCAGGGAGCAATTGTTTGCCTGCTCTCCTCTTCTCCCGGCCTGGTGAAGCCACCCGGGGCCTACCCTACGGCGCTGGGTTCAAACCCAGGCCATATGCCTCTCCCTGCCTTTCCCAACAGAAGGCAGTATTTTTAAGCCCATCATCAGGCACATCACATTTTAAAAAAATCCACAGCCTTAGTTTGAGGGAGCCTTGTCCAAATAAAATACCCTGGCACAACTCAGAGCTGTCAGATCCGTGAATGTTTCAGGTGCAGCTTCTTACTTTTCATTGCTTCCCAGTTACTGCTGTTTATTATCCTGGAGATCCATTTTTTTTTTTTTTTTAAGCAAAAGACTGTAAGGAATTAGCGGCTTCAATTAAAATCCCAAACCTACAATAGAAGACTGGAGAAATGCAAAAACATTCCAAAGCAGAGGAACCTATCTGAAATGTCTTCTTGCATAAAGAAAATCCTGCCTTGTGGCTAAAAATACCATCGGGAGTCGCAGAACATCAGTCCTGTGTCGAGTCTCACAATTTGAAACTGAGAAAATACATTTCACTTCTCTTTATCTCAGTATTTTTTCTAGCAGATGGAGACAAAAATGTTTAATATATATGAACACTTGAAAAACCCAGGGAATAGAGCCAGTGAAAAAAGTATTAAAAGTTTGACTGGGAGGAAGGGAAGGGGGACTGATCAAGACATGGGAAGTGAAATTTTCTTGTCAGTGCATCTTCACTAGGGGATATAAACAGCTAAAAGGCGACAGCAATAGCTCCCACTTTCACTATAAAGCCTGCTGATAAAAACAACAAGAAAAGTCGGGGAAGTTTTTACAGTCATTCTATTACATGACTCGTGCATCACAGCACTATGCCACAGAGGGACCCAAAATAACTTGTGCCTCTGAAAGAAACTACCTGAGAGATCTGTGCTCTTCCGTATCCAAACGGAGACAAGGAGGCAACGCTCCACAGCGCTACGGCTGGCTTACCTTCCATGAGTTTGGCAAAAGGCTCTGGACACGTAGAAGGGATGGGAAGGGCAAGTTTGTTCATGGCAACGCCATATGCAACCGCGAGACCATCAATTCCTCGGAATGGTACCTCTCCTGTTAGCAGCTCCCAAAGCAACACACCATAGCTAGCAGGAAGGAAATGGAAAAGATGCGTGACTTTAGCACATTGTTTGTTAAGTAACAAAAAAAAAAACAGAAGATAACCCTATCAGGGCAAGGCAGGTATACTGGAAAAAAAAAGAAAAACTCTGGACAAGTTCATCATGACAGCCAAGCTAGAAAAACACCTTATTGTACCTGCATTTTACAATAATTGAAGATCTAAAATAAGCTTCTTATCAGTGTAAACATCAGAATCACTTAAATAGCGACACAGGGAAGGTATTTGGTAGGTATTTATGTACAACAGGCTAGGTGTCAGTTTCCCCTTTTAAATTGTTAGCACATTGCATCATCAAATAACTCTGATGAAAGAGTATCAGTCACATGGTGCCCCAGCACTTCATTCCTGATTTTGAATTTGAATGTGTCAGGTAGGTATTAAGCAATATAAACGTGATTTTTGCATATTCAACTGCAGTGAGTGTTTGTTTTTACAAGAACGATTACATGGCAGATTCTTGAATCCTACAGTCAAGAACAACAAAAAATTATTATTAGAATTCTCCCCCAAAATAATCGTTCTTAAGCCAACATTGCATTAAATATATACATAACTATACATGTGCATCTCAAAATTCTGACTTTGTTTAGGTTTAAAAAGAAAGTAGTAAGATTTTGTCTTATTTCCTGTCCAAAAAAAAAAAAACACACACACACAAAAACCCTGATGAATACCACATCACAGCTGAACATCTTTGCTTCTAAAAGAAAAAATAAATTAATACACAAAAATGCATTGCAATTATGTTTATGACTACTCCAAAATGAACTTAATTCTATGCCTAAAGCAATTATCAGTCCTGCCTTCTGTATTTCTTTAGGCAACTTATACAGGACTATAGCAAGTATTTTCCATGGTAACCCCATTTTCCTCAAGTTAAGACATGATCTAGTAAACGCCCTAAGTGAAAATATGCACTGCCAATCAGGTAGAAAGCTCTTATTTTTAAAGGTAAAACTATTTAACATATTTCATTTTAATAAAACAGAAAAAGAACATGGCAAGAATTTCAGTTTCTCAAACAACCTTTCAAGCAGAACACTCACTAAGGTCATCTCTGGATCTGTACAACTTTCAACTTTTTTCCACCCTCTTTCTTCATTTGGCCTTAGCTAAATGTTGTTGTACAAAATATCAATCCATTAACACACCCCAACATAATAATGGAAAGTGGAACAACGTGAGAAATTCTAACATGACTCTTAACTGGTTGAGCAAATTTCAAATAAGAACCCAGGGAAACTGTCTCAAAAATGAAGGTTTTGATTCTTAAAAGTGAAACACTCTTCAGAATTATGCTGTTCTTGAGATGTTCCATACAATCTAAACTGCTAAAGAAATGGCTCCATAATCTTTGTACATATATATACATATACAAAAATAAAATTACACACTAAATATACACACATATGTACAGACACACATATGTATAAAATGTATGCAGTCTTTAAACAGTATGCACATTTTTATACACATAATACAGACAAATATAGTAGTAAACAGCAGACTGAAACCTCCAAGGTATCACAGTCAAGTGGCTTTCAAAGATTTGCACTGATAACTGGAAAGAATGTGGGGTGTTTTTGTTTTTCAGCATTTGTTTTTGCTTGTTTGTTTGTTAAATGGTGAGACTAGAAGAAAAAGTAACCCCAGAAAAGGAATTTCTAGTTGTACCAGTGAGAGAGATGATCAGATTCGGATGCGGTAACTTCATTCCTAGAAGCAGAGCTGATGGAAGTGGGGCATTCCATCCCCCCCACCACTTCCCATGTTCTGTTTCAGGATTACAAGGCAATGCCAGCCTTAACTTTACACAGAGGCAAGCAAGCATATTTGCTTCCTGGAGTGTGAAATGTCTTACACCAGTCGGATACCCTGGCTGAGAACTACGGTTTGTGTTTTACCAGGTAACCCCATATGGACGCACCGTTCAGAACCTCTGCATTTTAGCATCATTCAGAAGCAACCCCAAAGAACCTCGTGTACTAAACACCTCATTCGCCGCTGAAACACAGAGTGTATCAGAGTGCCTATTTAACAGGTTTAAGAAAATAAAGGTATAAAGACACCCTGCGGGGGTCAATACGTTAGCATTAGGAGGCTGTCAATTGTTAGAACATGGTCCAGTTTTTGGAGCCTGAGGTTAAAGGGCAAATCCCTTCAAGCTTCAGATTCTAATAGAAGAGCCTGCTTCTCCTGTCATACACCCAGCTCTTCTTCCTTTGTCCTGAACCTGTAGCAAAATGAAAATTCACCACTTCTGCTCAGTCAGACCAAGGTCCTTCCAAGCCTCTGTCTTTGGTGGCGAGAAGCAGCACAAACGTCACAGAGCCCCAAAATTCTCCCTTTGCTTCGCAAATTCCTGAGCCAGACATGGCTTCTCCATATTCAGTAGCCTGACAATTTTTTCTCCCACTATCTGTCTCACTCTTTAGAATCCATTCACCCTCCATTGCATTCTGTAGTAGTGAGTTCCACAATTTAATTATGCATTGAGGAAAAAAATATTTCCAATTATTTATTTTGAACTTGCCACTTGATAATTTCATTTGTTCCCTAGATTTCTTGTATTACAAGAACGGGTGAACATATGTTCTCTAATAGCTTCTTCCATGCCATCCACAATTTTACAGGCTCCCATGACATCCTGCCTAAGTCATCTTCTTTCAAGCCCCAAATCTAGTTAACTCTTAATCTAGTTACTCTTTTCTTGAACAGAAGCCATTTCATACCTTTGATTGACCTTGACATCTTTTGACCCTTTCTCATTCCGTTTTGACATTTTTGAGTAGAAAGGAACAATCCCACAGAGTCCAGGCTGTAAGAAGAGGTACTATATTTCCTGTTTTATTTCTTTATTTCATTCCTATTAATTCCCAATTTTACACTTGCCTTTCTGACTCCTTGTAGCTGTTACTCACAATAACTCGAGCATTTTTTCCTGAATAACAGTAGTAAAACTTAGTACCTGTCATTGTACACTTGAAATTTTCTCCCATGTGCACTACTTTAATCCCATCTGCACACCCATGTGCATTGCCATAAAATTGGCATTATTTCATCATACAGAGTAAAACTTTTCCTCAAATCATCACAGTGGATTTATTTTTCCTATCATGAATCACTTCATATTACAGAAAATATGCAAACGGTGTTTTCTAACCATTTAAATATAATGCAAAATCACTCATCAATATGATGGACACAGAATTCCCAGCAAAGAAAAACGATTTATTTCTTTAGTAGATTGAAAGTTGACTAACTGATGGGAAACCATAGACTTTCTCTGCTTTCCCACATCAAATTATTTGCTTTAAAAGCCTTTGAATTTGTGGAAAGCTTTTATAAAATGAAATGTGTTACAAGCAATATTACCATTTGTTCACATATTTGGCAAGACTCCTATGATTTCCTTCTAAAGAAGCTGACTATCCCCCATATATGTTCATATATCCACCAGTTTCCCTCATTACTGATGTTTCTACCACTTCATAGAAATGCTAATCAGACTTACTGATGCCCCATGAAGCCCTTCTAAAAGCTGACATCATGTTTGTCACCCTCCCTTTCACCGGTATTAATGTAGCTTTAGGCAACAGATTACACATCATAGCTATTGATTCAGCTATTCCCCCTTTACCTTCCTTTAGTTCTTGGATGTTATCATAAATCTCAATGATCTGTTACTGTTCATTAAAAAAAAAAAAAATCACCTTATGAGGTTCTCTGTACTCCCTTCTGGCATCCATAATGCAATGACTACCAAAGTCTTTCTGCTACAGTCTTATCTTCTTTGCATTTTTACATCGATTACCTCCTGGCCTTAAGTTCTTCAGCAGGTTTTTCACCTGTGCTGTATTTGAAAGCAATTTATTTGTTCTTGCATTTTTTTGCAAGATGTCCTCACACATAGCTTGCCAGGACTTAAATCTATGACTTATTTTCCTTGCATACAGTTTCAACTTTTTGAAGTATGTCTTCACTTTTAGTAGTCTCTTCTTTACTTCCCCCCCTTCAAGTCTTTCCTATATATTTAGTCTGACCTGCAATGTGCTTTCTTTAAATTATATCAATATTGTCTATCATTGTGTTGTGTAGCACTTTGTTTTGCTTTTAATGAAGTTCTTCAATGTTGCCATTCCTTTCCTTGAGATTAAAACACTATGGCAATGATCTTTTATTGATCTGGCAAAGATATCGGAATTAAGTATACTTTGACCACTGCAACAGGGCAGTATGTTGAACATCCTACGCATGGCTGCAGACTAAACGAAAAACTGCTTCTCCTAAAAGCTCCCTGCATGGCTCTTCCATGAAGCTGTCATTTTTGGAAGGTAAAATATTAACCTCTTCTTCATGTTTCAAAAGTAAAATTTACTCTATCCATTTTGAAGTTAGGGGTGTAATCACCATTTTTTTGTAGCACACCCTGCATTTTTGAAATTTCTCTTTCTCTGCCCCAACAAGCCTTTAATATTTCACTATAGCTGTTGGCATCCTCGTTGGACAATCAAACTTAATGCTGTATTTTTTCCTATTTCAAATTGGAGTTTCAGTCATTAGGGACTCTATCTTCCCTGCTGACACAGATAGTTTAAACATGAAGTACCATTTCCTCACCTATGCAACCTTTTATTTTTCCTATATAATTCATACTTTTGACACTATGTCCCATTGATTGTTTCTTCCCAAAGAACTTCTGATTTTTTTTTTTTTTACCATATCAATGTGCTTATTTCTAGAAAAAAGGGGAAAAAAAAAAAAAAGGAGGATTTTTCTTTTTGGCCTCCTAGGATTCATATGTAAGATACAAATACAGAAAATTAATGTTGAATTCAATATGGGTCTGTCTAAATTCGATTGTTCCTATTACCCTTCAGTTTGAATGCAAATTTTGATATGAAAAGATAGAACAAATTGCCTGTTTTAATAAAGATTTTTAAGAATTTCTAAAGAAAAAATAAATAGCTTGTTTAATAAATATATGTTATTATTTTACCATCAGTTGAGCATAAAGCATGCATTAGTTACTTCTCTTAAGGAAATGGCTGATATGTTCAGAAAATTAACTCCTGCAAGTTAATTTTCAAAAGACAAAATGTATTTCTGTATTTATTTCTTCTACGAGGTTGGGAAAAGTGCATATTGCAGAAAAGATCGCTTCTGCCACCAAACGTGATGCCGCCTCTTCGTCACCCACCGGCAGTCCGAGGCTGAGCGGGCTGCTTCCACACAGCTTGGGGAGAAAGCCCTGCTTCGTGGCGGCAAGTGACAACCACCCCAAGCGAATAAAGAGCAGGAGAGGTGCCAAAAAGAGTGTTTGCTGTTCACTTGCAAGCAGGGGCCTGGAAACCACAAAGCGAAAAGCCAGAACTTGAAGAGATTTATACAAAAAAAAGGCGTATGAAGAAAGAATCAAGGGGCTCTCCTCATTCACAAATAGGAAGCAAAACTGGTGAAGCTAACTTATTTTTCTAGCAAATGGTAGTAATCTGTGGACTTCAATTACAGCAGGAGCCATGTGATACTGACCACGTAACCAAGTCCACAGACATTTATATGTATAACTAACCATCTCCCGGTGATCCAGTAATCCTCTAAGCCATTTAACATCAGGTTCAATCCTACTCACTGGATTTTCAGGGAGAGGAAAGCTGGAGGTCTGCAGGATTTCACATGTGATTTTGCCACCTCCCCTGTAATGCTCTGAACTTACAAAGAAAGAAAGAAAAAGGACAAGCTCATTTCCTTTCTCACTGTTATTGTTCAAAGGCATTTGTACCTTGGCTTCCTCTTAACCATCTCCTGAGGTTTACGGCTTCGCCTAAGAAAGGAACCATCTGTCCACGAAGGGGATCCCAGCAACAATAGAAACCACGAGATCATTTTTGCCAGAGAAATTTTAGCTTTGCAGTATTTGTAATGGTGATTAGCACTTTGCATTTTGCATATTATTGGACTGGCAGGACCAGAAGCTGACATCTCCTGCGTATGTCAAAACAGTCAGTTACTGTGTGTGCTTCTCCCACATCAGCTTCTGTCAGTACTGCGTGCCACTCATCTGCCAGGAACCGAACTCTCAACAGGCTTTCCCTTGTGTCCACACACACAAATGTTTACAAAAAGCCTGCAAGTGGCCAGCTGTGGATCAAAGCGATGTGAAATGCTCGATTCAGATGAAATATTCTAATGGCTGAAGTTTCTACACCCACCACCAAAAGCCTGGAATATCCTGATCTGCTGATCAGATATTTTTAAGTAGTTCCAGTATTTCGTTCCTAAATTAAAATCTAATTGCTTACTATTTCACTGAGCTCAGAGTAGATGTATCTTACAAGCACCTCAACTGGGGAAACCAGATAAAGGTTGTATGGTGGCCTTAACTTCTGCATGCCAAACATAACATGAAAAAATTTTCTTTTAAGTACCACAAGAGAAAAATGGGAAAAGTGGGAAGCAAACAAAAGTGGGAAGCAAGAAATACATTTAAGCAGTTAAAATGCCAGGGGAATTTCCATTAGTGTTAGCTTGCTGTGCAATACTGGATAAACTGCAGTCTCTGTGCTTCAGTTTCACTCCTGTAAATCCCAAACAAATCCCTCTCTTCTCAAACACATCAGTAGACTAATAGAACCAGTATGATTTTCAAATGAAAAGGTGTCTTCTTTCTTCTCTGTACAATATAAGCACTGAGCTTCAGCTGTTCACCTAAAACACCCAGGTGCACGACAACACAAATCATAGTAACAAATTTACTCTAGACCCTAGCAGGAAGCGCTAAGGAGTGTTACTAAGAGTGATTTTTACACTGGTCAAGGCCCTGGTGATACACAAGAGTCACTGGAGTATTCCTCAGCCTATTTAGTTCTTTGCCAATCACCCAACAGTGGGGAAAAACAAAAAAGAAAAAAAATTAAATGGAACTTGATCTATTTTTGAAAGGAATTGCATGAACTGGCTGTTCGTGCTGAGATAAAAGACTGACTCAGGAAATAACAGTCCTGGCAAGCATTTTATTTTTTTCCCTGCAACTATCTGTTTATTTGTGCAGCAAGAACACAAGTAGCATCTTGTGAACACAAGAACACAATAAGGCATCTGTTATAGGGCTTGGTAACACTTAAATAATACTGCAAGAGGTCCTAACTGAACAGGCTTGTTAGAAAACATTGGAATAAGAAGGTGTGTGAATGTTAGGGACAGACTCAGCCAATGGGGTTGATGCTGTCCAGACTAACTGGAAGATTGTTTATCAGACAAAAAGATCCCTTAGCTCTAGCGATTAACCAAGAGGTTTAAAGTGGACAAGAGGAGGGGTATATCTAACAGGATAAAAAAAAAAGGTCATCCTGTTAAGAAGTTTAGTGGCATTCTCAGGTGGGGACAAGATTTCTTACAGTTGTCCACAACTGCTTCTGTAAAATCCAGTGCTTTCAAACACTGACCACAGCAGCAAGTATTTTCCTCTGCATGCATGCCTCAGAGAGTGTTCTGCTCAGCTTATTTTAGGTACCTGTTCAGCTTGCTTTAGCTATGACCCAATGTGTTGGGCCACCAGGGAGACAACATGACGAAGCTTTCTTGACGGCGATGGGCTCTGTGCAAGGAAGAACGTCTAGAGAAATCCAACCTGTTCTCACGAGAAGGTGGTAGCCATAAATAGTGATTCCCTAATCTTAGAATAGAATTATAATAATCCAAACATCTATCAAAGATTTTGAAGCGATTACTATCTTTGAAGTCAATGACCACACTGATATTTTTGAACAGTTATAAAAGTTGTTGAGCTATAGCCATGCAAATCAATCAATCCTCTAGCTCACATCTCTTTCAAAGTGAGGCCAAATCACACTGGTTCAGAACAGCTACTGATCTTTTTGGCATGCCTGGGTTATAGTTACAAACCATTTCCTGCCACAGTCATTCCTAGGACTGTTTCAGAGAAAAGGAAATCGAGGTTCAAGTTTGGCATGCTGTGTTCAAACCAGCACTGTCAAGATATGTATTACTGAGGTTCTCTCTTGTGCCAGATACCACTCACGAAAAAAAAAAAAAGGAAGCATATCCCTTACACATTTCCTTTCTCATATTAACGATTATATTAACTAGAGGTTTAATTTATTTAATTAGAGTGTTCGCATTTTATCCATGATGACTACCACCATCTGCAAAATCCAGGATCACAGACTTAACATCAAGTAATATATTATCTATTCATCAAAACCAAATAAGGAAAACAAGAGCCCTCAAACCAGATCTCTGCCGTAACAGCCAAGTAATTCTTCCAGCTGGGATATTTCTTTATCTTGATCGAGTTCACAGTTCGCACGCCCTGTGTGGAAACACTACTAACCAACCAGAGGATCCCTGTGTTCTAAAGACCCAGTTACCCTGATATTTCAATACCTCTCCCCACAAGAAAACTGAAATTCTGTGTATTTGTCTGTTCCAAATGTTCAGTGCTAATTTTACATATATCATCTAGATAGCTCTCAGAGAATGAGTTACCTACTGAATTTGGGATTTACTAACTCACTTAAGAGTTAGTTTCCGTAAACCTATGAGCAAATCTTTACATCCCACCAAAACAGCTTCTATTCTCAGAAATCCTAGCACCTGAATGGAAATGACAATACACGCATGTGAATAATTACTTAACAGATTACCCCTCGATTCAGCTACAGAAGAGATTTCCTATTTTATACCAAAGACTGAAAGGGTGGAAATAATTCACACATTTGGTACAATAGTGAAAAACACAATCAGGTACAGATTATGAAACAGACACCAGAAAATAAAATGACCCTACTGATCTTGGAAAAACAATAAATAGGAACAGTAAGTTTTTCTCAGTCTAGCCTTTGATTACATTAGCCAGCACCAAATGGTCCCAAATGTACAAAACATTTGTTTTAGATAATATAGCAGAACAAGTATTATGAATCCTAGGATAATCTTAGTATAAGTTTATGGAACAATAAAGATTGAGGCATACATGAGCTAACCCACCACTTTCCACAAAGAGAAGGTTTACAGTTAGTCTCCAAGTAGACTGAGAATCTGGCAGATGTAAAGCCAGCAAATAAAACTTCCTTAAGTCAAGAATTTTCATATTTGGTTCATCATTACTCATTTTTAAGCATAAAATGGTAAGAAAGCTTCCCTGGCACATGTAGTTACCCTTCGATATGCAACAACTTAATGCCAAACCAGTACCTCCACACGTCGCTGCCTTTGGAGAACATGGAGGAGCGGATGACCTCAGGAGCCATCCAGGCATATGTCCCAGCTGCACTCATTTTGGTAGTTTTATGCCATTCCCTGGCCAAGCCGAAATCCGTGATCTTCAGTATCTTGTTGCTCAGATCTCCATTTTCCACCTTTTCGAGTATCAGTACTGCAGAAAAGGGAAGGAGGGGGGAGAATAACAGGTATGTAGAGTCAGGCTGGAATTTAGGCAAAACACATCCTCCTAGTAAGAGGAACAATTTTCTAAAATTCAAGATTCCTCCTGATTTTTGGTTATTCAAACACACCACTCTAAAGTGAACCACTGTAGCTTCTAGAAAACCAGACACAGGGAGACATTTCTTAATCTTCCCTCAGCCAGTTACAGCATCTTTGTCTTCAACTGCTTAGTGGACTTTTTTGAAACCCTGATACGCTCATAGGCTGGATGTACCTCACTTAAACGTATTAAGAGTGGAAAATCTACAAACAGATTTTAAGTCCTGACTTTTTAAAAATTGATTGATGATCAGCAATAGCACACCCAATCCAAGACTTTGGAAATGCTATTGACTCTTCCTCCCATCATTAAAACCATTTATTTTATGTTTTTAGTTCAGCTGCCAAAGTTTCTACTGTGTAGCAGTGGCAAAAAAAAAAAGTCTATGCAATAATTTAAAACAGCTGGAGACGGAACTCAAGAACCCTTTGGTATAAAGCACACACTGCCCCTCACCCAGGAAGTCACACCACAGTGAAATAAATGTAAAGCAGAAGTAGCCATTCTGCTTCAGCAGCACCTTATTAACCCTCTTATCTTGATGTAAAATAACCACAAAAGCTGTAGAGCAATGTAAGATGAAGTCACAGCATATAATAGGCTACTAAACTCGTAGAACTGCAGTAGCTATAAGCCTGTGAAAAAAAATTCAGACACTTTGTAAAGTATTGCAATGAAAAAAAAATTGCATCATTGACTTGAACATCAAATGGTATCAAGCTACTTAAACATTAGTGCTATGCAGCTACTGTTTTTAATGTTTTTACATACTCTAGTGAAAAAATAATTATATACAATAAAGGTATCTATAGAATGCAAAAAAAAATCCTGCAATAACTATAGTATATATATGAATTAATTTCAGAATGATTTTCAGCAGATAGACCACGAAAAGATTAAGAGGAGACAGCTGAGATTAACATGGATGTTTTCCAAAAGAATTCTTACACTCAATAAAAATTTCCTATGCGAATTTGCTAACACAAATCTCCTCTTCAATAATCAAAACATGATGTCCTATGAAATAAAAACCATGAACGATTTGAAGCCTTTTACATAATATGAAATACAAGTCTTACTGCTTACACATTCTATTCATTATATAAAGCTTAAACTGACTTTTCTCTGAAAATTCATATGACAGCAACCCCATCCACAAGCCTTCATAAACCATAAGGTATTGCTTGGTTTTTGTGGGCCAACAAGTTCTGAGTAAACTACACTTAAAGTCTGTGTTCTTGCTTATTTTTTGCAAAAATTCTTTCTAATATTACTGAATGTTTCATTACGACGAAGGAGGAAATTAAGGCCCAAGTTCCTGCTCCATAGAAAACGCCATCACTATTTCAAAAAGATTTTCCTGAAAACCAAAGTTTGCAAGCATTGAGAGATGCTCAAGTGACTCTTCTCTCTGACGCTTTCTGACAACAATAAAATGAAAGCAATGTGGAATTCCTTTCTTAGGAAAAAGTATATATGCCTCTAGACTCACACTTCAGTATAGAAGAGAACCACAACAGGAGGTGAAGGTATGTAAGCAAGCTATCTTTATCCCTCCTAACTTAGCTTTTCCTTTTTTCTTCTAACAACTGAAGAATTATTAACCAAAAAAAAAAGTAGTAACTTACTGGTTACAAGGATGTGAAAAGCTTCTAGGATATATTTGTTCTAGCATCTACCCACTTTACCTACAGAAACGTCAGAAAAAGTATAATTTAATGTTAAATTTAAACACAGTAATATAGAAATACAGAGGGATACAGCGAAGTAAAGAAGGTAAAGTAAAACTTCGAAACAAAAGAGCAAGGGTGCTTTGATTTTCTTTTGTTCCTCTCAAGAGCAACAAGTGACAAGCAAATTTGTTTTTACAAGGCAAATCACATCCTGTCTGAATCATCTCATAGCAGGACGGGGAGCAGGAGACTATAGCATCTCATAGCTATACTCTCCTGGCAAGGGATTATTTAAACCTCATTACCTTTATTTGTGTTAAGATCTAACAAAATAATTACTACCTGCACAGATCTTTTATATCCATGAACTTTACTACTACTTTTTTTCCCTTAACTGTGGGCTGTGAGATAAATTACCATGACAAAAGACAACACAGAAAAACAATAGAACAGAATTTATTGCAAGTCCTTGATTCCTGAATTACTTTCAGAATCATATCTCTTCCCAGCATATTTCAATTCTCCTCATCTCACTTAGTAGTAGAAGACTGACATTTTGACTAGGAACCTGTCAGATTTTCCAGTCAACAGCCTCTTCACTCTCCCTGTGTTCATTCCCATTTAAATAAAGAATCCTTAAAATAGCTGAAGTTTCAACCTTTCATCTTCCCCTTTAAAATCTTTTATGATAGTGCCTAAAACACCCAATCCAGGTTGTTAAGATGCTGTAAAATGCACTTTACCTGTCATACTGACCAATATAGTCTTATCTTCTTGTGAGCGTTATCTATTAACCAACTATCACCCATTGTGGTTACTGTTTTGACTGTAAATTCTCTCCTGCAGGAGCTATGTTTTCTGTACTCTGTGGAGTCTCACGCAATATATATCACAACTCAGCAACATACTTCCTACGGCAACAATAGTTAAGAGTTAACACAGCTTTCCATCTTCTAATGGGTCTGATCGCTCAGGACAGAACTAACAGCGAACAGATGATAAACAAAGATATTAAAAGAAAAAAATAGTCTAATAAAAAAAATCAGACACAAGGTATCTATACCAAAAAATCCAACTAATTCACCAAGGGTTAATCCTTGACATTCTGGTCTGCTGATTTAACAGACCTGCATGAGACAAAGAGGTTAAAAAAGGTGGAAAAATTAATTTAAAATCCTCCCCATTCCCATCCTTGAGGAGATAAACGGTTTGGCAGCAGAAAGCCTGGGCCTGGTTTTGAAGCAGCTGGAGAAGGACGAGCGCTGAATCAGCGGGAACACGCAGAACGCGCGTCAGCTCCTCGCTCAGTCACCACTTCCTTCTTCCAGCACGAGCCATACAAAGAAGCCTCTTCCTATGAGCATGCACACCCAGAGCCAGTCAGGCCGTAGACGAAGGGATGTTACGTGCTACTGCTTGTAACAACACCAAGCCATCTTCTTCCTGCCTCTCTGCAGTTGATCTTAGGTAACATTAGGTTAGGGGAAACCAGTTGGAGGCAGGAAGAAGGACTGGTGAAGCTATCTGGGTACTACAAGCACATTCAGACAGCTTTAATGATCCAATTGCTACAGCAAAACAACATTATAAAGCTCAGCTGATGAACTTCCCCTCTAAAGATGACTTCTGTGCCTTTTGTAAGTGCTATTTTATTCTGTGCCTTTATAGACCAAGTCTGAAACAGTTCTTGGTTATCCTGTCACCCTTGACAGCAAGTCAAATAACTGACTATTGCCAGTTACAGGGAAATTTGTCACTACTCTGGTACTTCTCAGCACAGGGTACCAGCTGGATGCTGCTTTTGATTTCTGCTGAGGAAAAAACAGTTTGCTGCAATAAAGAAAAAAAGAAAAGCATTTTGCAGCTTATATTTCCAGTCCTCTCACTGTTCGGAGCAGTTCGGAGCTACAGGCCACAATTGATAATCTACTCTCTGAAGGCTTCGGATGCCCTGTGCTTGTCACTAAGACACTCCACTGGGCAACCACCATCACATTCACAGCACTAACTGCAGCATTCAGGACATTTACTTGGCCTGTGAGGCCATCCCAACCATTATCCAGCCTCCCTCAACTGCCTCCTTTAATTTGCCTTGGTTAGCATGAGGGAATTTGGCAACCAAGTTCCACACTATCAGAAAAATCGTTCCTGGCCAACACATCCCAGCATTTACCCCTTTGGAACTACAGTGATACTGAAGGGTACCACTTCCAGAGGGAAAAGTACAGGTGTTTAATATACCGAGTTAGTAACTTGGACAATTGAAGGAAGAGTTAAGAAGCCAGAGCTGAAGCAGATTGACAAAGCTTGTGAGGATCGATAAAACCTGTACCTTTAGCACACTCTGCTGTTCCGAAGGGCAGCCATTAATCAGAGCTTTCATCAGGTCTACTACCCTTCTGTTAGCAGGCAATACTACATGCTGATACAGAAATACCACAGAGACTCTCCTGGTTCCACCAGAGTTTGTCATTCCAGCCTCAGAAATCTGCACAAAATGTGATTGGAAGTTAATTCACGCAGGGCTAGTGCAAAGTAAAGATGCTTTCTTAGTAAGGAGGAGAAAATACATCGATGGTGTGCCCTCGATCCCCTTGATTTATCCTCATTTGTAATACAAGATAGCTGCTTTTCTAGCCAAGAGTTATAGTCAAGAGTTATTTGCAAGTGAAGGAAGTCCACTTCTTGAGGTCAAGTGACACCAGTTTACCTTCTCCAGTTTAAGTATCGTTCCATATGTGCATTCATGGTTAGTAGGCTTCCTGACAGGCTGAAACGTCAGCCTTACTGAAAGTAAGCAAGTCTTGAGAAGTGCATGGATGCCAGTGAGAATAACAGACCCGCAGAGGGATGACCACAGTTTTATAAGATAAAATTGTGTATTATTGACATTAAAAAAAAAAACGATTCCCCCCCCACACACACTCCGCCCCATAATCACGGGTGATTCATCACTTTTATTTAAATCAAAGATTTGCACAGAAAATGGATTCACAGAAATACTTCTGACAACAGCTTCTGACACTGGCTAGTTAGCTCTTTCTACCGCTCCATCCCATTCCACAAGAGATTCTATAATTAAGTTGTGGTCAAAAAATATAAGCTGCCTTGGTATTTAAAGCAGCACAAAAAGCAATGTAAGATTTCTAAGATACTCGTCAACAAGATTTCTAAGATAATCTTCAACATTCACAGAAATGCTATTATTGGATCTTCCAGTTCTGCCTTGCTGTCACAAGTCATTACAGAGAAGCCTGCTCCATGGGGGCCCTAGACAAGGTGGGATTATTTATTACGAGACCAGAGGAGGTAAGACTGAAGTTGGTCTAATCAGGACAACTCCAAAGTTGGAGTTACACCTTAGTTTTCACTAGCATGTATTTCTATAAAGATAAAATCCCATCTTGCATAAATGAAACAGATGCATATGTAGCATACCTTCAGGTGTTCCAAAGGCAGATCTCTTCCCCTTCCCTCTTTGTCCATCCTTATGGATGATAACAGTCAAAATCAGCATCGCTTGCAACATTTTTTGTTCTGTCAGATTAGTCATAAAACACTAATTTGTCTGGGTTTTTGCCGCAGTGTGCCAATTTGTATTGCTTCCTTTCACCTTCTTCATAGTTTCAGAGCTATCCACCTTCTCTCCATACACACTCCTCTGCCCCACATCAATGGATAACCACCACCTTCTCCAGGGAATCTTTCAATCTGATCAATAGCATCAACATGAGGAAACTTGACTTGGGTTCTAAGTTTGCAACTTAGTTAAACCTCAGTAAGACATCCGCTGTTATTCATCTAGCACTGTACTGCTGCCTCTGGCATGTGCTGAAAAAAATAGTTCAAACAGGTAGATTTCCCATGTGGGAAATTAAGAAACTCTTTATTTTCCCCTTGAACAGTACTAACAGCTACTGACTTGCTCCTCTATCCTTCTCATATAGCACAAGCAGAGCCAAAAATACAAGTTACATTATTCTCTGCCCTCCCACAAACACAAGCTCTCTGGAAGGTAGTAGCAGTGTGAGGAATTTTTTGCTTTTTTGTTCCATTGCTTTTTTGTTCCATTGAGGGTATTTTCTTTTTCAGCCACACACTTGGACAGCTTGGTCAAAGCTGCATTCTCACTTTTCAGTTGGCCAGGTAGCATAAGAAGAAGCGAGTGGGGAAAATTAAATTTAATTCACACTGATCCAATTGCTAGTAACAAAGTACTAGTAGGAAATAGTTCATCTCATCCTACAAACAAAACTAACTGAAAAGGCAGCAAAATATAGTCCCAAAATCTTTTTTTTTTCCTGATTTCTCAATCTAGAAAAAGGATTAGGTTTGTTTGCATACTGTAGCGCTGGATGGGATGTTCCTTTACCCCGTGCTGCAAGTTGACTTTTATCATGCAAAACTAAAAGGACCTTGGGGAAACATTAGAGCTATCATCCACAGTAAAAATACCACAATATCATATATGAAGGTAGAAGGAGGGGAGAGAGGCTCCTGTCCACTACACACAGCAGCACACGCAGCTTAGCACAGCAAAATTTCCTGGCTGTACCACCTTCAGCTTCTTCTAATCTATTGCTTGCATTACTAATTTAGTTAGCACAAAGCCCCGCCCCCCCCCCAAAAAAAAAAAAAGGCTTGAAAGGCAAAAGTTGACCAATACAGAACTGCAAGGAAAGGAAGCCCCCACCACAGCACCAGCACAACATTTAACAGGGAAAATGCCCCACCTGGGCATTTCATGGCAACAGCTGTACCAGCCTCCTGCTCCCTCCCCCAGGCCAGAATATTTTATTTTAAAGTATGAGAGAAATTACAAATAAATAAATAAAGCCAGTGACAGTCTTTTGTACTGTCCAGCTTACAGTTCACTCCAAGTCATTTGCCTACGCAAGATGCTACTCCCTAAGCCTGGCACTCAAGAACAGAAATCTATTAGCTAATGAACCTCAATCCTGCTGTGAACAGCTCACGGTCATTAAGTGGGGAGTGGGGGGAGCTGAATTTACTCCCTGAGGATTGAGAGCAAACACGAAGAAATAGCGAAGGGAGCAGGCAGAAAGACCAGGATCCTTACTGAGGGAAGCAAAAGAAGTTGGTTCTGCTGTCGGTGGTATTGTGGGATACATCGCTGACCTGATAGACTGATGGACAGCATCACATTTAACCTTCATATAACTCTTCCCCAGCTGAGACAATACGGGATTTTATTGATACCTACCGTTATTTTCATTTAGTTACTGCAGTGCTAGGGAGACAGGAAAACAGCAGGGCTACTGACCAGTGATCGAGTAACAGCCTTAAGTCATGTTTTCTATGAAGTTATGGTTGTATTTAGAAGTTTTCCTCTTCATCAGCGCTTGGTAACTGTTTGAGAGACCCCTACCACTAACAATGTTTCTAACATGCTCAGGTGGACTGTGGTGCTTTGAAAGAGAACTTGATCAGATACTTCAAACAAGATTATTCAAAAGATTAAACATGCTCAAACATTGACAATAAAGTAATGACTTAAACAAACACCACCACCTCTCTCCAAAGTCAAGTAGGTTGTGGCAATAAGCTCACTCTCCCCACATCAATATATGAATTTAACATTGCTCTCTTGCTCTGAAGGCGCAGCTCAGCGCGCACAGAGATGGCAGCTCTCAGGAAGCAGCAGGACTGTTCCATAAGGCAAGCTGAGGTGGGAGCCAAGGCCCCAGTGCCCTCACCCATCATGCACTCCCAGAGCACGTGAACAAGGTGGCCAGAGCCAGGTGGTGACAACAAGGTCCACAGCAGTCCCAGATAAGGCCAGCAGTGCAGCAGCCCAAGGGCCAGCCTAGAGCAGCAGGGAAGGGGGGGCCAGGGCCACTTATAGCACTGGAAAGGACTAGGAGCCCAGACCTGAGCTTAAACGGAGCTCCTGAACCCGTGGGCAGAAGACATGGGTGGAGGCCCCAAATGAGAGCAGTCAGAGGCATTAAAGAACATTAGTACACTCAGCAGCCTGGCTGCAACCTCCCAAAACTCACACCCCGCCAGCACCACTGCTGAGCCACCAAAACCCCTGGGGGAACAATGATGATACTGTAAACCCTACGTCACTTAGACTAACAGGTGTGACAGTGACACAGGTAATGCCTGCGTAGCTCACAGTGCACCTCCTCTAGAGGCTCTGCTGACCTAAACACAGAAACTTGGTGACGTCGAGTTGACAAGGCCTGAAAAATCTGATGCTGGATACGTGGAAGTGCCCATGCACTTCAGTAGCTGTTTTAGTCTTTAGTGAAGCTAGCGCTCACCTGGGTTGAATGTTTTGCCACCCAAGATGTTGAAAGAAAACATACTCGGGCCTAGGAAAACAGTTCTTTCAAGACATGGACAAACTCCAGGAAAAAAAAGATGCACCTGCAGGGACACCCTGCTACCACCCATCTGCAAGAGCACTGTGCATTATAGAGCCACCATCACCTGCCTACGCGGTCCAAGGGGCAGGTGACAGCAGCAGTGATGGGTGGGTAAGGGTGACACAAAGGACTGTAAATGGGAGCAATATGTCATCCTTGTTATTCCACTTGTTGCAGAAATGACTCTAAATGTTAGAATTAAGCATTACGTAGCCATCCAACTACTTGTACAGGCTTGGTTAAGTTTCTTCCCCAGTCTCCCAGATCCTTAAGTGGACTCATATGAGATTTTTCCCCTTAGTTGCACTGCTTAGCTGCATTTATTCATTTCTTGTTTAGACTGAGAAGAAATGAGAAGAGCATTACTTTAAGAATGAAAAATGGCCAAAGAATTCAGAAGGAAAGGAAAAGGGAAGGATGTAGTTAAATAGTAGTTCCTATTACCAATAGCACAGCGGCATAATACTATCGTAGGGACAGGACTACGTTTCAGGAAATTGTATCAGAAAAAAATCACTCCAAATTAAAATCTTGTGTTTTACTGGTTTGCCAAAATCTCACTGCAACTTCAGGTCTACCTTCCAGCAGCCAGCAGCACAGCTTTGCTTCAGAAGTATCCAGATAATGAGCAATCTGCTCTTGATCCCACATTCAAAGTACTTAAAGTGATTAACAAATCTGCACGTGGACTGAGCGTGGGCTTCCACTTTATATTGTGTGTGCAGCCTTTTCCTACCTGCTGCTGGATACTCTGCTGTTTTTTTCAGGGGGACTGTGCCTTCCTTCTACTATTTGTTGGTGGTGCAGAAGGCTAAGGGTTGCATAAGATCCTACAGAGCAAAAAATTTTAAGACTCTCTCAAAAACACCACATCTTAAAAGGAAAAACAAGGAATACAAATATTGACTCTGGTAACAAGCATGTATTTCTCCCTCTTCTACTACTAGCGATGCAGGAACATCACTGATATAAAAAAAAAATGGAAGCAAAAGTGTTTTAATTACTGGGTATGTGAGGGTTCAGCAAAGCCATAAAGGTGGCTGAATGTCCCCTTCTATCAACCTGGAGGATGTGATGGATGTGACAGCACAGCAGTTCTCGCATTTTAAGCTGTGCGGAAGAGTCTCTCCACAGAGCTAGCGCATACAGGGGGAGGGGAAGGAAAGGCTTCCAGAGCCATGATATATTTAGAATCGATCCTTTCACCTAGCCAAGCTGAAAAGTCTTATCGCTTTAGTGATCTGGTACAAAACACTTTGAATGCTCTTGGAGAACGTTCAAGCCGGCTTCCTGGAAAAATGGAGCTGTTGGGCTCTGGCGGCAGATTAAATCCTAGCAAACTGCCTACAGTTTGTGTAGCGAACAGGGAGAACCTTCTTGCCCAGGCGTGGATTCTTTCACTCTTCATAATCAGTTAAATGCTCCAAGGGAAAAAAATAATTAAATCTGTACCCAACTCAGTGCTTTGCCAAATCATATCAGTTTGAAGGTTTGTAAGAATTCAGGAATAAAAACAGTATCAGGCAAAAACAAAAGATAGAACACAGAGAGTAGCATCACATGAATGGCATTTATATTAATTCTTGCTCAAGAGACCTCCTGAAAATTAACAACAATGCCACTTCCAGACATGAAACCAAAGAAAAACAATCACATGCTACTTTTTACATCCTGAGTTTCAATTAAGGCCCCTCTATGAAATTAACATCAAGCTCTACTCTTTCCTTGGTAGGTTTTAAATCTACCTGATTCTTCAAGGCAGCAGCACAAACCAGATTTTTTTTTAAATCAATTACATTTTAGAACAAACATGAAGAAAAATCAGCAGAAATATAGCTATGTAGGTCAAACAGCCAGCCAAAAAAAGAAGGCAGACCTGCACTGGTGTCCATGAGATTCCATACAAGACAGCAGCCCATGCAGCTAGACTAGCAAAAATCTATTAACTTCTCCTTTCTGACGTGTTAAGATTTCTGTTAGCCCCCAAACCAGTTTTGTCTGTCATGAGAAAAGTATTAGTGACTACAAGTACCACTTAAACATGAGGAATATGCCCCAGATGACCAGAAGCACATCAAAGCCACATAGTATGGGACTGATAGCTTCAAAGACAAAAATCAAATCAGTAAGTCCAAGGGGAAGATAAAGAGCCCTCCAGCAAGTAGTACTAGGCATGTCAAGTTCTATTAATAATTAAAATTACGGAAGTTTCCTTAGTTCCAGGATCCTTTCACAATGCAGAGTCATAGGACACTGACGGCTGGTCTTTCTACTGTCTTTTCATAATCACACGCTCAGAGGAGAAACAACAGGAAATCCTGTAACGCGGGGAGGTGGAGCGGATGGATGACATGGCCTCGCTCGCATGCACCCGCTGCGCGGGCAGACACCCTCTTTGGAGCAGTTAACCACTTCCTGATAGTCTCCCAGAAAGGCTGCAGGAATCCCCAGCTTAAGCACGGGAAGTGCTGCGTTAGGCAAAGCCTTACGGCAGGGGTATTTTCCTACATGGAGCCATGAGCACACGCTGGCGCCGCCCTGCCAACCGGCCTAACCTCTGTACACATCCGAGCAAGGCTTTAATGAAGGTCTGCACTTACACGTACCGCAAATCCGGTGGCATTTCTCAAGAGCCAAACCAAATTCCAGGAGTCTGTCGGGTGGAGCATCAGAGCCAGAGGTTGCACAATGAACGAGCCTGGCTGGCAGTGCTGAAAACCACCCAGGACTGAAGCAGCAAATTGTCCAAAGCACATACAGGATTTCCGGGGTTATTTGAAACCACATTAGCTAAAAATTTGGGGGGTTTTGTTTTTGGACAACTGGTGTTATAAAGATGCCTACATAAGATAACAAAACTTTTAGAAGGGAGGATGAAAGGCTGTCTGTGGCAATCGCGTAAAGAGCTTATGGGAGGGCTATCTATCCTGGACTGCTACTTTCTGGAAAAGAACAGAGAACGATCTTGCACCATGCTGCTATTATCACCATCATGACTATTCTACAGGCTGGCACAAGAACATTTACTACTGTGTCAGCCCTATTCTCCCTGATCTTCAGAGACACACTGACGAAATCAAAAAAACATAATTATAATCCTGATAGACGCTGATAAGTTCTCTTCTTAGTTGATGAGTTTTCCATTACTTCTTTCCTGTCTTTACCTCCTGTCCGGAAAAAGCTCAGGTCAGCAAGGCTGGCTGAATAGTTTTCCATAAGCACTCTGACTATTAAGCTGTTGTCAAGTATCCCAGGCTACTTTGGCAAGCTTTCAGAAAACAAAGTCACACCAATCTGGCTGAAACTACCCCAGAAGCAGAAAGTAAACACGGTCCAAAAAACAACTGCCTAAATCAGGTGCTATAGTCTCTGATCCTCTCAACAACTTAAGGGTTTCCTCATCTTGTCACAAAGGGGGAAGCAGTATCTTTAGAATGAGTTATTATTTAAAATTAAGGAATCATCTTGGGTAATGAATCATGATTCAAAGAGCAAGCTTGCTCTTAACTTTTGAAGCTTCAAGAGTTGGTCTCTGCAAAGAGTTGGCTTTGGATATGTCAAAATCCAAAAGTAATTGTTTGATGAGAAAGCAAAAATGAAGCTGCTGGCACAAGTCTCCTGAAATTCACATCAAGTTTACTGAGGTAGGAGCAACTCAAAAAAAAATGCAGTTGAAAAAGTTATTTCAACTTCCTGGAAATGCCACAAGGCTACTCTCCCTGCTGACTTACTGCATGGAAGTTTCAGGAAAATCACACAGGTTTGTCAGAGCTCTGGCACTGATGCTCAGATAGTGAAGGCTTTGATGCAGCACATAAATGCCTACATATGTTTCCCACATGGTGGTGGTGAAGTCTGTTGATATCTGCTCTTCTATTCCATACATGCTACTGGGAGAAAGGGTGCACTGTCACAACACGTTTTTTTTCTTGTGAGGAGAAAAAAACTGCGGAAAAATAACTGCAGAAAAATATATGCAGAGGCATAGAAACATGGAAAGAATACTAGCTACACTAAAAAGGTAATATACACAATTTTACTACTTCAGCATGAAAGGAACTCTTCTTATTCTTGCCTAGAAAAATTAATGGATTCCATTCATGATATTGCCTTGCTGCTACCTGAGAGGGAGGGAGGGATAGAGGGAGGAAGGGAAGGGAGCACAGAGAGGCAGAGGGGTTCAAAGCATTTTTGTGACTATCAACATTATCTCAAAAAGTCTTCCCATTTTTGGCTTGTCATCAACGGTGAACTCATCAATTAATATTTAACTAAAACAAACCATTTCCTAAAAGAAAACAAACCTCCTGCAAGTCACAGAAATCTACTACCACTTACTCAGAATAAGGCTGCAATATGAAAGCACTTGTCAAGTCTCTCAGACAGAAAAGTAGCTGCACTAATTTAGACAAGCTAAGAACAAACACAGTCAAAGTAAACTGTCTCCCTGCTACTGTGAATTCCCAATATTTCAACACTTAAAAGTTAACACTGCCTTCAAGTATAATTCCTTAGAGCCACCTACCTCTTTCAGGTTAATAATATATGAAATGAAAATACTTTATTGCATTGGATTCAACAAAAAGCCTCTCATTACTGGTATGAATTTCATCCTGATATAACTGCATAAAAAGTTTGTCTTTTTGTCAACCACAACACAAGGGAACAAGATATGCCAAAAATACTAATGCTATGGGGAAGTAATGGAGAAAGAAACAGAGAAGTCAGAACTAGGATTTGTGCACCATTAGCAATATTGTATAGCCAACCTATAGCACCAGATCATTACTTAAGGGCATAACCTGAAAAATCAGCTTTAATCATCTTGTGGAAAATATTCAGGCTGAAAGACTTTTTTTTTTAATTATTAAAAAAAAAAAAAAACTTATTAGGTGTTCTTGAACTGTGCCTGCAAACACGTGCATAAGATCAACCTTCCAGTGGTTGTCCAGAAAAACCACACTCTCATCATTGTCTCCCTACAAGCAAAGGAACACGCAGCTATGGCCAGATCAAGTAATTCACAGCACAAAGAATTCAGATGCCATCTAAATAGTTTCACTCTACTTTATAAGAGGTGTTAGTCACTTATTTAATTGCACAAAGGTAATCTGTTGTGATAGAAGGTGCAACACTGGAGTTAGTCAGCAAATTACATTACTGTACTAGCAGCAGTAACCACAGGGCAGATTTCCTAACTGTCCTGCCAAGGTACTCTAACCAGATCTGAAACAACCCTCTTCTGCTGTGACGCTGCCAGCCACAGCAAGAAGTTTGTATAAAGTACTCACACTTCTCTGACGAGACCAGCAGGGAAACGGTCAGTTATGAATGAATCAGGAACTGAACTGAGACAGGCAAGACAATCACTACCACGTTACTGTGTATTATCAACAGCAATATGCGACATTCAAGTTCTGATGCCCTTGAGTTGGCTTTGAACTAGCTACATGAAATCCCTCCTTCTAAATCCTGCCTGTAAGGAAGATTGGAAGTTCCAGGAAGAACCGTCCAGAAACCACAAAAAGTCAGTTATATTAGTGCCTTTATGAAAGGAAAAAAGTTTATGAACAGCATAACAGAAATAAGAGTAGCAGAGTTAGAAGGTCTTTAGACAGCCTCAGGATACTTCAGACTTAGTTTTGTGCTCCAGAAAGTAGGAGAGGTGAACGTTTTCAAAGAACCAGAAGGGAAGAACTGCTGACCTGATCATAGTGGAATTGTTGGATTTTATTTTGATCTTTGTTCTCATCTTGTTCTTTAACACTGGTCATATCACTTTGCCGCTAATCTTCTGTGCCACTTTGTGGAAAACAAACATGGTGACTTTTAGAAGGCACTTTTCTAACTGGCAAAAACATCTTCTACAAAACCTTTTAATGCAGTGCAAAGAATAACCAAATTTGCTGATGAGTCAAAAAAGGAAAAACTTTCTGTTTCTCCACACGACATACCTAAAACCTTCCTGTGGCCAGAAAGGAAATACAAGTCACAGATCTAAAATAATAATAATTATTATTATATGTAAAAAAACTCCAAGGGCTATTCTAAACTATATGGTGATGCCAACCTCAGCAAACATTCCTAGTTGCTTCAGCATTTAGATTACTCAGCAACATTCATGTTGGGTGAAGTCTATAAACGATCTCTTAACACACTCGGCGGGGCACCAAGACGCAGCTGAAGAGGCAAAGGCTGGCAGTATCAACAGATGAAGGGAAGAAAAAAGAGGCCAGAGATTATTCTGTCAATATGATTAATTCTTTATATAGAATAAAATCTGAGTCTCTTGCATCAAACGCAATACAAAGAAGAAATATCTGCTTACACAACAGAGCAAAATTGCTTTTCTGGTATTTGGGACCTGCTGGGTTATCCTCATTCTCTTGTCTTAGTTACATGACTGACTTATGAGTTGATACCTCCAGATGGACTTGCATATCCAATTGAAAGATCCAATGTAACACCCACCTACCAGACTTAAGCTGGCTGCCAACTGAACTGAAATTCAGCGAGTACTTCAGAGCCTCTGAAAAGTAGATCATAGGCTCATAATCATAGATGTGCAATTTATTTTGTAAAGATCTGTATCGGCTCATTTTCCGGTAACATCCACAAAGCAATGAAAATAAGCAGCTCACAACCTCTGAGGTCTCCAATTAAAATCTGCCCCAAATTAACATGGTACTTAAAGCTTACAAGGCACTTTCTATATTATTAATACATTAGTACTCAATTTAAGATACCTACCTACAGAAGCAAGAGCTTTTTTGGCTAAATGAAGTAAAACAGACAATTGCTTTAGAGGGTGCTTCTTATTGGGAAAAGCTCAAGGAATCTCCCCAAAATCTTCAAAATAATCCACTCGAGTGTCTGTACAAAATGAAGTTACCTTCCTAGAGCAGTGAAAGCCTTGTGTGCTTTTAATATGCCATACAAAATGTGGAGACCTACTCTGAGATGTATTTTTTCTGGCCCCTTTGGTTGTGTTCACAGACCAAGTTGCAATAGTTTAGATTAAAAAAGGTATTTCAAATCCTTGTATAAATATCATTGGGTAAGTTCTCAGACTTGTGCTAAGCTTTGACTCACGCTCTCAACAGCAAAATAACCCAAGACATTCTTTGAAGATTCGATATAAAGTAGTGTTATTTGCCTGTATGGTTATTTGTCTAAAAATAGGAGGACATCTCAAAAACTCTATCATTTTCTGCTATTATTCTAGTAGCAGAAACTTGTTTTTATATATAAGGCAACCTTATTCTTTCCCATTCCCCCATCTTGCTTCCTGAGTCCCAGACTGACTTTGTTCCCCTCCTCAGAGAGATAGGACAGGTCTCAGCTACCTGGTTCTTGAAAACAAGATGAGAATTCACTGCCTGGGCACCACCAATGAGTAGATCAACGTGGCTGATGCTCCCATGACTGCTCCACAGTACTTGAAGGTGTTTAATAAATGAGAAGCATCACTGCAGTAATCTTGCCCCGGTTCTTACAAGCAAAAGCTGTTACTTCTCTAGAGACCCACCACTGCTCATCAGGTGGTGGGTGGTAATTTAGGCAAAGAATATGTAACAATATGTTATATCTATAGGCACAAATAAACTAATACTCGCCAGTTCTCCACTACACACACACAGGAACACAATAACGTATTTAGTCCATTCACTTTTGCAAAACCTTCAGAAAGCATTTGACAGCAAACAGAGCATAAATATGTCCAAGACATGTGTAAGATAAAGAAAAATAGACATGAGCGCCACAGGGAACGCGGGGAAGATGCCACTTGGGCAGCCCAAAGCTGTTATTCTACAGACAGACTGAACTCATGGTTATCTACATATATAGGTAATATATAGGGTAATTCTTCCATCTTCCTCATCCTCCTAGCTCCCCAAATCCTTAACTTGTCATAAACTGATTGTTTTTATACTTGTTTTCAAGCATTTTCCCCTCGCTCCCAAAAAAATCTTATTCACCACACAGAACAGGAAGAAAAATTGTATGTTAACAAACTGAAGAATAGTAGGTGCAGTACGTCAAGTCCACACCTGAGGCTATTAACTTGTCTTATTTCCAAGCAGACTTATCAGCAAGCTTCACAAAATGAACTAGAGTCCTTCTCTCTAATATTAGTCAGTACATTTATCTCATTTCCCAACTGTGTTACTGCTTTCTGCAAACTTTGCTGGGCTAGAAGTCTCCTATATATGGTATTTCTGTACTCAACCTAATGGTATCTTTGGTCAAGTCCACCATATAAATCTGCCTCTCCACTCCAAACATAGGAAAACTTAGAACTCTTCTACCTTTCTGCTCATGGGCATTCCTATTCACCCTTCCTCTTCCTTGTCTGTTGCTTTCTTCCAAAAGAAGAAAAAATATCTTGTAATATATTTATATATATCAAAACTCTCGGCTTCTCATTAACATGCACTGCCCTGTAAATTGTCATATTCAACTGATTTACAGTGACAAGAGACATCTACTCTTGCTGCTAAAGTACAGATGTTTCCTAGCACCCATAATGGGCTTTGGTCAGTGACATTTTATATTCATGTCTCTCTAGGTTGGCTTGAGCTCTGGTTCAAACTAGTAGTCTCTAGCTTCCTAATAAAACAAATAGTGAAATACCAGGAGTGAATTTATATTTTAGAAAGAGCTTGCATTCTAAATCGCACAAATGTTCAGCAGCATCAAAAAATAAAGAATTAGCAGCCTTTTTATGAAATCAGTAAGAATAAATGCTTTCTTAGAGAAGGGAAAAAGGCCCAATACCTGACTGATTTATTTTTTCTCCAGAAATGAAGTTAAAAATAGCCATTAATCAATTTACTTATCACTGTTCATCAGTATGCACATAAATATACTGCCCTCTGTAAGGGAAGGGGAAAGCTTTGTATTAGAAAACTTTTAAAGACACCTCCTTTATTAAACCACAACAACAAAGAAAAACCTGAATAGCATAAGAACAGTATAACAGAAACTACATTGAGAACTCCCACAATTTCTCTCTTCTGTCTTCATTAACAGAGTTCATAATACATTGCTTTCCTCCCACTGCAAAATTCAACTATGCAAATTCACTGCCACAAAATCAGAGCCAAGAAGAAGTAGGGAGGTTCAACAAGGATCGGAAATATGCAGAAATATCTAACATTGTAACAGTTACTTCTGGCTCTAAAGGACTTACTTATGATACAATAACTCACATCTGTCAGACCTCTTTGCAAGATGCTCCCTTTTGCTTTAAGGGCAGTTAACAAGTGTCTCCACCCATCCAATTCATAGCACTTTTTACTAATTCAAACGATAAATAAAAGCAAGTTTGTATGAATTCATCTACACACCTAACCAAACCACTGAAGCTACATGTTTGCTTCTGCCAGCCAGGGATAAGCAGAAAGAAAGGCCAAACATCTGGACACACACATCAGGGAGAAAGATGGTGGTCTTAAAGCCATGCAGAAATTTCATCTTCCATCCTTAGATAATGGCTCCAAGTATGCCCTTGAATTCAAGATAGTTTTAGTTTCGGAAAATACACATACTACAAAAAATACTGAAATTGTAGAGAATATTGGTATCAGCATTACAGAAGGATTCAACACAATTTCTAGGATTACCAAAGTACCAAAGTTTTAGTCCACATGGTCTAATGGGTCAGCTGCATCCCATACAAAGCACCGCATACACCAGCTCAAGATATGAGTGTTCAAGGAAACCTACGGGGGCAGCACTTCACTGGCACTCGAGTTAATGTTTTTGTCAGGGAAGACTAGGGACAAGATCCACATAGGTAGAGATACAGGCACTTTTCACATAGGGATAATGGGCCTACATTTCTACACCACGATTTAACAAGCAAAATTTAAGCCTAGGAGCATTTATCCTTCCAAGTGGTGAAAGCAAAAATCTGCATTTTAAACATGCAGGAGTCTGCTGAGAAGCCAGTAAAACTGAGATACTGCACATACATTAACTGCTGCAGAAGCATGGTCCAATTACAGTTGCTTTGGCATCCAATCACTGTAGTTACTTTTATATCCTGTGGTCTGCAACACCATATTGCAAAGAACTAAACCCCTATGGGAATGGATTAGAGGATACAGTGGTTCACAAAAGCAGATTTCTAAATTAACATTACTCCCTGCTTTTCTTTGTTCGCTTTCTTTCAGAAATCCTACCCCAGTAGGCTGGCTGCTTTCTGAATGGCACTTACTGTTGCTCGACTTGAGGTCACGGTGAATTATGGGCACGATTGCTTCCTCGTGCAGGTAGTTCATTCCCCTCGCAATCTGCACGGCCCAGTTCACCAGTATGTCAGGTGGAATCCTCTTCCCGGACAGCACTCTGTTTAGGGATCCTCCACGGGCAAACTCCATGATCAAGCAGAGATTGGGTTCCTTCAAGCATACCCCCCTGAGGGCGATGATGTTGGGGTGCTTCAACATGGCAAAGAGCTTCGCCTCTTGGCGGACGTTCTCAATGGTCTGGCTGATGTCCTCATCCGGGTCATAGCGAGCTGCCTTGACAGCAACCTCATCTCCTACCCATACAGCTCGATACACTTTCCCAAAGCCCCCTATGCCAATGATTTCCTCCAGGACAAGCTCCGAGAAGTCGATCTCCAGGACTAAGGAAAGAGGGGAAAAAAAGAGATGTAAACATTTAGCAACTGTGCAAACTGTATATAAACTGAAGAAGTCCACATCGCCTGACTCCAGTCTTGCAAAATAAGCCAATGCTTGGGAGAAGAAAATTTTAACTCTGAAACAACACAAATTAAAGCAGCAGTCCTTTCCAAAAATCTTTCATTACCAAATAGTGCGATAAAATAGAACTTGCACTATTACAAAAACATTGTATGAGGTAGTCAATGTGAATAGTGATGAACCTGATCTAAGCATGGTGAATGATACAACGTAATACAATAACTTCATCTTAACATGCAAAAACTCTGTTAGGGATATAGCCTGATTTCCTGCCATCAAAGACAGATCAAAGTCCAAAAAAAGTAAGAAACGGGCTAATCTCCACTGACTAATCATTAATGGGATACAGTTAAAAGCTAACAAAATTTGCATCTTCCTTGAAGCTGCCCCTTATTTGAACGTTTCTGCTTATTTAGTTGTTACTCCTTTTCAAATCAAGCTTACTTTCCCCTCAGCTCTACAGTGTACTTTTCAGACTTGTTCCCCACAAGAGATCTCTTGCCCATTTCTGACATTACTGATAATAAGGTGACAAACAGATGGACCAAATCACACATTGAGTATGTAGAGCTGGCAACAAGAAAAATAACTTTTGATCAATACTCACTGTATTTTTATACATAGAAAACAACTTGGAATAACAGAATGATCATATTGTTTATAGATTACAGCCTGGCACAATAAACAAGTGGCTGAATTGAGTTACATCAAAAATATCAGCAGATTTAAATGTCTAATTTCAATATCCACAGTAGCATTTGCTCATGAGGATGCATATGCTGTTTTTCCTGATGTCCCATCATCCCTCATGATGAAAAATGTGATGGAAGCTAAAGAAATTGACCAGGAAAGTTTTCAAAATGGAAGAAAAGTCCTTTCTTGTACAGAGGGCAAGAAAAATCTGTTACTATGAATAAATGCACCTTTTCATTAGCAATGTAAGCTTCAAGGATTTACATACACACTTTGCTTTAGCTACAGAGAAGGTTTCACTCCTGCAGGAATAGTCTTGATGTTCCATGTTGATGAGCTACCAATGACTAGAAAAGCAGTAGAGGAAAAGGAGTAGACGCGGGCTGGAAAAAGTGAAATTTTAGAACCAGACTATAGTAACAGAAGTAACTGCTGAAATGAGGCTACAACGCTGCCGAGAATTCACAACAGGAGATGCTCTGTTACTTCTTGTGGACAAAGAAATCCAAGCAGATCGGAGCTTGTTTCCATCCCCCTGGGGACTTTCAGCAGCAGGAGGCTGGGCCCCTGGGCCCGTCACTAGGAGCAGGTTAATTAAAAGCTTCACACACGGAGAGCAGGAGGCAGGCGGTGCTGAAGGGACAGCTCCAGCCCCAGCACCCTCCAGCCCATGGGGACACGCGCAAGAAGTTTCCCATCACTTCTGAGTAAGCCCCCGGTGACCCCTTGGACGTGGGTGTTTCTTTTGCAGGCGCCCTCACCCCCGGAGCTTTCTCAGAAGGAAAAGAGCTCAGCTTTGCGTAAGTTTGCAGAAAGGGAACTTGGTGTTTAACCAGCTCCTTCCCTTTCACAGCTTGGTTACAGAGGCGGCGGGCAGGCCTAGGGTACAGCTACATTAGTGCACGGAAGACACGTTTTTCTTCATCTTTCTCAACATATTAACCAGTTTTCTCAACTCAGCTTTAGTTTGGCAGACTCACTGTCCTGAACTGTAAAGACAAGGGGAATGTTTAACCAGTGTTTTTTTTATCACCTCTGAATTTAAGAAATGAAGTGTTACCATTCCTCTGGGGACTGGTAAGGAATTACAGGGCTTATAAACCATGAATATGGCCATGTTGACAAAAGCACCGTAGTTACTTTATCAACATTCATGACGCCATAGGATTAAGCTCTTAACCCTGCAGAGGGCCCACAGCTCGGAAAGAGAGCACGTGATCACTACATTACTAGAGCTGTGAGGAGAACTCAGACTTGCAACCCAACACCTTCGTCAAACCTTCATCTGGAAGGGTGACCTCGAACTACTCGCAGTCTCCTGTGTTCCAGTAAGCAAGTTCACAAGCTGTTACTGCTGTTACTCCAGACTAACATCGCCACCTCTACAAGGGATTACCATCACTTGCAAAGAGCAGAGGGATTGATCACATCAAATACCCAATTCAACAGCAACCAACCTAACCACGTAGCTTAGAGGAAACAACCTGTCCGAACAGCACCGTTCCTTTAAAAGAGAAAATAAGGATAAAAAAGCCCTTTAGGATATTAAAAGCCCTTGCAGGAGAACACGCTCTGTCCTACCATGAACATATGGCTGATGACTTCAGGGGACAGAAGCTGCATAGTCTTGCTCTGGCAGTGGAAGGGTAGCACAAGGACAACGGGGAAGGTGCAACTCCATAAACTACCAAGCCACTGAAAAGTGGCAATGCAGGAGAAGCCATAATTAATAAGATACCCCTTGCATTATCCAATCCAGAAGCAGAGTTGGGGCTTCAGGAGTTTCTGCAGACGTGGTCCTCCAGGACAAAGAGAGTAGCTGAACTCTCTCAAAGGCAAAATCTACTAAATGTTTTCATCATTTACTGCATATGCAAGAATAAATAAATAAATAAATGCTATACCAAGAAAAAAGTAGTGTTACTGCCCTTTTGCAATCCCAAGGGCAATACTATAAACTACTGAGTTTTACCTAAATGCTTTCAAAAAGACATAAAAAGAGAAGGAAAAAAACAATCTTAGTTGTACTCCTTAGAGATATTATGGCCTAGATAGGACAGAACATCTTTTTAGTCCTTTTTCTTTCCAGAAAGGCCTACTGGTGTGAAGATTTATCTTTGCCTCTCCCCTCCGTCCCAAAAAAAAAAGGAAAAAAAAAAACATATTTGCAGCAAAAAGTCAGAGGCAAGAGTTGAGAAACAGGATCTAGAAATAGCTATTTGAGACTGTTCCTCTTTCCACAACTGCAAACATCAGCTCAAAAACAGAGGAGACAGAAGATGAGTTTTCTCTGGGGCTCCCAGGAGGGCCTCAGAGCCGCGGTGAGCGGCTCCTCCGCGGAGCTTCGGGACCGCAGCGTCACCCAGGAGGGCCCAGGGCTCCCACCCACGAGGGGCCCGGAGGCCTCGCTCGCCTCGCAAAGGCCCCGCCGCCTCCCCACCGGG
>NW_010584688.1:642906-659175 GCF_000705375.1 Tinamus guttatus | reverse complement strand
AGGTGATGGCGCCTCCTGCGGGCCCGCGCCGCAACCCGCCCCCGCGGCCGCGCAGCCCTGCCTGTCCGCAGCCCCTGTTCGTGTCTCACGAATAATGACAGGATGATGATGATGATGATGATGAACACAAACAGCCCGACCCCGAGTACCGAGTACAGATCCAAGCTTCCACAAACACACATGTTCTCTTCCCAACTACTAAAAAATCCCATGTTTTTTTTGTTTTGTTTTGTTTTGTTTTTGGTCTGTAAATGGACTTAGGCATTTCTACCCTTCATGAGATTAAATAAAAAGAAAAACCTTCCCTAGTGAAGTATCTGTTCCATCCACCAAGTTCCTAATTTTTGTGCAGCTGGGCCTCTAAAATGCCTGGCCTAGAAGAAGGAAAAAAAAAAAAGCCATATCAATCCTTATTCTACCAGTGTAGGGTAAGACAGTGCAGCAGGGGTTTACAAACCAGACATTTTAGCATGGCACGTGTCAGACCGGGGCGCGCTGCCCCATCGCTCGCGCTGGGCCTGGGTGACACGTGGGCCCTGGCCTCATCCCCGTGCGCCTCCATGTCCTGGTGCCGGAGCAAGGACACAGCTGCGGGTGCCCCCTCTCCAGTGCCCGCAGGCTCTACAAGCTGCGCTTTGCAGCAAGGCCCGGCTTATCCAATACTAATAGCCCGGAGGCTGGAAGGGGCTTTCCTGCCCCTCCTCACATGCTTGACCTGCTTTCCCCATTCCCACTGCAGCCGCAGGGTCATTCTGGCTGTTTCTATGCAAGTGAAAGCCAAGCCGCCGAGCAAAAGAGGCTGGTTTTCAGTCAGCTCTAGGCTGGTCTGGCCTGTGCCGGGCGCTAGTGCCCACACAGCACTTGCACTGGTGTTTTTACAGTTCCAACCATAAATGAGCCATGGAGAAGTAGTCTGCAAGGCTGGTGCTAATGATCATGTGTAATTCTGCCACAGAAACATTTCTGTTCATTTTGGGAGAAAAAAAGCTACGGGGTCTTTAATTCACACAATGAGGAAATAGGCTTCAAAGCAAATATTATACTCTAAAAAATGCAACACCTAAATTTTGGTAAGACTTGCAGCAAAATGCAGTTTTGTTTTGTCTTTCTGCTTTCTGAAACACTGTAGCAGTGTTTCATCGCTGCTATAAAATACTGGAAGATTTCAAGTAGAGAGCTGGTAAATGTAATAGCGGGAAGCACGAAAAAAACAATCACTTAGGTGTGCATTGGAGGTGAAAAACAGACTGAACCCTGCCATCTGGTGGTCCTTACACTGCAGTACACGGATTTACTGACAGTTCCTGTTCCCCTTCTCTCCACCCTTTTTTCTCTCTCTCTCTCTTTTTTTTTTTTCCCCCATAATGTGTTTGGCTCTGCAGAAAGAACATTGCTGGCTCAGGATCCCAGGGCAGCCGGTGTCGGGAGCTGGGAGAGCGTCCTGAGAGTGCTCTGGAAGGGCCAGGCTTGGCTTGCCCCAGTCTCGCAGTCAACTCCTGTCATCTTTTGCCAGCCATGTCAGAGACAGGTTCTTGGATGAAATGGGCTTTGGCCTGATTGGGAAAGCTGTTTTTGTGATCAAGGTAAACAGATGAGTCAAAAACAAAACAAAACAAAAAACTGCCAAGCTCATGTTTCAGTCACTGGCAAAAAACAGGAGAAATTGGCATTAAAGACTGCATGCAGTCCACATGATGACATTTTACCATTTGTAAGATACAGAAGGAGTTTTGGAGAAGTGCGTGGCTTTCTGGTGAACACATGACCTACACGCTGTAGTGGAGATCTTTCCTTAGACATTTGCTGACAAGAAGTGTATGTGGTCCTGCTATCATTCAGCAAATCTGAATAATAAGAATTAGATCCTTGTTATAGATGGATCCAGTTCTCAAAGTCTCTGTCAGAATAAACACCTAGGGCTTTGCAAGGTTTGGGTGTAGACTTTGGTTTAAAACATTTTAAAAGGAGAGTCTAACCTGCAAAATGTGAATGTTAATCTGAGTGTAGTTCATACTTCTCCCGAACAGGGAACTTTGGACAAAGGATTTTAATCCAGGCTCATCTTTGCTTCTGTATTAGGAAAACAGAAATTATTAGAGCATAAACCAAAAAGCCAGTATATCCCAGTATATCCGGGTGTTCAGTTTATTCTATATCATTATTCATATATATATTTAGGACCACGATGTCAACTTTTGGCCTGTCTTCCCTGTGGCATTCGCGCAGAACAGTAAATTTAGTATTTTCCCTTTAGATTGATATCTTTCTTCTCTCATCACTGGACATAGTGGCTCTATAACAGCGTGTTACTATGCTAGCCCATAACTTTAAATCTACCTTAGATACCAAAACATTAATACTATGCGCCTAGCCTCTGGGCTCTGAGACAGGAAAATAAATATCAAAATGCTACAGAAAGAAGGAAGGGAATGTCCAGGAAGAAGAAAAGAGTACCAAGATAGAAAAACTGCATCACAGTACTGGATTCCTTCCAGTTACAGCTATGATAAAAGCACGTCTCTGCCAGCACAATAAGAAAGCACAGAGATGAAGGAGATGCTCCTTAGTACATCTGCTTAGTGCAGCTCACTGCTTTTAAATCCCATGGTAGTTTATGTAGCATCTTAAATTGGCCCATTGCTAATGCTCTCATACTGCTTATATATATGTCAGAGGATCTTTCTCAGATGCGTTCTGTGCTTTTATCTCTAGATACCACCATATAAACCACGCTGGAGATGTACCTTAGGCCAGTAGACGGAGTTATTTGATCAGTTGGTGATAACATCTCCTTAAACAAGCTAAGTTTTACTTACAAATTGATTCTTCTACTACACTATAAATCGCCCCTCTGCATAGCTGTGAAGTGGGAATGTGTTTTTATTCTCTGCTTCAGAAGAGTGTTGCCTTGCCAGCATCGCCTCAGGGTAGGTTTGTTCTTCATGTAGGGGAGAGAGGTAAGCCACCGGCAACAGAAGTTTTATGAACTGTGCTGTGCTAGCTAAGAGGGAGGCTGGGAATCTGCGTCTGTAGCATCTGAGTCTGGAAAAGAGAGAGCTCTGCTCTGCTTCATAAAATATATATGCTAATCTCCCAGATGGTTCTCTCTTTCTTCATAGAACAGATGACCTGGAAAACAAAAGAAGACTAGAAACTGTGGGTAGTGGAAATTCTGGGCCAAGTGAAATCTGGGAGCTTCAGAGACCTAATAAAAAAATGAAGAAACCTAACATCTGAACTCAAAGCATGAAAGACAGATAAAAGCTTTAATCCTAATTCTAACCACTCATGAGACTTAAAACATCCATTAGAAATACCAGTGTTCATATCCAAATCACAGCTCTGTGACCCACATCATACCTCCACTAAAGATCCTGTCATAAACACATTACAAAGTTATAAAATAAAACCGATAACCTTTTTATTTGGTATAAAATAATACCAATGTTGATTGGGGCTGATGTCTTCTTTTGCTAACTTACTATGCAGGATAATAAACCTCTATCTAAAATAAGATCTAATAGGCCAGTACAGTAGCAATTTTTGTTGTTGTTGTTTTTTCCCTGTTGTCTTGAGGGAAGTGGCAACATTTGCCTGCTGTTACCTTTTATTTGCAATCACAGTGTAAACGCGCAGTGGAGTTATTAGAGGAGCCTCCTTCAAAAGATGTGTGACTACTGGAAAATTTTCAGTCTCAGTTTTCCTATACAGTGCCTAATCTTTGCCTAGTGACTAAGCTCAACTATCACACTGTATCCATTTAATATTTCATAAGGCCCCTGGAAGGGGATTTCCTTGTACTTGCATAGAAATGAAGCTAATTCTCTTTTGATCTTTTAGTGAGTATGGGCAAAAAGACACATAATGTTTTTATTGTAATGGCATCTCTTAGTACTGGCAGCTCCACAGACAGCCGGAGACACCACCTCACAGAGGAAGGACACGGCAGAACTCTATGTCAAGCTATTGCAACCATCTCCAAGAGTTTGCCTTTGCATTCCAGAATTAATTTACATTATCTATTTTTTCCCCCTTCCTTAATTGGCATACGGAGGGCTCTGACTCTGCACACCGTGCAGGCATTATGGAGCTCAGTACAGCTGAAGCTCCTGCAGAATGGGAGATGACTCACGGCATTAGCCTACACAGCGCGGTGCCAGACTCCAGGCTGCTGAGTGTCTTCCACTCTAATTGGTACCTGAGTAGTTATCAAGAGATAATATTAAATAAAATTAACTTCTGACAGATACATACTTCCTTCTTTCTCATAGTGTGGAATTTTCACTCCAAATTATGCCACTGAAAGGACCTATATGTGTAGGATTCATTAGAGTATAAATGACAGGCTTTTTGTGAAAAAATATTCCTCAAACGTAAGTTTTCCTGCTCCACTGGTGGTAGAATTTGGAATTTTATATCACCAGGAAGCTGAGATTCTCAGCTTCTGTCCTAAAGGGTCTCACATCATAGACTCAATTGTATTAAATGTTCATGCACAGATGAGTAATATTGTATTATTTGCAGTCAACTTTGGCACTTGTATTGAAAATAAGTAGCACACTTGGCTTTACAGGAAAAGGGAATTTGCAAAACTGTCACAATAAATTGTGTACGATTCTCAGATCTTTTAATGTACATTGTTTTCTGTGACTTCTGTCAGACTAGTAGGCAAGGGGGTAAAGGTGAGCCACCATTCAATGGAATGAGCACTCAGTTCACTCACAGTGAACTGCTTGTCAAACATTCAGCTCCAGTTCATGCAAGCAGAACCTTTACTTTATTCCACAGAAAAATTTACTCCTGTCAGATTCCACGCTGTTCATACCGAGGTCTAACAAGACCGAACGCTGCAGCACAAGTTAAGCTAACTGGGCTTATAAACAGGCTTCTAGCGAAATTAAAACTCTGAATTGAATCCACCATTTTCTAATAAACTTTGGGAAAACCTGACAAGCTATTTGCTTATAGTATTCTGAGTGCATATGTAAAATATGTTACAATGAGACCATTTAAATGGGTACAAAAAGTCACTTTTTTCATATTTTCATCCTATTACCTCAGCCTTTCTGATATAACACAGATTATTAATTGCCAGCAAAGAACTGGAGTAAAAGCAACAGGAAATATGCTTCCTTTTCATCAAATATTAGTGTATGAGTTTTTTTGATTCCTTATTCCTAGCAGAAGGTACATGTCCTGAGATTTTCAATATTGTGCCAAAATTTCTTAAGTGGATAATAAAAGGTTAACAAATTCGCCAGCTGTCTGCAGAGGAGGCTCTATAATGAGACCGGTCTCATTACCCATATGCCACAGGAACTGCACACATGCAGAGGAGCTGCAGTGCCAGCCTCATAGCCCCTCTTCTCCTAGGATTTGCTCTGGAGCTGCGAGAGCTAACGTGACATTTGCAGCAACCTTCCTGCACATATTTTCAGTCGTTGTCACCAGCGAGGTAGAACGGAGATCGCCCTACCCAGCGGGAGCTGCAGCTGATTGGCATTGATATAGTCTCATCAGTCTCAGTTAACATAGCAACCGAATGAAACCTTTGGCTTGAGGGAGGCTGGAAAACAAATAAAATAAAGAAGTTAAAGAAGAGAAGAGCCTGCTGCAGGTCTGGGCAGCAGCCAGGAACCCTGCCACGGGGGCTGGGGTTTGTGGTGAGGAAAAAACCGCAGGGAAAACCTGGGCCACGGTGCTGCACGCTCACACGCGTCGGATCCATCACGGCAGCAGATGCTCATCCCCGCTCTGCAAGCGCTGCTGCCTGCTAAATGCAGCTTATTTTCCCATTCTGTGGTAACAATGAAGAAATTCTCGCCCAAGCTATTTTGGGGCAGGCTGGAGCCACATGCTGCTTCCTCAGGGCTGAGCGCTCATTGTTTTTATTCGCCTCCATGAAACAATTGCAGTCTGCGCAGGGCATTTTTGTTTCCCGGTTCCTCCGACCATTATTACCTTTTCCTGTTCTCCCTGAGAAAATGGACCTTTGATACTCCGCCAGGCTGCGTTATTTCATTTCCTGACCATTTTGGATGAAATCATGACAAAGGCAGGCACTTTTACTGAAGGGAAAATAAATGTGGAAGAAAACTTTACTCTGGAAAAAAAAAAGAAGGAAAAAAAAGAAAAAAAGCAAGTTGCGTAGCACTGAAGGAATGAGGTAGTGTGAGTCACGGTGGAGTTCTCACCCCATCCACGAGGGAGTTTGCCAGGCCCGGGCTGCATCCCACAGCCAGGAAGCCCAGCCAGGGGTACAGCAGCAAATACAGCGTATGCAGCTACTGACACATATGGGAAACAGCCTCCAGGTCACCCATGCAGAAGCACATGAACCCTCTTTCCTGCATTTTACACCTAACTTATCTAACCTAGTGGTGACACCACTAACCCAAACATTGTCTAGGTGTGCAAAGAGGTCTGGAAGATTTAGGTCCACAAATTCCCTAAGCACTGGGTTCCTGTTCGGAAGACACCTTGTCATGGTCCAGGTGTCGTACTATTCTTCACATACTTTTCCCTCACTTTTCAAGTTAGAAAACCTCCCTTTTCCTCTGACATCTTTTTTTTTAAAAATTTTTGTTCTTTCACATTTAGACCTTTTAATCTTCTATGAGACTTACATGTAGCATGCCATTCGAAAATGTAGTGGTGAGAAAAAAGAAACACACGCTTTGGGGATGTAATATTGTTTCTCATTCTTACAAACTGTGCAGTAAAGTGAGGTAAGTGTATAGTTCATTTTTGCTCAGAGTTTGAATTAATCTTCGTTCATATGTAACTATAAAGGTACGTCTAGGTTGACTGCTTTTTTCCCTCTGTTCTGACTGATTCAGTGAATGCGCCAGTTCCCAGGTTTATATCCACAGAGACTGAATGCCATCAAAAATATCAATAACCGTGTGTACATTTCTGTCTTCTATGTGTTACTGTATTAGAAAGAATCACCGAGAGAATGGCTCTTGCTATCTTACCAGCAGGAAGCAGGAGAGAGGTGTTTTCATGACGGATAAGCCTTCAGAAACGCGTTCTCTCCTTTGCTGTAGACTATACAAGGCTGCACATGCTGCCTCTGCAGCCCTCTCCCACAGCATCTCCTAGAAGGTCACTCTAGCTAACTGAATTTGATGGATTTTCCTGGGATATCAGTCACATTCTACTAAGCACTTCTAGCCTGGAGCTGGTGTCCTTCTATCACTTCATTAAACTCAGTCCCTTGTAATTTGTTTGCTGTGTTTATAAGCAAATCTGACAACATCAAGCACTTGTTTCCAAGTTTATGAGAGCTTGAGATTGGTAGAACCAGGAGATACAATTAGATAGTGAGAACGGCATCTACCAGAAGCTCCTGTCAGGAGTGTCAATCACACGCAGTCCTTCCTTTTTGAGAAGATGTATGTCGTTTAGACCTGTTGATGAGAGACTTGTGAAAAGTTGGATTATAATAAGCTTTGAACTATTTCCTTCTAGGAACCAAATCCTAGAGACCTTCTGTATTAAAAAAAAAAAAAGTATGTTTGCTGACATCAGTGGAAATTATAGTCATGAATAAAGAAGCTTTTCAATACATAGCTTGGAAAATTAAGCACAAAGCTGTAACTATTCCCTGTTTTTTATTATTATTATTTAGAGTGTTGTTCGTTACCTATCATATGCCCATTTTAAGATTTACAAGAAAGCATATAGTTGCATAAATACTAACAAAAGTACAAAGTAGCACAAAGTCCTGGGGTCAAAATATTTGGCCACCTGTGCTTATTTGTGCTGTTACCACAGCAAGAATGTTTTTCAAATGATTTGTGTAACACTCAGTATCAAATTAAATCTTGGAAGCACATTTTCTACTGCAAAATAGCTTTTTGTGGTTCAAATACTGTTTGCAACAAAACCTCCTTTTTTTCTTGTCATGTCACATGCTGAAACAATGGCAAAAAGATAAATTACGCAAATCCAATTTTAACTGCTGTAAATTTTTTAATAGGTTCACTGATTTCTTAAAGTTTAGAACACTTTATATAACAGATATATGCAGGTAGCTTACAGATTTCTGATGCAACCTCACCTGGCATTTCTGGGTTCTATAAGCAGAATTAAGCAAAGCAAAAATCTCTCCAAAAGGGTTGCTTGCTCCACCCTTCCTTTGTTTCAAAGTCTTTTCTGATATTTTTGCTTTGGGGGCTATTTTTAATGTTAGATTATTTCCATTGTTTATCTCCAGAAAAGTGTTTCCAGGCCATTCTGCAGTCATTGCTATTCTGGGAAGGCATATGAAAATATAAAGTTTATATGCTTTACAGGCAGATGTGGTCAGAAATATATGAGTAACTGCCATCAGCATCACATTCCTGTATTTAACTCTATTTCTCTCTAACAGTTTTCTCCCTGTGTATGAACTATTGTAGATTTCCCAAAGGGCTGGACATGTCTTTCTATGCTGAGTACTGATAAAGAATGCACCAATGAAATAAATAAGCTAATGCTATTGATAGGGACAATTTGCTGGAGCCAGACCTGGAGGCAGGAGCCTAGCCAAGTCATCCATGCAAGTGACCTTCAACAGAGATCCTGCTGAGTGCCTCAAGATCCCCAAGAATCTGCCATGAGGGATTTACAAGCTCTTCTGTGATGGACAAAATCTCTTCTTTCGCAGCAGATCAGCAAGAAGGAACTCTGCTATGGGCTGCTCAATGTCGTGCACAGAATAGTGCACCACTATAGACAGTGCACCACGACAGAATAGTCAGTTCTTTCTGGATAGCAATGAGAAAGAATTTCCACTTAAATCTTCAAGGATAATATTGTATTTAATCAGAACATGTGAAGATGGGCAATAAAAGATGAGCCACTGAATCTTACATTGCTTCTGATGCAAGAAACTCCAAGATGATACTACATCGGCCAGACCCCTCAGCCACGCTGTGTAGATCTCTTGGCCATAGGATAAACGTAGGCAGCTAATTGTAGCAGAGAAGCTTGTAGGCAGCTCCCACTTGGTGATTACACCACCTGTGCATCCTCGAATTTATCTAAATGTGTAGCAACATGTTCCAGTGTGAACACCCTTCTGCTTAACAATAGAGTAGGAATGATAAATAAAATTGTTTTCATCTACCAAAATCCTGTAAGACCAAAATGCTGGTGAACCTCACCATGGGTGGGATCTGCACAGCATGGCACGTTCTCACTGAGAGGTCCATCTGATGCTGTGTCATCTTGGAGTTCCCAGCACCAGAAGGACCCATAGTTCCCCATTCAATACGGTGATTCACTGCCACCACGGTTAATTAGGGTCATCAAGCCTTACCTGAATGACACTCCTCACAGGTAAGGGGATAAAGGTAAAAAGTGAAACAAGCTCCGTTCTAGAAAACAGACTGAAAAGTGTCAACTAATGCAACTGAAGACTTGCACTCTCTCACATGTGCACTGTCCATGTAAGTCTCATCAAAATGGGGGATATGCATTAAAATAGGAAAAAAACAAAACAAAAAAACTATTGACTGAAAAGTTATGCTGTTTCAAAACTTGAGTATATGTGCATGAGCACATATGTGTAATATATGCTTGCGTGTGCCCTGTGTTCACAGGGGCTATCTTACCGGGTTACAGCAAAATGCTATCTGAATGTAGAGGCTGAAGGGAGAACTGAGTTGAGCGTGTATGTGTATGTGTTTGTGTACAGTTCTGGGTTTCCTTCGCTGTTGGAGTTTCCTCCGCAGTCAGCTTAATACAAAATGTTGTCTTTGGAGGGAACGTTAAAATCAGGTGCTCCTTGAATAGCTACAGCAAAATCTATTCATCATGCCAAGGAGGGAAAAGATCTTTGCAGTCACTGTTCTTTTTCCTAAGGAATAACATAACACCTCCATCTGGCTGTTAAAAGACCCTGTCTTTAAAATCCATATGCCCTACCCAAAAAAGCTCTCACCATACCTCCCTCAAGTTTCCCTCACTCTGCTGTACTTATGTCCGATTTCATCAATATTTCATGTAGTGTCATGGCTTAGGACGATGGCTTCCTTAAGGCAGTGTTTAGAGAAAACACGGCCTAGAGAAAAAGGAAAGATTGTCTGTGACAGCCTGAGTCTACGCTTCTGTGATTCATACAATGTTGCTCATTGGGTTTCTTTTTCAGTATCTGGCTTTAGCTCTGCCATGGAGTGGCAATGTTTCAGGGCACTCCCCTCAGATTAATCATCATTTTCACATTCTGAGATTTGTTAACTGTACCTTCAGGCATTGCCAATTCAAGCAAACATAAAAAAAATAGTAGTCACAACACCTCAGGGCATGATGTCATCAGATCTTCTAAGCGAAGCAGGTCTGACCTGCCCACTAGTTATCTGGGAGACCTCCAGGAAACACAAGGAAGCATACAGAAATGGGCAGATCGTGTGGGGCAGCTGAGATTTCTTGTCAGCATGAATCATATACCATCTCTGGGAATCTAAATCCTAGAAGTTTAAAAAATGGCCCTGCTTTTCCTGAGACCGACCCACACTGGTGCTGAAGCAGAATGTGGTTGGAGATGTTACCTTCCAGAAGGAATTTGAGAGTGGGATGCTGTAGTTTTTTTCTCAAATTCAGGTTATTAACTATGGCTGCTTTCCATCTCAAGGCAATGAATTACATACTGTTTCCAATAGTCTTGAATGTCAAAATTGTGCTTCACACCTCCTACTAAAGCACACAGTCACTGCCATATTCCACCTCAGACAAGGCTGTATTCAGTGAGGAGTCTTGCATACACAGTTAGTAAAGCTGTTGAGATCAGACAGAAATATAAAGTTAGTACTTTATTTCTTCAGAATGAGCTTCAATCTGAGAAAAACGCAGGGAAATTGTCAAGGCACTAGGGCCTCTGGACTAATCTGCCTGCGCAAGTTATCTGACTTCTATTTGTATGAAAGCAAATCACATGAAACTGTGACTTATATATGGCTTTTCCCCCTAAAAATTCTTTCCCCCCTAGAATGCTGCTGGTTATTCCACAGATTTCCTCTCAGCACATAACTCTCAGCACCCTCCCATGCTCCCACAACACAACAGCTTCCTGCACAGTTCCCACAATTTTCTCCCCAACCCATGCTCCCTGTCTACATATTTTTGGCTGACTAACTGTGCAAGACACAGTCCATGCTGTGGATAATGGCAAGTTAGGTGCCTGTTGACAAGACAGATGTTTTATGACTATGTTCCAAATATTGTCCACGTTTCTGGATTGTCCTCTTTCTGTAGCCTAATTTTGTCCTCTTGCAAACACCCTGAAATACGTGAGCATTTAATATTTTTAAAATTTCTGCTTCTCTGACTGTGGCTGAAACTGAAACTCCTTCCTGTGGGTTTGGACTTACCAAGCCTAATGGGTTAGGTTTCTTAGAAAAAATGGCTAAAAAAGAGCCCTAAAAGAGAGAAATTCTTTTAAAATGGAGAAGAAGTTCTTCTGGACTCATTGGCATCCTCCATAGCCCTGAACTTCAAAGAGTTTTAGCTGTGAACAAGGATCTTAACTAGGAATTTATCCCAATGGCACCATGAATCATTATTTGGTAGAAATTTCTTACACTGAGGCACTGCTGTGCTGTAGTTTAAAAAATGTGGTGTAAGTGCTGCTAAAATACTGTCAACTCAGTGTTTGGATATTCTAACTTTAGCCTTGTTTATTATACTTCATCTCCATGGTGTTTTTTAGGAGATTCTCATACCAGAAATGCCAGAAAATAGCTCCCTCTTCACAGAAACCTTCCAGTCACTGGGACATCGATGATGCTTCTGTGAGTGATTCTGTATGGACAAGTTCACAGAATTAGGTCTTGTAGTATGAAGGCAAATGCTAATGTCTATGGTGTCATGGTTTTCTTGCAAGAAACACTAACTGTACCATCTCTCAGAGGAAAGCTCATATTAGAGCTACAAACTACCCCTATTTCTAGCAACGGGAGCATTAAGCCACTCCAGTTAATTTTTCAGCCATGCTGAAACACCTGCAAAAGGTTCCTATAGTGATACTAAAGAGATCAGGCTTTCCAAAAATGTGCAGCAGAAAGACAACAACAACAAAAAAAAAAAAACGAGTGGAACTGAAGACGCTGTTGCTCCAGTGGAGAGTTGGAAAGTTGGAATTTGTTAAGAATTCTTTTCTGCTTGGCTCTCAGGGGACTTCCTTGTGAGTGTGGATGAAAATTTAAAATTTGTTCCCCTTTGAGCATTCCTTGATACTAAGGATCTTCGATAAGTGCTCTCTGGGAAAAATCTGACCTTGGTCTGCTTATTTTGCCTTAAGAAAACCACAGGCCCTGAGGAATTCACTAAAAGAGCTCACATACTGAGGGCAGCAGGCAGCTGAGACAGATTGCAAAGGCAGCATTAATGGTACTGGGAGCTTCGTGGTCCAGGTGTCTGCAGATCAGTAATTAGCATCCTCCACTCCATGAGCTGAACTTTTGCTAAATAGCACTGTGATGGAGGGCTATCTAAGTCACAGGTATAGGTAATAAAAATAATGAGAATAATAATAATAATATTTTTCTCTCATTTCTTGATATATGAGTGCAAGAACTTTGTTCTTCCAGCCTGGGAGGGAGGGCATGGTGCAGCCTACCCCTGTGATGCCTAGGCAGGGTGCATCCTGAAAATCTCAGCCAGGTGGCTCTGGAAGCGTGGGGCGTGTGGTGCCATGATAAAGGGGGTGCAGACCATTTCCTGCCCCACAGCTGGGGCTGCAGAAGGTGATGTGAACGCTGGACCTGCCAGTGCAGCAGGGAAATGAGGCCTCACTGCATGCAATTTTCCTATTGGTAAATCTGTGCCTGATCTGCTCTGAAGCAGTACGGAATATACCCATTTTTCTCCCCATTGTTTCTAGTGGCGGGGGGTAATATACAGGAGTGAATTTCATGGAGTGATTTCAATCAGAGATTTATTTGTTTGTGAGGCTGAATGTGGTGTGACTTGCTGTGAAAGGTTCTGAAGAACGACAGAACAGAGCAGCTCAGAAGGAAATGTAGTTTGTGAAAGGATTGGGCTCTTGCTTACAAGTTTGTTAAAAGCTGTGAAAATAGCAGTCAGGTCTCCATTGGGTACTAACATCATGGCAAGGTGTTCAGCAAGTAGTAGATGCTACAGTTGCTGAGAACCTTTCTACCATAAATAAAAGCCAGAAAAAATACCCGGTAGGTTTTAGGAGCAAGCTAGGTGTCTTACAGCAAAACTGGATTATTGTAGAGTGACACTCTGCTTTCTTTCCTTCTTATAGATAAGCCTACTTCTTATTTTTCTGCCTCTGTATACAGGGAATAAAATGGTTTTATTGCTATCTATGACAATATTCCAAACTTGGCTCAACCTTTTTTATGTTTCTAGGGTTGCGCTTACATGTAAATAGCAGAGAGAGAGAGTCAAGAGCTGAAGATACACAAAGACTGTTAACGCCCCAGTAGCAAGGCAATATTTTAATTTTGGCTTCTTTGTGAAATGAACAGTAGGCTGATCAGTTATGGAATTTTATTTTTTTAGTGGCAGAGGGAGGAAAAAAGGAGGGGAGGTTAAAATTGTAACTTTGGGTATTATATCCAATGCACAGGAAGAAATATCAGTCGGCAGGATTTAAAAGTCAGGGTTGCAATGCTGCTGACTAGCTGTAGATCCTGAGCCAAGGGATCAATGGCAGACAAGAAGTAAAAGTAGGTAGTGAGCTATAATAGCTGCCTTCTTTGTCAATGTGTATCTGAAAACAAACAGTGTATTCAACACAGGGACAGAAGTAGTTCTATCTCATAATTATTAAGTGGGTAAATTAGTCTTTCTTTTGTTTTGCGCTGATTGTTTCATGCGCCATCAACATCTTGTATTTTTATTACAGTAATCTTTGCAGTTTAATCCCAAGATGATAATATGCTTCTTTCTGGATATAACGAATTTCACCTAGTTTAGGCAAAGTTTTGTTTTTAACTTCCTGTTAGTCCTAACTTATATTTTTATGGAATTTAGCAATTCTGTTGATAACTAAATTGAAAAGAATAATTTTTGGTAGTCCCAGAAAGGATTGTTGGGGGGAAAAATACAATACTTCATTCCGTTGAATGAAGAGATAAGAGAGACTAAAATATTTCCAATGGTTTAAAGCTGCAGTATTGCTCTTGCAAATGGCAGTACACTGAAGCATTTCCATGGCAAGGTCCAATGTTTTGTTACTGTTGTGATTAACTTCCTGTTCTTGTGGTATCAAGTATTTACTTTTTTTTTCCAAATGTTCATAACCTTAGCCCAGAAACTGTCATTAGCTCATCTGAGTATTTTCTAAAACCTATGTTTGTACTATGTACCCTATATAGCACAGCCCTGGTCCTTGATTCTGCAAATGCCACATCTCAGTGGTTGAAAGGGTATGAAGTAAAGAAAAATACTGCAATATATGTTTACAAGATGATTCTTGCTTGGCCAAGTCCAAGTCAAAACAGCTATATCTTCAGCATGATGGCATTCCCTAAAACACCCAATAAACTTAATTTGCTACAGAAGTTTTCCAAATAGCCCACAGTTATGAAGTGGGGTACTTGACTGTGTAAATATACCAAGAATGCGAGGAAAAAACAAACTGGAATATTGTTTGGCCAAAATAACCTTTCCAGAGGAACAGCTGTTGGAGCATAGAATAAAGTTTTCCTCCTTTGCAATACTGGCTTACGCAGTAGAACAACTTGTTTGCCTTGGTTCTGGCATACTAAATTACAGCAGAAATGGATTGATTGCCAACTCACTTAAATTAATACTCTTCTAACTATAACAGCATTGAAACATTTTTCACTTTTCACCAATGTTCTGCTCTAATTTTCTCAGAGCAAGCTCTCCTCTCACAGGGTATGATATCCATCCTAAGGAAGTATTGGAAAACTAAAGCAGAGCCTGACAACAAGCTAGTTATTTGTTGGATTGCAGAAGCTCAGCACATAGATCTAGATCTACCCAGATGTTTGTTTGTTTGTTTGTTTCCCCTAAAAGCTAATCATGTTTTTTTTTTTTTTTTCTTACTTTGTTAATGATGCTGACAATTCGACTTGTTACCAGTTTTACCTTCAGGCATGGAGGGATTCCAATACTATTATTTGCTATCTCATGACTTAATGTTTTCAGCCTGTCTGCATTAATGAAGACAATGTAATGTAATTGTCCTCACAAGGACACAATATTCTCTTGTTTATTTTGCTGGACTCCAAATGTGTCTTCCGAGGATTCTCTTGAGTGGGGTGATGTGTGCTAACTGGGTTATTCTCTGTTTGGCCAGGGTTGAGCCTATAATATTCATGCTTTGTTCCCCCCATATCTTTTTGTTCCCCCTCCTGCTCTTCTTTCTCAGCTTCCATCACTATGTGACTGGAACGATGACTTTTAGGAGTGGATAATATTCCACAATATCCATCATCTCACGAAAGGGAACTGCTCAGTGTGAATCATCGCTGTAAAACTGTAAAGGCTGAGGCTGATCTGTGCAAATTTAATCAATGACTCCAAAACAAAAGCTCAAAAAAAAGGTTTTTTTAAAACCTTTAGGACAGCCTTTAGACTGGTTATTAATGACTGTTATCCCTCTTTCCTCCTTTGTGTGGAGAAAATGAACAGCTTCTATGCAACATTCATAAAACAGCTGCAGAAAGAACCTACAAAGAGCATTTCATAATCTGGATCATTATAGAATTGCAGTATATTTATGGGTAACACTTGCATCTCAGAAACTTCACATTTTTAAGTGATGTGAATGTTTTAGTTTAAAAAAAATCCAGTTATTTTGGAAAATGATGTTGTTGAAACATAGACTTTACGGTTTTGGAGGGGTTGCTTGTTTTCTTCCTCCACTGTGGTAACCAGGGGGGCTTCTCAAGCTCAGCTTCACCCCAAATGAAGGAACTCCCCCTCCCCACCCATGATAATCCTCTATAAGTGTTTTTTTTTTTTCCCCTCTCCCATCTTCCCACTCCCCATCCTTTCCTCTTTTCATGCCCCAACCCTGTTGGACAAACTGCAAGAACAGCCCTTTGCCAAAAGCTGCCAGCAGCCTCCTATGCTGAGCGGTTTGGAACTCCATATTTAACTGCACGTCCTTCTTGCATGTTGGGGGGGAGGGAGATAGCGTGAGGAAGTTGTTGTGTTAATCCCGTACCCCTACTTATCCACGGGGGGGAAAAACAACAACAACAACCAAAAAAAAAAAACCAGATCAAGTCGATGGTGGCGGCGGGGGCGCCTCCATTTCCCGGGCCGCCCGCGCCG
>NW_010584688.1:600405-642517 GCF_000705375.1 Tinamus guttatus | reverse complement strand
GGGGCCAGGCGGGGGTGGCTGCTGCCGGGAGCGGCGGTTTCGCGTGGGAGCTGCGGAGGGCAGCGGCCCTGCCCGTGCGGGGAGAGAGCTCCGCTCCAGAGCTCGTCGCGGGGAGTTTACTCGGCTGCAGAGCAGTGTGCTGTGCTGGCCCGCCGGGGCTGCGTGGATTGCCTGCGCGTGATAAGTTACCTCGTGGTCTTGCCGGCAGCCAGACTTTGGTATGTTTAGTTTGGAGGAGCGCCTGCTGGATGCATCTTTGTACCTGGTGTTTTGGTCGAGGCTTGTAGAATCCTGACCTCTGAATCTAGAAGTTTCTTGATATCTGGACTTGGAAACCAATGTGTGGAAGGGACCTCTCCCCTTGTGAGAGAAGGAAGTGGTTTCCTGCTGGTCTGTGTTAGTTCTATAGGCCTTAGAAAAAACACTTGTGTTTTGGGACATTTCAGTAGTGGATCAATGTGATTGCCCTAGGTGTAATGTGACTAGCCTTGAGCTCGTGCAATAGAAAGCAATTTTCAAGTCTGCCAGGCCCAGATGTTGTGACAAATTAGAGTAGAAGCTGGCTGTGGAAAAAAATGTGAATTAGAATGAGCCTGGGGATGGAAAAACCTGCATGAGTGCAGCTGTGGAGATCTTGTGCTCTTTGTTCAGGTGTTCTTGCTGCTCTTAAAAAGCAGTTTGTAAGGATAGAAGGTGCAATATGAGACACTTCATATGGAGGAATGGCTAATGGGGAAGAGGAGGTTACAGCTCTCTGCAGTTGCCTCTTAGTTCGTGTTACTATGTTCTTGAAAAAGGTAGCTCCAAGGCTTTGTTGTCTGAAAAACTAGATTGTTGGCAGGGAAACTAAAGGCTGAGCCAAACTGTTTTTAAAAGCAAAGTTAGCACGACAGCAACTAGATCAAACATTCGGTTAAACATATCTCTGTAAAAACTGAAAATCATTACCTGCTTAGAGCCCCACTAAATATGAGGAGAGAATCCTTTTGGTTTTGAATCTACTTTTTTTTTTTTTTTATGAAGTAGTACTTTTATGCTTTGAAAAAACAGCTTATCCAACTAGTACTGTGGTAAGAAAGGGATTCATAGAAGTGTGATGAGTTTGTTGTGTGTGTGCAGGAGCCTTTGAAGGGGTTCTGATCTACATCACATGTAGTTCATTGATAAGTGATAGATCTCAACTGGCACTTGAGTCAGTTGAAGCAGCAGTTAGGCCTCTGTCACCTCTACTATGCATTGCTTAAACTTGTGTGTGTTTGTTTATTTTTCTGTGCAAAGGGAAGACTGGCAAAAGCAAGCTGCTTCAGGTTTTGTTGAGGTCAGAAATTCTCTTGCTTCATCGCTTTGGACAAGTTAAAGATGCAATGGCAAGTGCCAACTTCCCTGAGAATAAGTACAGAGATTAGTCACAAGTTAAAGTAGATTGAATCATATTTGGCTGTTGTCCCTCTTTCCACCCTCTGCAGTTGAAGTGTTGTCTAGACATAAACTAAACAGGCAGAACCATGATGGTCAGCTTAGCCTTTTTGCATCCTTTAGACTCTCTTCAGAACAGACAGCAGTTAAATGTTGCGTTGCTGTAGGTCATACATAAACAAGCAGAACTTGCTAAAATCTTAGGTAACAGTAATCTGAATTCTGAGTATGTACCACTGGTGTGGGAGGGAATTTCTAAGCTAGTTCAAATGACTTGTTGCTGGCAAACAACTCTGGCATGTTTAAAAGAAGTGTGTGTATATATTAAAAAAAAAAAAAACTTAAAATACTGTCAAGTTTAACATTGAATTTGCAGCTTCTTTGCATAGGAATTCTGAGATCATGCTCTTGCTTTTCTGCATTAGTAACAACTATAGGTACTTCTAAGTTCTGTAGCAGCAAAGGCAGTAGGCTTCTTAAGCAGTCTGCTTGTAGCTGTTTCTCAAGACTGAATGTATCTTACAGTAGGGTAATCGCTTTTCAAGTGTTATTTAACCTCAAACGGTAATGGAAAGTTTCACCTTCCCTGGATTCTGTAATTCAGATGCATCCATTACTTAAGGACTTGGTTTATTAAACCAAATACAGCTATATGTATTTTTTCCCCCCTCTATATGTTCACTGTATTGATCCTGCAACTTCAGAATGGGATCTGGTAATGGTTATTTTCAGCAAGTCATAGCATAAATCCATATACTGCTTTGTGCTTGTATAATGCCCATGCTGTTAAAGCTGAGAGGTGGTGGATGCTTTCTGGATTTAATGTGTTTCTTCAATTGGTTTGTACCACTAGCGGGAAATTCAGCCAGCTCTTCCTTGGCCTCTAATTTCCTTTCTGAGCTTGGGCATGTGAAAGTCTGGGGTCTCTATCTGTGGTGAAGGAGAAGGGGAAAAAGATGCATACATATAGGTATCCATGTTACAGATAGAGATAGCTGTCTGATGCATATTTAAATGCTTGATTGTGCAGAAATGTGGCAACGAAAGTCTAGATAGTAAAGGATTCAGGTTGTAGAGAAGAATCTGGATTAGTGAAGCTGCTTAAGTCTTTACTCTTAGATCTGTGGCTTGGCAGCATGAATGCAAAAGTACTGCTTGCTAGGCTAGTTTAATCTATCCTTTTGTAAAACTTTTATTAAATAACAGGCTCAATTGTGCCTTGTGCCAGTTGCTCTGCATATCTGTTGTAAGAGTTGGTCCTTGCTTTAATGTAATCCAAAACTGAAGATGGGAGAGGAAGAATGCTACAGTATGGACAAGTTTTTGTACAAGGCAGTTGTAAAGGTTAGTGCCAGAGTTAAGTAAAGCTAAGGCATCCCACGTCCAGAGGCCAATGTTTCCTTGTCCCTACAGAAGGGGAGAGAGGAGCAGGGGATGTGCCAGGGCACTCTCACAGTCAGAATGCTACTCTAGCCCCCCATGTGCCTGGAAGAAGGCAAAGTCTTGGCTCTGGAGTCAGGAGAATTTTGCCAGTGACTGAAGAGGAGCCAGAACTGCAGCTTACTCCTGGTGATGGGTTTGTGCCTATAGAACTTGTCTGTCAAAGTTGAGCTCATTTAGATAACAGTTCATTTAATAGGCATTTGATTTCCTGACTTGGTATGTAGTGGAAGTAGGTCATGTAAATGGGGCTTCATAGGAAAGTCTCCTGTAGCCAAGTTTGATAGAAGCACTGTTTCTTAAACTATCAGTTTAAGTACTTGAAGATAAATCAGGAGGTTAAGTACTTGGAAGTGGATGTATGGCAAGAGTCCCTGGTATCTCGGCTTGCTCTAAGTCGCGTCTAGTTTCTTGATTATTAGAAGGACTTTGTGTGAAGCTTCAGTCGGAAAGCTAGGGAACTTACAACTGAATATGCTTCCTAATACTAGTAGTTCTTTAGGGCTGTAGGTGTTCATGAACAGAAAATGGTGATAAAATGAAATATACTGCTTCTGGATAGTCATCTTTCCTCCTCCTATATGAATGTGTCTGAAATACTGGCCTCGGAATGCTTGAACTTCATAGGGTTTTGGAAGGCAGCCTTTATTGCTCAATAAATACTTGTCTGATATCAGTTGGGGGTGGGAGGCTTTCCTGTGAATATCCTTAGTAGGAAACATCTTTATTTTGAAAGGAGTCAGGAAATTCTTCATTGTATTGGCAGTGTCTAGCTAAACCGTGATGTGGTTAGCTAAGATCAACTTCATAGTCTTCCATATTTCTTTTAAAGTATGCAGCACAACCTGTGATAAAGTGGAATTCCCTCTAGTTCCTGACACTCTTCCATCTGAAACGTAGAATCAAGATGTAGAGAGACCTTTATAGTTTAAATGGAGGTGTTGGAAAGCCATGTAACTGTTGACCTGAAGTTCAGGGAGGAAAGATAGAGAAGCTAGCCAGCTTTGGAAAAGCTGTTGATTACTTTGAGATCAAGGCTCAGTATGTATAGTATGGATTTCATAAGTTGTCCTGAGCATTTAAAATTGTAGAAGTAAGACTTGAAGGAAAGCTTGTAGAAAGTCCCAGTTGTGTGGTTGGTGTGTGTATGATTTCCCCCCATTCCTCCATCCTTAGGCTTTAGAGGTGCTGCTCAATGTCCCTTAAAATTCAGATAAAAGCTCTTAGCTAGGACTTCATGTAATTGGGTTTGTTGAGTCATTAGATTGCTGAAGCTATCAGTAGAAGTTTCTCAATAGAAAAAATTTAAAGCAAGCAGTGTATGTATGGGCAAGTCTAGTGTGTGGGGGGTATTTTTTTTTTCTTTTTCTTTCTTTTTTTTTTCTTTTTTCTTCCTCCATTATAAGAGCTTCAGTTGTGAACAATCCTGTTCTGGCCAGATTTTCTTTTAGTGCTAGCTGAAGTGGGTACACAGCTGTGCACTACAGCTGAATGTTCTCTGAAATCCTGTTGCAGCTGTGGACTTGTGGCCACTTAGTGTCTGCTAACAAGCTCTAACTTGAGCTTTTGCTCTGGGCCTAATAAAAAGGCTGCTTTATCACTTGTGTGTGTGGCAGGGAAATTGTAATGAGACCTGCAAATAGGTCTCATTCCAGGCACTCCTATTAATCTAAGAGATAATATTGTGAGGAATTCTTAGTTATGCTGTCGAAACCTGTTTCTTGTCAAGTACAATGATATGTCAAGCATGATTTTAATTTTCCTTTAACCTGGGGTATAGGAAAGAGATTCCCAAGTGGAAGTTAAATGATTCCAAGTATTGCAAAGAAAAAATAGGTTAGGCACTGGTGACTTAAGTTTGGGTTGTAGAAACTCTTCTTCCTGGGACTGGGATGCAAATTGGCTGCAGGTAGTACAGCTGTGCTACGGGATGAGATTGTGTGGGAAGTGTGATCAGATAGCAGACTGCTGGGCATGTTCAAGTTTTCTTTTTATTCCTACAGAGTGGATGCTCTCAAGAGAGGAATAATTACTAATAAATGCAAGAACTCAAAATATTGAATTTGGTTCTTTTATTACACTTAGCTGTCTGCAATCCTGTGAAAAGGGAATATGAGTAAAAGCACTCTAATTCCTTACTGGATTTGCTGTGAATTGTGTTAGTTTCTGCCTCTGCCCCAGCCCTCCTTGTTTTCCCAACTTTCCTGTGCAGACCAAGATGCAGAATGTGACATTCAGCACTGGATACATGGGGTGATGGGATTGCTGACCGCACCAGGGTTGGGGGGATATTGAAGAGCTCTCCAGCTGGGAAGGCATAGGCATGTCTATCACTGATACCAAAATGCTAGTCTAATCTTAAAATGCTATCACTCCTCTGGTAGCAGCTTCTGAACCCAGGGTACTTACAGGGCAGAAGCCAGTTGAAGCAGTGTTTGCAGTGGGGCAGCAGACTGCTTGGCCCTTGCAGGAGGATATTTTTGCTGAAGTTAACAGGTTCTGTGTGCCTGGGGGAAGCTGGCTGCTTCTGAAGCTCTCCAGGTGTAGCATTTCTTGAGGAAACCCTTGGAGCATTGCTTCAGGGCATGTGTTTCACCATTGTGGTTTCTGGCTGATTGCTGATGCAGTTTTTAGATAGCTTTGTTTCCTCTGTCCCTTCCTGGGGTGGTTCTTGGTAAGTGAATCGTTTTCTGACAGGGAAAGTTAGGGTCTTGTCCAGCTCAGAATGAATGATGACAGGCAAAATCTAAATAGCCATAGCCCAACTTAGTTTGCTAGTCCTCCTTCCTACATTGCAGTAGGTATTCTGGAGGAAACAAAAATGGCTAATCTTGCTTATTGTAGTTATTTTCTTGAAAAAATTAAGCTTCCTCTGGTCAGTTTTGAGCTGTATTATTTATGTACGTGGCTTTAAAAATATTATATTGGAGGTTTTATTTTTTTGTGTTTTTGTTGGCTTCCTGACAAAGTGGATGGCAAGTTTAGGAGTTGGCTTTTGTTCCAAAGTCAGCAGTTGATAGGATATTTAAAAGTGTTGGTTGTGTGTGTGTTTGGTTGTACTAATGAAGGGTAATTAAAAAACAAAGCAATATTTTGTATTTGGAGATGTCTTCAAACTTTTTTGCTAAATTTGTGGGCTAAATTGCATGATTAGCACTGCCTATTTGTTCAGGACTAGAATTTCTACATATTCGAGAGCTTATTAATGTTTTAATAAGTTCTCTGTAAACGACTGAAACTAACTCTGTGTGCAAAATAGAGAGGACTTTCTATATTGTTGTCTGATCATGCTTCTGTTCTCTTTCTGCAAAGTGTTTATAGGGCTGTAAGCATAAAGCGCTGATCTGTTACCCTCATATATGGAGGGTGCCTAGGTGTATCAACAACTTGGAGTTAGTGTTAGAATAGGAAGTCTAAATACTGTTCATTTATTCTCTTCATAAACTACTTCTGTATTTGTGCTGGATAAAATGCTATTGAGTTCTGACTATTATATTCCTCCGGAGAGGATTTAAGAATTTGATATAGAACTGCACCATTAGCAGTTAAAGGAAAATGATGTAGCAATCTTGAGTACATTACTCCTTCCTTTTGTAAGGAAGTGGTGTATTTATGGATGAAAAGATTAATATATCGTGTTGTTCAGTGGCTGATGGGGAAAACACAGTGGCAAAAGGAAGTGAAAGGTGAATTAGATGGGTAAAGCCTTGAAATGAAAGAACTTCATTCTAGTCTAGTGCTCTAAAGTTTCTTTAAATAACTAGTAGGCCTTGCTTGTTCAATACTTGTTGCTGTATTGACTATTCTGCAAAAACTTTTGGATCTCAGCAAAAATTGCAGGAGAAGCCTTGATTTTGAGTGGAATTTCAAAAATTTAATTCTGGCCTGAGGTTTTTCATGTGGCTTTTGGCCACCTTTGACACAGCTGAATTTCTTTTCAGAACATCTGGGTTTGCTGCTTCTCCATGGGCATGCTATGGTTGAATACAAATAATCCTTGCAGCGTGTGGTTTTGCAGATTGATGGGGGCCCCTGTTCAAAGCTGCAAGCCACAGAAAGTCAACAGACCTTTTTTTATGCAAGGATTAAACTTTTGTGACTGCTCAGAATCTTTTTGTGCAATAGAAGCTGTTGCAAGCTGACAAGTGAAGTCAAAACCTTCAGGCTGAGATGAGCAGGACTTCTTTCCCAGCCATGCCTTCTAGTTTGTATTGTGATCCCAGAAGGGAGTCACTGCTGTGTGCTGGCCCTAGAACAGTTTCACACTGTATTTGGTTTTAATGTAAGGTGGTGCTTAAAATCTCTTGATATTCCCAGTTCATAAGACCTTAAACATTGTGTATGACAAAATGACGGTAGCTATAGATCTTCTAGTTTAGGTCTTGCATACTGGTAGGCTGGATAAAGGAGAGAAGGACTAAACATAGTTCTTGAATTGCTTTGATAGTTCTACCTAGCATGCCGCTCTAGGGTGTTACTTTTTTTTAGTCATACAGAACCCCTTTTTTTCCTGTTTTGCTCACTTTAACAATCTCTCTGCAAGATTTGGCTGGGTGCATTTTTTGGTGTGTGTGTGTTGTTTGTTGTTTTTTTTTTTTTTTTTTTTAGCTTGATTATTGGTGTGGTCAACTTTGTGTGAAACTGTTAATTTCTTAATAGCTTTATGTATCCCTATGGACCTTTGACCTTGTATCCATTAATTTTTTTTATTCTCTTTTGAAAGGCCCTTCCTTCTTCCATGATGATAGTAGCTGTCTACTGCCCAGTGATAGCTGCTCTCTTTATCGTTCTGAAGATGGTGAATTACCGGCTGCACAGGGCACTGGATGAGGGAGAAATTGTGGAGAGGAATGCCCATGAGCATATGGACAGAGGTGCAAAACCAGAACAAAGCAGTGTTTCAGCCAAGAGAAAAGACAGCAGTGGGCCCAGGTAAGGTGCCTGCCAATGTTTGTACATTGCTTCAAATGATAAGCAACAATTTCATCAAGTGTCACTGCAGTGGTGGCTGATGTAAACACTGAAGAATACGGATGCAGACCTTAGTGTTCTGGAAGATCAGACTTAAGTCTCTCTCATGCAACCAGTATAAGTGATCTTAACTCATCAGTAGGCTTGATCTCAAAAGTTTTCCTGCAAAGACTGCTTCCTATGCCTAGACTTGTATATTGCTGAAGGGGTGCTTGATCTGGACTCAGTTTGCTTTGTTTCACAAAAGCAAGAGTTGGCTATTATGCTGAACGCCAGTTGTAGACTTATGCAAGGAGAACGCTGACTTACTTGGAAGTATTGAGGTTGCTTAATTCTAATGAAATTGATACTTGCAGATCATCATTAGGATTCCTTTCCAGGACCTTCTTTATCATCACCAACTTCCAAACTACATGTACTTCCTTTCCTTGACCCGACTGTTTTGCCAAAGAAGAGGCAAAGATCTCTCATCAACTAGGCCATCCTAACCAGCCAGATCAGACTGTGCAAGTGTTAGAAGCTCTATTATCAGAGCTTCAGAGCTTCTGCCTGGCACCAGATAATTGGATCTGTGATAAAAGATAGATTGCATGCATAAACTAATTTTTGACAAATGCTTTTTGTCTGGTTTGTAGGTTTCTGGTCGTAGTACCCCTGAATAGTTTTCAAAAGCTGGTACACTATCCTGACTTTTTAAATGTGGTTTAAAACAAAACCTCAAACTGAAACCTCTGTATAGAGGTACTTGTATGGTATAGGAGAATGTAACTGAAAGAAGACTCTCAAATCCATTTATCAGGATGCTTAGAGAAAGGAAGTCTTGAAGTAATGCTCTTTAAAATGTTTAGTGTAGAAGGAGGAAGAAAAGTCTCCATTGCCTGAATGGAATATCTTCTCTCATGATGGACTTAAGTTATTCTGTATCTGCTCTCAGCTTTTTCACTGTGTGGTCAGTGCAAACTATGTCCTATATACCTTTAGAGCTGATGCACAGGAACTTCTTGTATCAATTTTTTATAACCTGACCCTTTTTTCCATGTTGTACGTTGATAACTGAGCCTGTTGATGTTAATTGTGACTCAAGTTAAAACACCATATACCATATTGACTGTATTAAACTTGTTTGATGGAATGTTTGCTTAAATGTAAATTGATGCTTTTTTCTCTTTTTTTTAATAAAATTCATGAAAGTACACCAGAGGCCTGTTCTGTTTAAATGCAACTTTGCTGATGTTTGTATTAGCTGTGACCCTTAGATTTTCGAGCTTATCAACAGTAGCTGAGACCTGACAAAGGACGACTTTGCATTTGTCTTGTAAATAGTTGCTTCTGAATATTTTAGACACTTCAGTCATTCTGAAGAGCAGTTGACATGGGCCGTTACAAGCATTTGAGCTTAGAGGTAGATGTTAGTTTGATGCTGTCTGTCCTGCTTGCCAAATAAAGCTTCATTAACTTTTATATGATCCTTGTTCCCACTTTCAGGTCTCTTAACTAGAATTGGGAACAAGGTCAATGCAGAAATAATGGAGTTACTTTTTGGTAAGTGGGGGGTACAGTATATAGTAATATTTGCCTGGAAGCTGACAAGAATTCCACTGTAATAGTCAAACCAGCAGAGGGTATGTAGGGTGAGCTTTTAATTTTGAGCTGTCACTTTTAGTCTGTTATCCTAGAACAACTTTTTTTTAAAAAAAAAAAAAAACCTTAAGGTAGGAAGGTTTTGTGTTGTTTGTGCTGACTTTCTTTTTGACCTCGTACAGCATTGATATAGGGGAGATCTAGGAGGATATACTTACATTCATTAGATATTTGCATGGTAAAAATACCTGTTTTAATAGCTCAGGCTGTAGCCTGTGATACCTGATTGTAATCTGCAAAACTGTCCTCCCAGAGTTGTTAAACTCTGACTCCCATTTTAGAGCCTACTCTGGATGTGAGTACTAGTGTTGTAGAAGGTTTAAGTGATGCATAGTGACTGCCAGCTGTCTTCTATTCCTAATAGCTTATTTGTTAAGGAACTGATTCTAAAACCTAACAGCAAAAAGGAATGATCGCAACCAAGCAGGCGGCTTCTGCTTTATGTGTGTGTGAAGTAAGATGTGGACTTCAATGGAATGTGGAATCCCTCATGTGTACACTAGTTAATTCTAGAAAGCTGTATTTCCTGTCCATTCCTGTAGATCTGTCATTCCTGTTTTGTTACTAGGTTTTGTCAATCCATTAGTCTGTGCTGGTGCAAAATGCAGGAGCTATGAGTAGGGTATGGCTGTTGGGTTGTACCACTCCTTATATTGCTGTTCTCTTGGGTGGTTTTAACCAAACTGCCAGCTGTATGTTGGCCTTCCTGTGTAGATAACAGCAAGGCTAGCTGTGCACAGACAAGACTGCTTCTTTCTCACTTTCTAGAAGTAATGCAGAGCTGCATCTGCAGCCTCTCTCCTTTAGCTGGAGGAGGACTGGCCATACATTCTTCTTTCAGCAAAATGCTGGCGTGGACTGGGCAGTTCAGCATCAGGGACTGTTTGCTTCCTTGATCTTTGGGAAGGAGGGCAGCCTTTGAGCTGAACTGTGTTGTTTTATAATTTGTGATGCGATTTGAAAAAGTTTTTTAAATCATATTTTAGATGTTAAGATTATTTTTGTCTATTAATTCTGCAAGTATGAGATGGATAGGGGATATTTTATATGTGTGTGTATGTATCTGTATAAACATATCTAACTATGTATGTACTGCATCTTAAAATATTTCTTGATGATGTTGTAAATTACATTCAGGTAACTTTTTTGCAGGTAGAAAGAAGTGGTTTATGTGCCTGGGAGAGGTCCCAAATGGCTGATGGTTTCTGTCATTCCAACAGCTTTCTCTGGCAGCATGTGTGACTACTTGCTTAACCTGTCTTTGCAGTATTACTCCTAGATCCAGTCTTAAGAGAACTTCCTGATCTGGATAAAGACAATGTTCATGAATTTGAGTCCTTTTTTTCCCCTTTCAAAAGTTTTATCACGGTTTCTCTTTACTTATTTCTGGGTGTCCTCATTCCATAGGCAATCTGAAAGCTGTATGTCTTTCTGAGTGTATGTGTATATAATGTGTATGTAACAATATCTTGAAACTGTAAGTTGCTCCTAATTAATCTCACTCTAAGAGTTGGTCCATGACCATTGGGTTCCAAGGCAGCTGCTTTTGTGTGTGGCAGCCCTGGCAGCTTCCCCCATCAAACGGGCAGTGCTCTTTGAGATGCTGCAGGCTGCTTGAGTCCCTGACACTGGAAAAGGGGGAAAAATGTTTGGAATCTAGACTTCAGTGTAGGCGGATAAGTCTTAGAACATTAACCTATCCGTCAAATATATAAGTGTAGCTTTCTCTGTTTTCTGTCTTTCAGTGATCCTGGTGGAGGGATTGAGATGTCAGAGTTCATACGAGAAGCGACTCCCCCGGTTGGCTGTAGTTCACGCAATTCCTATGCTGGGGTAGATCCAAACAACCAGGTAAGAAATAAAGCTGTTGTAGCTGTTGCTTTAGCAACCTGAAGATAACTTTTGAAATCCAAATTAAAAAAAATGCCTCTTACTGTGCAATATTTTCTGATTGTATTTGGCACAACAACTTTTTTCTGCCTTTCTCTGTTTTATTACTGTGATAGTGCCTCTTTCCAGTTGTTTGCTTCTAGCTTCTCCCACTTTGCCTTCTTTCTAGTTAATCATGGATCAGCATACTATCCCATCAGACATGTTCACTGCTGGGTTAGCTTCTGATTTAGAAAATCAAAATGGCTTATGATGTAGCTAAATAGGAACCAAGAACCACTGACTGAGGTGCACTCCTCCTTTTGGTGCAAGTTAGCCATTAGATGGTTCAAGCCACAATATATGACCTCATCCTTGAGTTCTAATGGGGACATAGGAAGGGGTTAGTTTTGATCTGGGTCAGTTAGGTGCATAAGTGGTAAAATGCAACTGCATTGGTTTTGAGGAGGTTTCATTATAATTTCATTTTAGAATGTATCCGCTACTGCTTGTCTTTTGTCGTGCTACTTGACTTTCTAAAAATTATATTGCTGATGGTTCAGACTCTTGACATCTGAAATGCTGATTTGAAAGTGCCCAGAGACGTGTAAATTGCTGGAAATGAAAAGACTAAAATCATTTATTCCTGACTACATGTGTAAGCTCCTCTTTCAGACCGTCTAACAGGGAGGGAACAAGGCAGTAGATAGGGGCTACAGTGCAGCAGATGGAAGGGCTGAAGAGCTTGGCTTTCTTTGACTTTAATGCAGTTTTATTATGCTCTAGTTGCTTTGTGATTTCACGGGGGAAGTTGTTCCATTGCATTTTGTGTTCACAAGATAAATGCATTGGACTCTTAAACAGGACAGAATGTGCATGTCTATTTTGGCTATGATGCTTAGCTGATTGTGGTATCTTTCTTTTCCTAGCTCTTCATGGGGAGAAGTAGATTAGCTGTCCAACCTAAGGTAATGCTGCCAGTAAGCAATGCAGCATTAGGTTAAAGAATGAAGTGAAATTCTCGGTGCAATATTACAATAAGTCTCTGGGCAATATATAAGGTAGCGTAGTGTTAGGCTGATGTTGGTGTTCTGGAAAAGCTGACTGATGCTGACTGACTGCACAATGCTGTTACGCATCAAAGATACGCTCTAAGAGGCTTTCTCCTCTAAAGAGAGCAGGTATTTTGTAGTGTTCATAGGACGTATTTCCATGGAAGAAGTATGAAGTGATGGTCCCTATAGGAAGAGCAGACCCAGGTGGGGATTGTGGGTCTCTGCTCTTTGGAGCAGACTCTTTTCCCAACGTTAGTAATGGTTGTAATTGTAAAGCCTGGGAAGAAACTCAGTATTCTTTCCTATGTGTTTTAATGGTTATGTTAGAACTAAAACCAATGTTAAAGGAAGGAGGGCAGTGTTTAGAACATGCCTGTGCTGATAAAAATTAGTGCTTGCTACCTCCTGTTATGAAATTTTCCATATCAAAAAGGTATTTGAACAATAAATACCCGAGTTCAGCTTTTTTCCCCTTTTCCTCTAATGCTTTACATTAGCATTCAGCTGCAGGATCTAAAGGCAAGGAAAGGGGGTGGAATAGATGGAATAGCTAACTAAAAACATTTGTAACACAGTAGAGAAAACATGCTTTTTTTTTCTCTCTTTTTTTTTTTTTTTTTCCTCTTTTTGTCTTCAGCTTCTGCATTTCTGCATTACATGTCTAACAGCTGCTGTTCTGTAGAACGGCCAAGTAAAATTTGCATACTTATTCAGAGTATTTTGTTTGATATCCTTAGAGTTAGTAGAATTGGCCATTGGACTTTCTTAAAAAGAAGATGCAATAAATTCAAAAAAAGATTTAAACTAACGAATAGATCAGGAATACTGCACAGTCTTTCACTAATCCATTTGCTTGCTTTGAGGGAACTGTAGTCTATGTGCTTGGGAATGGCTTTCAAAAGAAAAATCGCATTTGAGAATGCGAGTAATAACAGCATGATAATCAATTAAACCTAATTTAAATTTATTCAGTTACTAGCAAGGATCATCCTGCCATGTGCCCTGTTGAACTTCCTGTGCTTTCCATGCGCTCATACTTCAGTTTTTTGCTTCCTGGTCACCTCCTTGACAGACCTGAAATATCACCTTGCTTAAAATATGTATCTCTTGCAAATGAAGCAATTTCTGGATTTAGCTCAATGTTTACTATGTTCAATAAACAAGTGCTTTATTAACTTGTTTTTAAGCATTTTGGGCAAATATATACACTGCAATAAACATTCAGCTTATTATATAGTAGTTTGTCTCCATAATACATATTTTAAACACAAACTCAAATTAGAAATTGCATGTTTAAAATCCTTGTGTTAAAGTCTCTATGCTCATTGCTTATAAACAACCTAAAGCAGTGGTGTGGTTGGATGCATAAGTTAGATGTCATGATTATGTTCACAGTAGGAATGTTCTGAGGTAGAGAAGACTTCACAGAGGTTGTCAGTTCTTACGTTTTTTGAAAATCTCTACTGTACATTTAACCACAGGTGTTCCTATAATAAGAAACAACAGCTGTGTGATTTCTGAAAACTTACAGCTTTCTAAATGTGATCTTGTTTCTAGGTTGGGTCTGGGTTATCTCGTCTGGGAACAGCAGCAACCATCAAAGGTGAGATTTTTAGTTGTTACTAAGTCTTACAGTAGCATTTCAAATCAGCAAAATCAGCAAATAGTGTCTGTCTTGTTTAGCCTCACACAGTTCTCAGGCAATTGCTGCATTTACTAGAAGTAAAAGAAGTCTTCCTTGGAATTGAGTTGAATATGCTTTTATTATTATTATTTTTTTATTTTTATTTTAGTTTTTTTCCCCTCTGAGTTCCATGCAACCAGTCACCCTTCTGGTGTTTTCGTATTTTTGGTTATTCAGCATCTAGCAAAGTTGTTCAGAACAATGGTTGCAAACATCTCTAAGAATATGACTAATTTGTAGTAGGGAAATTTTTTACCTTGTCAACTTAAGCTGATAAAACAACTCTTAAAAGAAAGTAAGGTTTAAATTTTTGTCACCTTCCTGATTTTTCTTAAACTTTTTCATCTTTAGAAGTACTTAAGTAATCTGTTCCTTATTTTTATTGGCATCTCTATGAGAAGGAATATTCAGGTGTATTTATCTCTAAGAATAGTGTTACTATTGGGTTCTGCTTAATATACTTTTCTCTTTCTTCATGAAAGATACATGTAATGGAACAAAAGTTGGTTTAATATTCAGAGTGAAACAAATGGTGTAGACAAGATCAGAAAAATCCTTTGTTACTTATAATTACTCTTGTTCAACTCCAAATAAAGGCAACAGTCTTTTGTCAGGTGAGAAATGTACACTGTACAGGAGTGAGTATTTTGAGCAATAATACTCCTCTCTCAAAATTTACAGGAGATACTGACACCGCAAAGACCTCTGACGATATCAGTTTAAGTCTTGGCCAGAGTTCTAGCCTATGTAAAGAAGGGAGTGAAGAACAAGGTAAAATTTCTTCTTTGTGAATATTAAACATGGTATTTGATTACCAACATCTTAAAGATACTAAATAAATCCGTTCAGTTTGTTGATAGAATCTAGAAAGGGTATTTTGAAGCACTCCGTCTTTTTCCTAATTACTGTTAAGTTCCCAGGATACATGGCTTAAATCCTTTTAACTTTGCTCTTTGCCTGTATTTTTCCTGTTGTAGCGCTCCATAGCAGGTAACAAGTATTTGCTGTATACCTGCCTCCTTGCTGCTGGAAGACGACTAGTTTGTATGTCTCCAGACTATAGTTTTCTGGTGCTAGAAGTGGCTTGGAATTCATGGAATTCAGTGAAGGCTAATATGCTTCTCTTTCCTGTACAGTCAAAAGGGTGTTTTTTACATCAGGCCTGCTCTCCTGCTTTTCCTGTAAATAAGCTTGCACAATGTCCTGTTTTTAGATACAGGTTCTATGTAGCTAGACTGTGTAGAGTTTCTAATATAGAGAATTTTGTGGTTGTGTGTTTTAATATGGAAGGAAGCTTGGGCTCTCTGCTTCTACATTTCTGCATATTTTTTCAAGGTTATGGGTTTTTTGTTTGTTTTTTGGTTTGTTTGTTTGTTTTTTACATATATAGCTTTGTCCTGAGAAAAATCTACCTCAACTAAAATAGAGCTTAAAGTCATAGGGGAATCCTTTGTTTGCTCATTTAAAACACCTTGTGGTGATTAACAGGAGACTAACTCTGGGAATTCTGTAGTTTTTTGATCCATTTCATTAGGCTGTTAAATTCCTTAAGTCAAATAGACTTAAGGAATTTATGATTGAATGATTTAGTACGAAACTCTGTTTAAGATTCATTAATACAGGTGGTAGTGCTATGGTAATGGCAGCAAGATTTTGCTTTCAGCTAAGTAATGGAATTATTAGCCGAGTCTCTTAATATGTTAATACACTGTATTCAAACTTCAGCAATTGTGATAATTCAGTTTGGTCTCCAGATCTTCTGTTTTTGGTGATGATCCCAAAAAAGAGAATAACCTCAATAATGTCTGCATGCTACTGTTAAAGGAAAATCTTGACCGTCAGTGATAATAAAGATTGTGAGCAAGACCCAACAGGAAATGTTAGTGATTTGCATTAATGCCATGAGTTTTAGAAGTTAGGGGATCAGTTTTATTAGAGCAGTAAGTGGTTTGTGTGTGTGTGTTGTGTGGTGTTGTGTGTGCGTTTTTTTTTTTTTTTTTTTTTTTTCCCAAAGCTGAAACTGGGAGCTGTTCAGAAGAATTTTGGTAACTTTGCAGTTAGTTTAATTGCAGCCCTGATCAACCTGTGCAAGTGCCTGAAGGTCCTTGTTAACTGTGTGAGCTCTGGCTGCTCTCTAGTAGAAAAGGGGATTGTTATTATTTTGTGATGGGCAATACATTACCTTTTCTTCTAATCATTTGCAAGCTTATGCAAGAGACATGATAAAATATAGGGTTGCACCTCATTGTATATCAACTTTGGGATATATAATATTGTCTGCAACATGAATGAGAAAGAAGGTTGGGAATTTGTCAGAATCCGTGTCATCTTTTATTAACTGCTAGGTTAAATATATTGCTAACAGCTTAATTAAGGAAAAAAGTCACTCAGCTTTGCTCAAATGCTAGAGAGTATTTTTTATGGTAATTAATGCACAATACTTCACTGCGGATTTAACCACTTTTTTACTTTCTGATATAATCAAGCCGTTGTAAAGCTAATTGCAGTACTTAAATATTCTCAATTGTATCCTGAAACAGATTTGGCAACTGATCGGAAGCTTTTTCGTCTGGTGTCCAATGACTCATTTGTCTCCATCCAACCCTCACTATCCTCTGGACAGGATTTGCCAAGAGACAGCAGTGACAGAGTGTGCCTCTCGAACAACCAGCTTGTGGACCAGTCCAAGTCTAGTGCGTGTGACACAGAAGTAGCTTCACTTATAACTCTGCATTCTCACTCCTATAGAAAGGATCATAGACCACGAGGTGTACCACGGACTTCTAGCTCTGCTGTTGCTTTCCCAGATGCTTCACTAAATGACTTCCCTCTCTATCAGCAAAGACGAGGGCTAGATCCTGTCCGTGAGTTAGAAGCTTCCAAGCCCCCTGTGGGGTCCAAAGAGTCTTTGGCTGACAGCTCTTGCATTTCAGGAGTGTTTCAACTGGATGACATTCTGAAAAGTAGCAGTCCCCAACCATTGGCTAAGAGTGGGAAAAGCAGATCCTTGAAAGCAGACAAAAGTGTGGACAGTCTGAGAAGCCTGAGCACCAGAAGTAGTGGCTCAACAGAAAGCTATTGCAGTGGGACTGATCGTGACACTAACAGTACTATCAGTAGCTATAAGAGTGAACATACTAGCTCAACACACATAGAAAGTGTGCTGTCAGAGCATGAAGAGGAGTCTCCTAGGGAAGAAGATAAGGACAGCAAGAAAAAGGACTGTGGTGTTGACTCAGAGGATGACAGTAGCTCTACTACCGACAAAAGGACTAGTAGTGAAAGGACTACAGTTGAACTGAGCACCAACAGCGGGGTTCAAGGGGCAAAGGGTTCTAATTCATCTGATGAAGTGCAGGGTCAGAAAGGTCTCAGTGCTTCTGCTGCTGAGGAGGCCAATAAGAACCCCCATGCCAATGAACTGACTACACAAGTTGACAGGCCACCTGGAAAAGCAGCTGAACAAAGAGATGAGCAGGGTGAGAAACTATCTGTGTTAGTAGATTCAAGAACTTCTAAAGAAACAGGTGGAAAACAAAAAGAAGGAGATGTTCGACCAAAATCTTCTAGCTTAATACATCGAACAGCCTCTGCACACAAATCCAGCCGGAGACGGACAGGAAAAAAGCGGGCTAGTAGTTTTGACTCAAGTCGGCACAGGGAATATGTTTCCTTCCGAGGCGTATCTGGTACTAAACCCCACAGTGCTGTATTTTGTCATGATGAGGATTCCAGTGATCAAAGTGACTTGAGCAGGACGTCAAGCATGCAGTCAGCTCACCAGTTCAGCAGTGATAGCTCTTCCAGCACCACCTCCCACTCATGCCAGTCACCTGAGGGGAAGTACAGTGCTCTAAAGACCAAATACATTGCTAGAGAACGTGGGGGCACAGACGCTGAAAACGTTCACAAAACTCACCTAAGCTCTGAAGGAATTTGCAAAAAAAGATCTACACGTCGGACTTCTAGCACAAACAGTGCCAAGAATCGTGCCAGAGTTTTAAGCCTGGACAGTGGTACTGTGGCTTGCTTAAATGATCCAAATAGCTTAATGGCACCAGGTAACATAAAACAATTAACCACTTCAAAATCTGATTTGGAGGCCAAAGAGGGAGAGGTGCTAGATGAGCTATCTCTGTTGGGAAGGGCTTCACACTTAGAGTCAGTCACTCGCTCTAGGAATAGCTTACCAAGCCAGGCTACATTTCCTGAAGGAGAGGAACAAGAATCAGCAAGTGGAGGTAAGTAATTGAACTACCAGAAGTAATTTTGCCATGTTTTGTTAGTGTGTCTGATATATGTGATTTTAAGTTAGAAGTTACTGTAAGTAACCACTCTTAGGTGGCTTCCTGTTTCTTTGTTCTTGCTCAGTAAAATGGGCAAAGCACTTCCTTCATCTTGGCCTAGAAGATCTACAGAAATGGGAGTTGAAATCAAAGAAATGATTTGAAATGTATAGGTAGGCATTTACGAACATGTTACTGACAGCCTTGGCTAACTAGGGCTGTTGTGATCAAATCAGACATGCTCCGCTGTATTGCTCAAAAATGTCGAAGTATATGTCAAATGAAAATAATGTTGATTAAGACTGTGCAGTTTAGAAAATTGAAAATATAGAATTGATTTTTTTTGTTTAGATTATTTTTCTGCTGTGGCTTGAGATGGTATTGAGCTTCTACCGAGCTCGGATGAACTGTGCTTTTTCACAGTGGTCTAGCTACTAAACTAAATTCACCCCGGGATTTGATTTTGCTTAGTCTTGTCATTGTTCAAGTTGGCTGTACAATGTTGTTTACATTACCATTTGTAGATTTTTGTTTTCCTTATTATGCTTATTATGAGAACATACCAGACTTCCTGTGCCAGGGAGAACAACACAGCTTCCTTTTACTTTCTAAAATAATTACTTCGATATAATGTGAAGAATAAGCTAACTTGTAGACTGTTTGTTAATACTTGTTGCACCCCTTCACTTTCTGTTGTTAGTTAGCCAGACCAACTGCATTGCCTGGAAAGCACTTTCATATTGTGGAAGGTCAGTGAATTTAAAGAAAATTTTGAGTAGTATGTGACTACTAATTATTGCAGCCTGACTTTTGGGAATGTTTCTTGGAGACAATACCCACCTGTGAATCTGGATCTTGCTAACTGAGAGGCACAAACAGTTTATAACATGGCATCTTCTATCAAGAGACGGATATATTGGAAGAGACAGATGTATTGGCAAATGTGTAACCAATTTACTGACCTTGCTACAATATTTAGACTGCTAAAACCAAATGTTGTGACTGTTCCATCACAGAAGTAGAATCCTCAAGACAATGAGGAAAAATAACTGATAATTCTTTTGTGATACTGGTTTAAGAGCAATCTTTAAAAAACAGTACAATTATTTTCTGGGAAAAGTAATTATAATGTTGTGAAACTCTATCTATTGATTACTACTCAAACCTGACTAGTTTATGACTAGCTCTGTCTTCTTCAGATACTTTAACTATGTTAACATAATGTGCATATGGAAATTCTTTTTCTCTCTGTTATTGCTGATAACTGTTTTCTGAAGTAATTTTAACGAAAGAATCCGGGCTGCTCTTTCAGGACTGACTTTGCAAGCCAAACACTTGAAATGCAGCAAACACTTGAAATGTAGTTGTCTAGTTGTTAGTAAAATGATAGCTCTTTAACATTATCTCTACTGGGAGTAAATTTGATTAATAAAAGGGTTTCTTTATGTATTTAAGGGGCTTTATGTATTTGCTGTTTTGACTTGACATTCCATAGTAATATGAAGTTTAATTTCCTTTTGGCTTTTGTTATTACAGCTTTGAACTGTTTAGCATCTTTTCTGATAGGCAAGGAGAGGTTAATATACCCTGTTTTGCTGAATATGACAGACTTTACTTGCTCATCAGTTGTTAATAGTCTGTGAAAAAAAATTAGTCTGTGACTAATTCATGTGTATTACCAAATATTATTAGACAGAAAAAAAGGTGATATAGTGTGTGTGTGGGGTGGAAATGGACTCACAGTTGCTATTAGAAGTAGTTTTAATGATGTAAAGCCTGTGACAGCTTATCAGGGAAGTCTTGCTGCTGTTCTCTTCCCTGTCCACTTCAAACTCTCTTCTGTAGATAAATATCATTTTGAAGTTGGTAGTTTTATAGATGGGGAGTACCTGAATGATTCTTCCCTATGGGCTTCGAACTGTATTTAAGAAGTCATCTGAATTGAGGTTATCTGGACCTGAATGATTGATAACACTTGCTATATCTCATGTTTCCTACTGCTGGAGCTATAGAAAACATTTCATTTGTCAATGTATGAAATGAATGTTATTCTGTATTTCTAGAATGAGAAAAAAGATACTTCTTTCCCTTAAAACAAGAAAACAAACAAAAAGAAAAACAAAAGAAAATAATAAGAAAAAGAAAACAAAGACCCATAGAGAACAAATTAAATTTGATGTGGGTTTTCTAATGACTGTACTTCAATTGTTGCTTTGTTCTCCAGTTTTAAATGGGATTGCTATTAATCAGAGAAAATCTTTTTAACTTTTTAGAGTCTGCTAAGTTGCTTTTAAATTCAGCATTTCCCTTTGAGTTGTCTTTACCCTTGGGAGTGTTTATAAAGTGTTGTGCATGCGTGGCATAAATATCCATCATGCAAATAATGTCTGTACATATATATGTAAAAACTGCTTTTTCTTTCTTTTCATGTAGCAGATGAATTAGAAAAATCTCTCCCTGTATATACGCATATATATATTGAAATTTCTGTGGTTTGCATCTGTTGGCTTTCTTAAATAATAGGTTATTCACAGATGCCCATGGATAATCCTTAAACTGATATTAATATCCCGCTGCTTTCAAGCAGCAGCTATAGCTTCCTAATTTTCAAATATCGTTTAAATTAACAATTGTCATTTTATATTTGAGCCTTTAGTAAAGTAACAAACTAGTACATTCTTGCTCACATAACTCTTAAAACATATTTAATAGTGAATATGACCACTAACATTTTCCTAAGCTGGTGTTTAAACAAATTTGTTCGTTATCTTGCATAAGCAGATACAACTAGCAGTTTCATTTCTGTTATTCCGGGAAGTGGTGAATGAGTCTTACTTTCCTTTTAACAAGTTAAGCTGTTTTTTGAACAGAAACTGAAATTTATTAAAAGGAATACAGACAGCACTTGACAAGCAGCACTTGGAAAAAAATGTAAATACAGTAAATGTGGTAGAGCTATGACAAATGAAAGAGAGGATGTCTTACAATCGGGAGTACTTAGCTTAAGAAAATCAACTAAGAGCAGTTAGTGAACTGGCAGTCTGTGGTTTGACTTCCAAAGATACTTAGATTCCCAAAAGGTCAAATAGATATCTAGTGATACTTTGGAAATATCAGTAAGATATTTTTCTCTCCTTGTTTTATTCCCAAATGTGTTATTTCATAGATCTTAATTTGTAAGATTTAAAAGAACCAGTTTAGAGTAGTATATGTCAGGGTTTTGTAAAGCCAGAGCTGGCTTCAACAGTTGAGTGTTCTCTCCCAAGTCTGTATTGCCATAAAAGGTGCACCATTTAACTTTTTGCTTTCTTTTACAGTTTATTTTCAAGATTTAATAGAGTTTTTTAGATACCTGAGTTGCACATTATGCTGGAAAATAAAAATGCTCTATACTTTCCTTTTTCCTGTGTGTGTATATATATAATCCTGAAGTAGCAGCTTATCCTGTTCTTCTGTGTCTTGTGGTTTACAGTGCATCTGTACAAGTTGAAAAAAGATTTACATGAAACTGGTTTAGAATCTTGCCTTTTCTGTGGCCTATAAGAAACATGTTCATCTTCTCACTCTGAGTGTATTTGTGTGTGTGTATATGCAGAGTGTATCTATATGTAGTCTTTGGAAAGTACTTTAAAGCTAAAATTCTCTGCTGTGCAGCAGGTTGGTCATGTCAGCTGCTACCAATATATCACTCTTTATCTGTTGTATAGATGTAACATAGCTTTAACCATCACAGATGGTTACTCATTCTGCCTGTATTGTAGAAGTCTTCTGTGCTTCTGGTGACTTTAAGTTCACGTGTTTGTTTTTTGTATGTAATTAATACAGTTTCACAAGATGGGCTTTCCGATTTGTTCTTTGGGGATCTGATTATTCACTGAAGCTACCGAATCAGTTTTGCATAGCTAGTTAAAGACTGAATTTAGAGAGGGTAGAAACCGTAAGATGTGCATGAAACCCTAATATAATCTGGTTTTGTATATTCAGGCTGTCTCTATTCTCATATGCTTACCAAGACCCCTTCCACAGCAGTACTGAATTAAGTAGGTTAGCCATTAGAAAGGACTGTTTTGCATTTGAGTTTCTTTATTGGAACCTGAAAACTGTATTTCACTCCTGGTTCTGTAAAGTCTTGATTTAAGATGCCAACCAGCAATGTGCCAAACATACATAGTATTTGACTCAAGAACGAAATAGAAGTTTGAATTTTGACCCTTCCCAATATTTGTTGCTGTTTCTGATAGTGATATAATATATGATGTTAATGAAAAAATAGTAGAATAAGCAAGGCTCATAATTCTCTCTGATATAGATGTGAAAATCTGTCTATCAGGTTTCAAGCCAGCCTAGAGAAATGTTCGGTTTAGTACTGAGTAACAGATGGCTTCATGATCATGGCCATTCCCTGCTTGAAAATGTTTCCTTAACAGATTGCTGCAACACTGTGGTTTGATGTAACTGTACATGTTCCTCTACTCTCTTCTTGAACTTGTTTTTTCATGCTTCAGCCACAACAGGGGAGTCTGGGGTTTTGCTGCCCTTGTTGCTCTTTCAATTTTCTTATCTGTGACTACCATTCCTTTCTAAACTGTACCCTGCTTTCCTCTGCCCTGTTTTCCAGCAAAAGGTGGTGTGTTGAGGAGATGTCTCTGCTTTTCAGTGTTTTTGCGTTTGCCACACGTGTGTCTATTTTTAACTTTCTTCAGAAATTGTTAGTAGGCATATTTATTAAATGTACACAATGTTATTGCTGTAAGCCAATACTGCTTTTTTATCAGGGCAGAATAAGAAATCTCTACAGTTGTAGATTATAGAATGATTTATAATTCCTGGTAAAATAACTGCATATTGAGGACATGGATTGAATTGTTTCTTTCTACTCAAAGTTTTTGCAACAGGTTGCATAGAACATCTCAGTTTTTAGTAGTTTTTAGGGCATGTGAGAATCCATAGAGATGATAAGCTTACAAAAGCTTCAACCATGTGAAAGAGGGTTGTTAACCAATAAATACTTCTGTATTAGAAACTAGGTTTCATTAATTTGGACAGTCACTGAATGTTTTGCTTCTACAGCAATGGAGATATGTAAAAATAAGTATGGATTCTTTCAAATCCCAAAGGAGACCAGATATAGATGCTTGATAAAGCATGAAATTTCAGTTTTTTGATTTGGCAACAGTGTGTTCAGTGTTAGAAGATAGATCTCATAGCTCTTGTGAATACATGAGCTGTATGCCATTTATTCCAGATTTTGCTGAAAATTTATAGAACTGGTCATTACAAGTAGCTGAGAAGTCAGGTAAAAATCCCTATTTGGTAGCAAAATAGAATATCCACTGGTCATTCATTCAGGTTTTCCTGCAGAAGTTTTACTGTGTTTAATCTGAATAGTGTTTAAAATGACCTAGACTTCAAGTAATTTGACTTTTCTTTCCCAAGAAAAGAAAAGAAAGTGTTATGGGGAGCTGGTACTGTGCTTTCATTGTGTTTTTGTAAAAGTCACTAGTCTTTTTGCATTTCGGGGTTTTTATACTAATAGAGCATCTGTCTTACCCCTATAGAATGTCTTCACAGGAATCTTCTAAACCATGAAGAACTTCTCCATATTTTAGAATTTATCTGAGGCACTGTTTGGCATGTTTTGCTCACCAAAAACTAAGTGGGCCCTCTTAATGCAGTACAAATTAGAAAATCTGCTTTTTCATCTTGTACTTTAATTTCAGGTTTCAAGTTTGTGTTGAAAACAGTGGTGCATAAATGTGGTGATGGCATTGTCTATTTTCACTATGAAGCGCAACTGTGTATCTCTGAAAGAAAATACTTGTATTCTATATTTCTTAAAGCTAGTTGTGTTATATATTGCAGTAACTGGATAAGTCTTCAGGTCTTTTTCAAACATTGAGGAACTGTAGAGTTTTTCATCAAAAACACTTGTGTATGTGATAAAGAAAAGCTTCAGAAAGGTATAGCCCAGAGGCAGGAGGGTTCAATCTGTACTCCAGAATTTCTGGGTCTGCTAGAAGGACATGAATCATAATTATTGTAGAACACTCTCTGAAGTAAATTTTGACCCTTTTATTGGGAAAGTGTTGTTACAAATGCATGATGACATCTGGGTTCTGACCTTCTTCCAAGCAGAAGTACAATGAAATTTTTTTTTTTTTTAAAAAAGGGATTTTATGTAATTCATGTCTGTATGCATAGTTGCATTAACAAATCAAAAATTTGGAGCAGTACTTTTCTTCTGATATGCTATCTTATGTTTTTACTTGGAATATGTTGCTTAGATTAATTTGCACTTAGTTTCACAGATGTGCTAAATTTCCCCAAGTATAGGTTTAAATTGGTAGCTGTTTGCATTCCAAGCCCTAGTAACTAGTATGGAAGTTTAAGGTACAACTTGGCTTTGTCTGTGGATAAAACCTGAGTATGGACACATTCATGGACCCTCTTTCAATGAGGGTACAGAAGGGAAAAAAAAAAAGCAGTGGAACAGTTTACAGAGGAAGAAGGAATAAAATGTGGCTGTTTTAAAGAGGGAGAAGTAGTAGAGAGTTAAATGGAATAAGTTTACACTCTCCCCTTTTGTTGCCCTTTTTTTTTTTCTTTTTTTTTTTTTTTCTTTCTTCATAGGGACTTGGAGAGACAGAGGAGGGCCTTTCCCCTGAGCACAGAGACAATTTCTCAGCTAAAATTCTGGGGGAGAGTTCCCCGGAATTTTACAAGATGGGATACTATTACAAGCCTCTATATTCCTGCTAGTAGTTGGAATGGGTGTTCACAAGGGATGAGTTCCTTGCAAAGTTGTCATTAGGCCCCTACCTCTTTATTATATTGATCTCTGGCTTTGGGTTTTTAGTTTGTGCTTTGAACTTGAAATCCTGATCTATTCAAGAACAAATAACATACAGATCTCAAATATGTTTGAAAATTAAAGTGCAGAAGTAATTCCTACTTGAATCTTTTTGACACTAGTGAAAGGTAGTGCTTAAACCTAAATCAGAATAAAACAGAAGAACCCAAAGGAAAACTATGACATGGAAAACTTACTTTGCTTACCTCATTTATTTTAAAATGCAAGCAGAAATTGTCAAGGTACAATGTATATTATCTATATTGGATTCAAATTTGTATGCAAGTGCACATGTTGGATCTTCCTTTCTACAATTTAAAATATGCACTTACACATGTGGTCTTTCAAACAAACCATAATCCTTGTTGCTCACCTGGCTTTTTTGATCTTTCGATGGTTTCGATGTGTAGCTTCTCGGAGCGTTGCATGCTCTGTGTAGACTCGGAGCTATCAGGGCTGAAAAGCTTTGCAGTCTTTTCAGGAGAAGTAATAGACTAATTCAGTGGTCCCGAATGTCATCAGCTGCCTGCAGGAGACAGCATGCAGAATGAACATATTGAACATATTGGAAGTTGAAAATCACTAACGCATATCCTAGCCTGCAGATTATGTGGAGAGTAGAGAAAGATAGATAAAAACCGTTTCCCTCTAGCTTGCATTCAGTCTCTAAATGTATATGAACTTTCATTTAAAATATTTTTTTGAAAAAATCTTCAGATGTTTAAACCTTACCCTCTCTGCAGGGCATTATGTCAGACAGTCCTTGAGGTAGACTTGTTTTAGTTGTCTCTGAGCTGTACAGGAAGGTCCTCTAGTATTTCTAGAAGCTGGGCTTTATTTCTTGCAGAACATGACATGCTTAATGAATAAAGGAGATGACAAAATCAAGCCAGATGTTTTCCCTGTTAAGTATCTTACCTTGAAGCATTGCATTTGAAGACTGCCTTTGCTAAGTAGTTGCTCTCCAGTAGAAATTAAGATGCTTACGTTTCAGTTAAGCTCAGTCACTTTGTTCTTTATTTTGTGGTGCTTAACTATTGCTTCACTGCATCGAATTCTGACTGCAGCTGAAGTCAGTGGTGCACTCTGGTGCACCACTGGTAACTCTGGTGTAAATTTATATGTGATGGAAAAATGAAGTGTTGCAAACTGTGCCATCTCAAGCTGTAAACTCTTGTGCATTAATTCGTCGAACGGGAAGTCAGGGTTCATTTTAGCTTACTTAATATGCTTTACTTCCTTGGTATTTCAAATATAAAAATTGTAGAAAAATTATTGAAGAAACTAAGAATCCTTGCTTTAGAGGATGGCTTGAATAGGTTGTGTGTTAAAGCTTAAAGCGATATGTCGAACCACAAGTAACTGAGTTCTTGTTGACATATACTGAAAAGTAATTGTTACCTCTACGTATGTAGAATGAAGCAGCAGCTGTGGAGGGACAAGGAAGAAAGTGGGCAATCCCATAGTTTTCAGGAAAAATATAAAAAAGGATTGAATTAATGATGTCTGTGATAACTTCGAAGTTTAGTAACAAAATGCTTGTGACCTTTAGACTGGTTGTTTTAATGGTATGTGATCTTTTCATGTAGCTTCCTCTATTTTAAAGAAACCTGCAGATTGAAATTTCCTAACGTAGCATTCACTTGATAGCCTGTTGGTCGATTTATGCTCTAGCTTATCCATGCAGTCCCCATTGCTCGTGCTGTGGGCAGTAGCTTGTCAGTCCACGTAGATCTGTGTGAGAGCCAGGCGACATTCTTGTCTAGTAATTTTGTCAAACTTAAATGACAATTTTGTAACTTGGAAAACTTGCTTAAGTTCACATGGACTATTTTGACTGTGATTCTCTTGCCCCTCTATCAAAAGTTTGTTCCCTGAGCGTTTTCTCTCTTCATTTTGGCTTGACACAATTCTTAGTTTTTTTTTTTGCACTCTAGTAAGAGGCTGCTTTTCTACCAAGCTGCAGTTTCCAACCTCTTCAAGATTTTGTTCTAATTCTTGCACTGGTTTCATGTGCAACTTTCCTCTCCTCCTGCTCCACTTGCCTACCAAGACCTGTTTTCCTTTTCTTTGTGGCCCATCCATCTGAAGTGGACAGGAGTTTCCTTGGCTCAGAGGAAGATTCTTTGGGAGCGTAGGCACACCACGAAGCAGTCCAGATCTGAGTTGTGGAGAAGACCCTGTTTAAACTCAGGCTGGGAGCGCAGGGAAAATTTGACTGTAAAAAGTCTAGGGTGACTCCTCTGAGTATATACAAAAAAGCATGTGGCTTTTTTGTTGGATTTTTTTTGTTTGTTTGCTTGTTTTTTTGTTTGTTTGTTTGTTTTTACAGTGTCACTTTATAAATGAACCCAACCTGCTATGTGGTCTTGTGTGTGTTTGAGAGATATAATGGACAAGCCCTGAACAGAAGTTATGTTCTTGCTTAATCTCAAAGCGCTGTTCCAAATCAGTGTCACTACTATAAAAAGGAGCACCCTGTTAAGCATGTTTATGTTTGTGTGTTTTTTGTCAAATTTATCCCCTGAAGAGGTGTGATGTAATGAACTTCAACCCTGTCACTTTGGCAGAATTGTAAAAATGAGAGCAGATCTTTATGGTGAGGAGTGACAAAAAACCTTACTAGGTTGTTCTGAGTCTTTCCTTTACCTGTTAAATGAGAAATGAAGAGATTGGTCTCTCTTCCTGTCTAGTGTTAAAGGAAGAGTTTTGAGCTCTCTCTCTCTTGCAGCTTGGCTTTTTGGATCTGTCCAAGGCAGGTTACTTGAGTAGTTGGGGCGTAAGCTACTTGTTGCAAGTCAAGTTCATTAATTTGGGGAGGGACAGGGGGAAGGAAGGAGTCTTAAGTTACTGTGTACATAACTAGGATGGGTTCTTCTTTGACCTAAAGTCTGTCTTGATGCAGCAGCACAAGCCAGCGAGGAGACTGTCACATTTCGCCGTGAACGCAGCACATTTAGGCGTCAGGCAGTACGACGCCGGCACAATGCAGGGAGTAACCCTACCCCTCCTACATTGCTCATCGGATCACCCCTCAGGTAGGGTATCTACATGTTCCACCGTATTTAGCATGCATGCAGCAGACCACTTCTCCCCACACCCACCAGTGTTGCCAGAAAAGCACCTTTTTTCCTCCCTTCCCACCATAACTTCCTTGAGCTGTCACTGCATGTCACTGTGGGCTTGTTGAATTGTGCATGTATATGTGGCACTATTTTGAGAACAAACAGGATAGCCAATCTCTTTAAGACGTTATAGTTCGTTTCAGATAACAATGAACTAATGCCAACAAATTTAGACTGTTTTCTTAGTTTTAACAAATACTTCAAAAGTAGTCCTTCCTTTCAAGCAATGAGGAGATCCCAAGAAAATACAGTTGTTAAAACACAACTCGTTTTGTTCTTCCCCCAGGGAAGTAAGCGTTAGCGATGGGGGTCATAATCACTTCTTGACTCTGGAGGTGATGAGAGATGAGTGTTGTAGCGAAGTGGCAGACCGCTATAATGAACTGTATCACGCTGAAAAGCTCCAAATCTAAAATAGAAATATTTCGTAAACGGCCTGCAACTTTTTTCCAGCAGAAAAGAAATAACAAGTTAATATGCTGGTGGTATTTTTATATAAAAAAACCATAGTATTGTTCAGTATTAAATCTATTTGTAAAGCACACAGCATGTCTCAGCAGTATATATTCTACGCATATGTCCCAGGGCTCTGTAAGCTTCAGACTCCCTTGGTAACAGTGTTCAGCCTACTGATATGTTGCAGGCGGAGTGTTGTGTGTTCAGCAACCACTGTAATGTAGACTTTTTTTTTTAATTTCAATACCATGGGTCCCTACAGGGTTGGAGGATGTGGCAAGCAGAATGTTGCCCTTAGTTAAAGGAGCACTCCTGCATCCTTATCCTTCTTCCAGTTACATGGCAAATACGCAGCATAATGAGAGCATACATGGTTTGTTTCTAACTGTCATCTTCCATATACTAAGCTAACTTTTAACAGTTTCTCAGTAATATCTGTGTGTGTGTATTTCTTTGTTTTTGTTTTTTTTTGTTAAACTGGATAAAGCTATAGAAATCTGAGCAAATAACTTGAGGAACCCTGCTGTATCAAAATGAAATACTTGAAAATATAAAAATAGAAGATGGGGAGGAGTCTTGCCATCTCTTTGGCAAGGCTGAAATAGTGGGGGCCAGCTTCCTACGTAGTCCTGGGTAGGAGGATTGCAAGAATGCTACCTGAGATCTAGCAGATAAAGGATTGACTTTGGCCACATTATAAACTGCAATTAGTAAGATGTGTTTTTACTGGTTGGTATAGTATGTGGTAGAAATGAATCATTTCAGTTAAATCTCTCCTTAAACTTCTGTTCTTGCTTAAACACTGAGTTCGAACTACAGGTGGAAAAAGTTTGCATTACATGGGTAATTTATTTTTTATGTGCTGCTAGAAGAAACAATTGATACTTTACTGATACTGAGGAGTTTAGTGCATAAGGAAGAAATATGAGGTAGTACAAGAATTTTTAGCTATTTCGAAAGGCTTCTATTAGATGACTATTACTGCAAATGTACAGCACTTCTGGTTTATGTGAGTGTGAACTGCCTAAGTCTCATTCTTAATATTGCTAATCCATATGACTTCAAATGTTAAATTCACTAATCTGTATTAGACCTAATGTTACTTCTTTCTTATTCTTGACGCAAAAACTTCTAAGATCTTGCATAAAGTTGGATATAATTGAAATAGCCCCTTGGAGCCTATTGAGCTCCACCTGAATTTTTCCATTTACCATTAAAAACGCTTTTCTATGGAATATTTAGTAAAAGAGATAGTGATGTTGTAAAGATGTTTGTTTGACATTGAAAGACTGTTTAAAGTAAAACCTGGCCTAATAAATTCTGCTTGTTTGACTAAACTAGATACCATCTATTTTTTGACTTAAATCCCGCTTTCATCCTACTTGAGTAACCACAATGTCTTGAGCACTTCAAACATGCATATACTTTTAGCACCCCTTGCCCTTAATGATGTACATGTGTGTTTGAACTGAGTGGACTGTCTCAAGTATGACTATTTTTAGAATTTTTGTAATTAGGCAGCAGATTAACTCTTTTGTATATCTGTGCAATCTACTAACAACGTTCTGCCCTCCTTATGACAGATATGGACTGAGATAACTATTGACAGGGCAATTTGTATTTACCTTCTGTTATTCAGCTATCCTTTAAGGGAAAGCTGTGTTTAGCGCTGGTAGGTTGCTGATGATACGTAAGGGAGACAGGGAAGGTTGGTGTGTCTGAGAGTTCCTAAGGGCTTTTGTTGCTACGCAGCTTGCTGAGCTTGTCCACAGCAGCAAAATGCTGAATTAAAATTCAGATTCAAATGTATTAAAATACAGTAGTGATGGTTGGCAATTTTGTTACCTCATCAGCTGTGTGCATGTCTGCTTTATCTTGCATGGGCTGTTCTTAACACCTATTCTTGTACATATTGAAATGTTTTTTCCTCCCAGTGATATTCTAACAAAAGAACTGAAAAGTTTTAGACACTATGCTATTATAAGCAAGTAAAATGCCAGATAATCCTACCCCCTAACTCTTAAGTTTTTTTTTAACCTTCCTTGCTCATTGTAGAATAGCATCATATTGTATTCAGTGAAATGTAAAAAGCGGTAGGTGATGGTTTGCGTTCTTGATGACAGAACATAAAAGGAATGCTTTATCATGAAAAGTAACCTAAAAACACAAAATAGGAATCCTTTAATATTGTATAACAAGATAGTCTTTTGATTTGATCAAGTGAATAATGTATGGCATGTAACTTCTTTGTGCAAAATGAAAGATGATAAAACCACTAAGACTGCAAGGTAGAAGTGAACCGCAAGTATGTCACTCTGCGACTTTGCTATGTTAATACTGAACAAGATGTTCACCAAAAAGGCTATCTTGGTTAAATATCCCAGTAAATTAGTTCTGAAGTGGAAAGGAGGTGAAGAAAGCAAATGGTGTTTTCAGGCATTGTCCACTCGTATGTCTGTAAATCTGTAAATATCTCTGAAGCCTAAGCTGAATTATAAAACCCAGCTTTTGATGCGGGTACGTGTTTATGCATAGCAATAGAAGAATTCCTTTGTGGTAGAATACTGAGATACTAATTTACTGCAGTGCTACCAAAATAAAAGTCTAAAATCAATTCAGCTAATGAGTAACAATATTGCCAATTAAGAATGTTTTAAATACATTCAGAAAAGAATTCTGACTACTGGCTTAGCTGCAGTTAACACCAGGTCTGTGGCAATGTATGGCTGCTACTTAATGACATTTTGTAGGTAGAGTGGAGATGATGGATGATGGTCCTGTTAGTTTGACCCAAAAAAAGCCCCCAACCTATAAACCCTCAAACTTTGCTGAGCAAGCTATAGATCTGCAGGCCATCGAGCTTTCTTTTGTGCCCGCAAATTAACTCTGGTAGAAAAGGCTTGGAGGAGACCTGGGGAAAAGTTAAAGCACAGTAACAATCTTGAAGTAGTCCAGGCGCTGCACCTCTAAAGCTGCCTTTGGAACCAGATAAACAAAATGCTCAGCTGTAGAGCTCATGCATTAGCGTAACCCTAACCACCAGCTTCTTAATTTCCTCCTTCCTCTAACTTTGGAGGAAAAAAACCTTTGTGTTGCTTCACTGCTAGTTGTCTTTTTTTCCCCTCCTCTTCGTCCCGGTAACGTGTCCCCAATCCGTGTTTTTTCCGTAGCCTTCAAGACGGTCAGCAAGGCCAGCAGCCCTCCTGCCAGGCCGCAGTGCAGTCCTGCCCCCCCTGCCAGGCCGCTGGGCTCAGCGCTAGCACCTCCTTGCTGGTGAGAAACGGCAGTGTCCACTTAGACGCCTCTCATGCCACTGCATCTGCTGTAGGCGGTAGCAGTTTGCACGATGAACTTGGTATGCAGGCCTTATGTAACCTTGGTGACAGGGACGGTTTAACGCGGCAGGCGGATGGGTAAAACGCGCTGCAAGGCACGAGGCGCAGCCTCGGGCACGAGGCTCGCGGGGCCTCGCCGAAAAGGCCGCGTTGCTCCTTATTCCCTGCCTCTTGCAGTCGCTTTTCTGTGCGCTTTCGCTAATGAATGCACAAGGGGAAACGTTTTAAAGCTTTGTAAATATGAATAACGAAGATTTGCACAGTGTACCATGTGTAATGCATAAGCTACTGTCCTAGTGTGCATCGGCACAGATAGCTGCGCAGAGATTGAAATGAGCTTTGGGGAACTGTGGTTCTTTGTATATGTGGGGGGACATTTATGCTTCTTAGAGAACTCTTAATCTTACCCTTTTTCCCCTCTTTATTTTTTGATGAGACTTTTTTAGCTGCTGTTTAAAAAAGAAGTTGCCATGTGAAGGAAGATAGTTTCCATGCACAAATTAGTTTAGCAACCTGAGATCAGAAAATGATTGTGACTTTCTTGTGTGAAATATCTGCAGTTCGTTTAGTGCCTTGTGGTAGTTTCTTTTTTTCCTCCTCTGTGTGGTTCTTACATTTTATACTAAATATCTTAACTGTTTATTAGCTCTGCAGTCAATAAAATCACTATGGAGAGGGAAGTTAAGATGGTTGTGACTGACTTATGTGACCCACTAAAGTAGGGGTAGATATAGAAAAATTCCTGGCAGGGTGTTTGCAGTAATCCATACGTGACCTAAATTGTTTATGACTTCTGGCATTAACATAGAAGTGCTGCTTAAAATATTAACATGGCTGTCTTTAGACCTGATGTTCAGTACTGACACAGTATTTTGGGCAGCTGTCAGCTGTATATGGAGTTGTATAAACTGCAGGTTAGCTCACATCACTGATAAAAACACTTCTGCTAAACACTATTTTTAAAGGTAAATGAATATAATCCAACTGTGCCAGTGAGGAAAACTTCAAGAATTGCAAGCTGTGGTGCCCCTTAAAATACAAAAGTAATTGTAACTCGTTTACCAAACGGTACCTTCTAGTTGCAATATTTAAAAAAAAAAAAAAAAAAGACATTCTGTGATAAGTATTATAAAATTAACTACAAATGTGGGAAATGCACGCTTATCTTTCTGTTTTGCTTTACAGCCTGTGGTTCTAGCAGTAGTTTCTAGACAGAAAAATCAAGATTTAGGGTTATGTGTTTCTGAGCTATGGAAGAATACCTTTCTTCAGGCATGCTGAGGCTCAGGACTTCTTAAAAGCAAATTCTTCTGAGACTGCTTATGGTGCTTACAGCAGAAAGGGGTGGTGCATTGCCAGTGAGACACAAAGCTACTGGGATGTGCTTGGCTAAAAATCTAATGTGCAGTAGAGATTTATTCTTGACTTAAAGCTCTTTAGGAGCTAGAAACATCTGTTTGGGAACCTTTCCTGAATGAAAGCTGTTAGTATAGGCAAGATTGACCACCTCCCCCTGTTCTTATTTATTTTAGAAAATTTCATTTTCTTGCAGGCTTCCCAAAGTTCAATGGTGTGAACAAATGTGTTCTCAATGTGTTGTATGTTTAGTGGCGGACCAGTCTGCAGGTTATTGTTTTTGCTCTGTTGTTCTAAATTACAATAGAATGAAAGGCTACTCTTTTTTTTGTTTTTATTGTAACTGTTAGGCTGCTGTTAAAGCCATGCAGATAAAACAATTTTCTTCCTCCTCTCTTTTTTTCTCCATCTTACTCAAATCCTATTAGCATTTTTCCCCAGTTCCCTTGGAAGATGAACAGAGCTTGTGTTAATGTACATGAAAAATACCATATTCCTTTTTCAATGTACAAGTATAACATCTGCTTTTGCCTTCTTTTCACTAATATGTTGATGTCAAACTGCAACTCTTAGGAAAACAGGCAGCATTTTGATTTGAAGATTCATGTCTGTCTTCTGTGGCTTATATGAAGAGTGAACCTTACTGGATTATATCTAGTCTCTGATCCTTCCTGTAAGGAAGGTAAAGTGTGGATTAGTGGGAAGCATGACTAAACTGTAAGCAGCTTCCCAGTAGAGGTTGTAAATTTGAGCTATTAACACTTGTCCTGAGCTACTAACCCTTCAGCCATAGCTTTCAAAGGAGTGAAGCTTCTTAGCAAGAACAGTTGCCCGATAGTGACCATGTCATCTTGAAGAATTGGTGACTGTGTAGTCGTCATGTTGAAGACTTACTGGGCAATGTCCTGCCCCGAAAAGAAGAGGTACCTTGAGGTCTTATCTTGAGCCTTACAAACCTGAAGTAGAGAGAGATTTAGAACTTACTCTTGCTTCATGAGGGATAAGAAGGGGAGAACATGAAAGGGTGGAAAAAGAAGGTTTGTGGGGAGCAGTAAGTGAAGAAAATAATGGTAGAAACACAGGACAGTGACAGATTGGATGCCATAGTGTATGATAGGCAGGATTAGTATGATCTCCAGATGAATCTAGATAAATGGGATGGGGGGCAACAGGTCATTGAATTATAGTCTTGGGAGCATAGTCTGCCAGCTCTGATAACCTTTTATTCTCACCAATACCTATTTCTTGGGTAATTCCCAAATTGCAATTTGGGAAATAATTCACTACTTGGAGTCTGAACTATTCAGATGCCTAGTTTCTGAAACTGGGATGAAATGACAACCTCTTATTCTCAGCTGGTTGACATTTTAATGATAGAATGTGCAACTGCTCTTGTGATTAGAGATCTAGTTATTTGAAGCTCTGCAATACTATTACTGTATGTCTGCCTGTATCATACGCGAGTGATATCTGATTTATGTATTTACGAAGCTTTTTAGATTTTTCTGTTGACAATTAAAATTTCCCATATTGCCTCTAAATTTTAATCGAATTAACCTGTGTATATATTTAAAACTAAAATTCTGTATCAGTTCATCGGTGTCTTTTCAAAACCGTGCTTTAATCCATGTCTTATTTAGCTTGGATGGGGGAGTATTTTCAAAGGTACAGGTAAAAGATACTTGCTTCCTGTAGTTTCTGTCAAAAATATCCATGTTGCAATTTGTGGGATTTCTTACCATGGAGTTTTGTATGAAGAACAACTTAAAAATAAGCATCTAGGAAGTATCCAGACTCCAATTACGTAAGCTTGACTGCTGCAGCTAAAAAGAAACTTCTTGGACCTTTGAAAATATTTCCTTGCACATTTGTCTCTTAAATTCTTATGACTTCACTGGTTGTCCTGACGGGGTTTTAAAGAAGTACTGCAGTGAGTAGGAATGTATTGCACCAATGATGCTGCAGCTTCAGCTGTTAGTAACATACATAAACTCCATTTTAGTTGGATGCAAGTCACTGAAATGCCTTTCAGGCTTTATCTGTGTAAGCTCCTCAGTCTGGTTTCATTGATTCTCAAAGCTGTAAAAGGCCAGTTTGTACAGTGTGTGTGAACCATTACACTGTCTTTGGGCTCAATGGTGAGGCTTTGGATTCTTTGAAACAAGTCCATTTGTTCATCTTTTTCTCTTGCTGGGTCAGGATGAGGTTGTAATCTGGATTTAGCAGTGCAATACATGCAAGCATGGCAAAAGTAGCGTTGGCTTTGAAGTTCATGTGGCACTGTTTCATCTGTTGAAATCACTTAATACATCTCTCTTTACCAGGTGTATTTTATTCCACCACAGTTATGTGGTACTTAAATCAACAATGCAAATATAGAAATTTGTAGTAGACTTCAAGACAAATTGGGTGTGAGGAATCTGTAGGTGTTTCCTAATGTGGAGTTATGCTGATTTTTGTTTTCCATACTTCTCAGATGCTGACATCATGTAGCACAGTTCAGTAAACTTCGAGACATTCATCTGATACATTATCTCAGTCTAGGAGAAGGAGAAGATTTTTTTTTTTTTTTTTTGAAGTAGGATGTTCTGATTTCTGAGATGATCACTTCCATAATTTAAAAATCAAAATTTCCTTGCCAGGATCTCATTTGAGCTATATAAAAGCTTTAAAGAACTTAAGGTATCCCAAATTTGCTTGTTTCTTTTAAGAACTGATTACTCAAAGGATTTTTTCCCCTAATAAATAAGTGGGAAGTAATTTCGTCCACAGTAGAACATGAAGTATATTATTCACTATATATTTGTTAAAATTTACTTGATAAAAACTGATGCATTTGTGAAATGCATCTCTGAGATTTAGTTGTGGTGCTGAAGATTGCTAAGCAGTGTGCTAGTTTAAATTTAAAACTTTCCTTTAGTAATGCCTGTTACACTGCTAACCAAGGGTTGCTTAACTGAAGGGTGTCCTTTAGGAGCTTAACTATTCTATAATTCTAATGAGTGAATATTCTACTTGTTTCCAGTAGATATAATTAAATATTGAGGGAAGACTGTTACCAACCTGAATTCTGATGCATGCTGTCCATTACTCTTAAAATATATAGCTGGCTTGTCAGCATAGTCTTTTCTTTCTTAGCACATGCATCTGGTTGGTCTTGGGAAGTCTAATGAGGATATTTTCATGGTATTAGTAGTTTCACTGATTTTTTTTTTTTCTCCTTCATCTATCCAGTTGCATTTCTTGGTCTCCTCATTTTAAGATAGCTCTAAAGGGAACTTGGTTTCTTGAGGAACTGAAGAGAAGTTGGAGTAGGAGACAAAGGAGAAGGAGAGAGAAGAGGGGAGGGAAGAAAAGGCTGTACTCTGATAGATAGGAAAGGGGAAGCACTTATCCTGTATCAGCTCAAGGAGAAAGGGAACTCTAGGACAAGCAGCTGAGAAGTGTTTCAATTTTTGCTTTTGATGCTCTGATTTTGGCTTTTTCTTTTGTATAAGAACAGTTTAAAACACTTAATCTTCTATCCTGGCTTGAAAGTTTTGAGCTAGAAGCAGTGCAGAAGTTGGGCATTTTGGGTAAAGAAGCTTCAGCTTTAAAGTCTGCTGCTTGTTCTTAACAACAAGTATAGGAAGGTGTATGCTTAATGAATTTTCAATAACTTCAAATGGTTTTGCACACTTCAGTTCTTAAAGTTTTCTTCTGGTTTGAAGACTCAATCACTGGTTGCCTCTTGACATTCTCCAGAGAACTAATGAAGTATCTCTGGTGGCTTCTTTGACTCTGGTTCTTTGCAAGTAGAAATGTGCCTTTTTAATAAGTTTTTAAACTGGAGCCTTGAGGCATCTCTGCTATAGCTAAATGCCATGGTTCCTGAATGCTCACAGGGAATGATTCCTGATGGCTATGTAGTGAGGGGAAAGCACTGAAGCAATTGGTCCTTGCAAGCTATTTGCTTCCTTATTCTCTCTCTCTCTTTTTTTTAAAAAAAAAAAAAAAAAAAAAACACTCTTGTGTTTGTTGCATTAATGATATTTTTGTAAATAGGAAGTCATAAAACTTTGGTGTTGCAATTTAATGTATATGTTGCCAACTGTTATGAAAGAACCAAGTTCTTACTCTGCTGGTAACATACTAATGTGTTATCCTATTTTATATTCTGACTGACATAAGTTTAGGTGTTTAAACTTGTATCATTAAGTTAATGTATAGAAGCTAGTGCCCGTGGGATAAAATGCTATGGAATTTTGACCCGGTTCTTGGCCTTTTCTTTGACAGGTAAGTTCAGTTCTACGCTCTACGAGACAGGGGGCTGCGACATGTCACTTGTGAACTTTGAGCCAGCCGCAAGAAGAGCATCCAACATCTGGTGTGTGAAGGCCAGTCAACAGTGATGATTCTTGTCTTACTGCAACAAAAACTCTGGTTTTAATTTTAAGAGGCCATTTATTATGGACTACAGAAAGCACATTTTTTGTGTGTAAAATATCTGTAAATTTTTACTTAAAGTCTAACTTTTTATTAGAAAATTACATTAAATGGATAAATCTCCTCAGAAAAATCTTGGAAAATGTAGACTAATATTTGTTAAAGTAATAAATGTCCACATTGGAAACTTTACAAATCCATTTCTGATTGGCTTACAGGAGGTCTGTCTTAATTACTTGAGTTTGGGGAAGGGAAGGCGCAATTAGTCATACTTATTACAAATTAACCTCCAATTATGAATTGAATGTAAACCTGATAAATTTGTTTTCAAGTTTATAGATGGTCTGAAATGATACAGGGTTAACAAAAGTTAACACACCTGAGGTTAAAATTCAACTTCTAGTCGAAGTAGCTAGCTAGATACTTGACAGTTCCTCTGCTTTTGGAAAGATGCCCTTCCTTTGAAGGGACAGGAGGAAGAAAATAACCCCAAAATCTGCTCACTGCAATACACAGAATTACCCTGAAGCTATTATATTGTGCTAGCTTCTGCTAAGCCCCACCACGTGTTGGTGGAATAGCTCCCGAACTTAGGAGTGGTGTATTTTAAAACGCCCACCTTAGAGTCCTTCCCGTGAATGGGTGCAAGTGCCTCTTGCAGAGCTGGACACCCGCACCCAGCTCTGCTCCTTGCACGAAGCCGCTGCTGCTCCGTCTGCGCCGGCGTGTGCCGCAGGCACCGGCCTGGCTAACGGCTGCTGCCGTGAAGCCGCACGGGTCAGTGCAGGGAGCGAGCTGGGCATGTCTAGATACTGAGATCTCAGCTTTTCTAGACAGTATTTAAAGTTCAGTAAAATAAAAATGATGACAGAAGCAACTTTTCACTCGCAACAAGGAACTGAAGGAAAGTTGTTTAAACTGGGCTGCCTAATGTACAGGGAAAGGTCCACAGCTGAAAGCGGCCCAAAACTGGGGAGAAAGCACTGGCCAGAGATGGACTTTGCCAAGAGATGTTTGTCCTTATCTCTAAGAAATGGTAACTGTGGAGTAACTCTGCTCCTTTTACTGAAGATTTAAGAGTATTTCAATTTCAAATTTCATTAGTAATTTGAGATTCAGATCGCTAATATATTTGTGTCCAGTGTGCAACATCTTTGGCAGTTCTCAAACTTTGGGAAAAATGGTATAAAATTAACAAAAACTGTTAGTGAACTGACAGCAGACATGATTCCAGAGATATGTGGTACATGGCTACATGTTAGTCACTAACTTTTTTTTTAATGGTTTTTCTAATCAAATTATTTCCGTGGAAATAATTCCCCTTAAACTAAGGGGTCTCTAGCTGGTCAAATTATGTGTTAAGAAAATTATAGCACGAGTAAGAATAAAAAGCTACGTGCTTTGTTGTAATTACACAAGTTATTGTAACTTCTGTAGCTGCAGTAACGTATGAGCCCAATGTCAAGATGTTTTTGCTTGCTTGGTTGTGTGAGGTTTTTACAAAAGAGGATACTTGTGTTAAAATACGCGATCGAAGGAGGAGAGGAGGGGGAAAAAAAAGATTAATTTTTAAAGCTGAAACTTAAAAGGAGTCAAAATTGATATAGGGCACCAGGAAATTAGAGTGGCTTGTTTAAAATCAAATGTAGTTTTATAATCTGAAGTCTTTCCCCTGTTCTTATAGTGACACGGACTCTCATGTATCGAGTTCTACCTCAGTTCGCTTTTACCCACATGACCTAGTAAGTTTTAAATTTTATTTTTAAAGCATAAAAAAGATCAGAAGACTTTTTTTGATAGTATTGATTAATTGTTCTATGATGTTTGTTCTGGAGGTTTTTTACCTTTGTTCAAATGAGATAAATTATGTATTTTGCAGTGTCTTCATAAATGCATTTTTCTTCCTTTTGCAAAGCACTTTTAAATATAAAGGGTTCTATCTGACCTGAAGCTTGATGATTTGAATCTAAATTATGTGGAAGTTGGATGTGCTGAGATATCCTATAAAAGGTTTCCAGAAATGGGAATTCAGATGGGTTTTTGGGCAGAGTTTTGTTCCTGGACACTGCAGGTGCACAGCAGGTGGTTAAAAGAATAAATGTTGTGGGTTTGGTCTGCAGTGTTTGGACCAAACACAATATCGGTATTTGTTCTGAAAGGAACTTAATAGCTTTTCATTGGGATTTCTTGCACAAAGTTTAATTCCTGTGAAATCAGTTCTGGGCGGGGGGAGGAAAGAGAGGGCAGGGGGCAGAGACTTACATGCCTTTATCCTTCAAATAATTGCCTTTTAAATTGCTATCAAATACAGATTTGGCCATCGTCTCTGGCCTTTTAAATTGCTGTCAAATACAAATTTACCTCTGCCTGTAACCTGGAAGTCAGATATTGCTGTGTCTCTGTAACCCTGCAAATGATCCCAGTTTTTAAGAAAATAAAGCATATTAAGCTTTTAGTGTTAACAATGATAACCTCTCAAGAGGGGAAATAAAATTTTGATTCTGTGCTTGGCAGAGTAGCAAGAATTCTTCCATTGCCTTTCCATGCATTTTATCAATAATGTAGTTCCTCACACTGCGTGTTAGCTAGGGGAACTCTGGTGTGTGTGTGTGTGTGTGTATATATATATATTTTTCCCCCAAGAGATGGAAATCATTGAGAGGGAGAGGCTGCATTGCCTGTGCTGTGCTGTTGGTTTATCAGCCTGGGTGCATGGAAGAAGATGACTGAAGGCCCATGTAGCCCATGTGCCTAAATGGGAACTTCCATTTGAATTTATATTTAGTGTCAGGAATGGTACATCGTGGTGATATTGTGTGGGCTATGAAAACAAGTTTTAAAGTTTTGCAAAAAATCATTTTTTGACATATCTCACAGCAATGAAGGCTGCTGTATTTTTGAATTTTTAAATGCCTTTAGAAAGTGAATGCTACTCACTGTATACTTTTAATAATTTTTTTTACAAGGACAGCTTTTAAGGAGAAGCTCTCTTTACATAGTTTCAGTATACTGCAGTTTTAAAGAACCACAAAAAATGTTGAAAGGTTAAAAATTTAATTGATACCTATTGCAGTTATCTTTAAATTTAAAACTAAAGTTTTGAAACTTCTAACATGAGTACCTAAATCTTACTTTGCTGTAAAACGTTATAAGGAATTTTCCTTAAATGACATTTTTATAGTAGTATTCCTTAAGAATAAATTGGAGTTGAATAAGTTGATTTTTAGCCTATTACTGAGATTTTATAAATCTGTCTGGATTAGACCAGGCATGCATACTTCAATAACTATTTTTCTAAAACCTTCCGAATGCTTTCCTTATGTCTTTTGTGATTATTAGTATTGTTCTCAAGAGAACTACAGGGTAAATAATAACTGATTGAAGAATAAATATGAAATTATTGTCAGTGATAGAATACTTGATTGGCTTGGACAGGGTTTTTTGTTCATCTGTAGTTCATCTTGTTATAAGATTTGTTGCTGCTGCTCACATACCAGTTTACAAAGCTTCAGATAGAAAGTTTCTAGAGTAAATGGAGTAATTTGCCTAGATTCTTACTTCATTCGAAATAAGCTAGAAGACTTAACAATTATGTTGTGTTCAAACTATTAGTCTTGCTGGTGTTCCCTTTCAGGGCAGAAAGAGTAAGTAGGAGCCTTGGAGCTAACAGTGCTTAACATATAACACTTCAAACCGAAGCGAAATAATTTTAACTGTTGTTTTCAGAGTAGTATTTAGTATGATAAAATGATACAACATAAATAGGCTTTTATTAATACTATCTGTCTTTAGCTTTCTCTTCCCCAGATCAGACTGAACAGGCTGCTAACCATAGATACAGATCTGCTGGAGCAGCAAGACATTGACCTGAGCCCTGACCTACAGGACCCCATGCAGCCTCCAGAGGAAGCAGCGCAAAAAGTCAAGCAGTACTATCGCTTTTGGATCCTGCCTAAGATTTGGATTAGCATCAATTTTGATAGATTAACGCTTTTGGCTTTATTTGATAGGTGAGATCCTTTGATGTTCCCAGACTTTAGAAAGTAAAGATTAAAAAATGGCAACCAAGCGGAGTAATACAGATAGGTAGAGATATTCTTAGAAAGCTGTAAGTACTGTACTCTGGATGATGAAAGAACAATACAAAGTGATGCTTTTTCTAACATAATGCAAGTTATTCTCCTTACTAGCAATGCTAAAAAG
>NW_010584688.1:569559-592388 GCF_000705375.1 Tinamus guttatus | reverse complement strand
TGTGCTTTGTGTGGAAGAGAGAGAGGATGCCCTCTCTTATGGAGGAAAAACAGAATAAAAGACTCCTGCTCAGCTCCTTACCTGAGGGAGTGCATTGCAGGCAATACAGTTCTCACTGTATTCTACATGTGCCACTGTTCAACCTGTGCTGCTAGTGGGCTGAGCAGAGCTCACTAAGAATCTTCTTTTAACTCATGTTGATAATCTGATAGTTGCTTTTATGTGGAAGTACAAGTGGAAGAGATTAATGGTGGTAAGACTGTGTAAGCTCAGTATTTCTAGTCGTTGGGAGCAAAGGCTTTATGTGCTCTGTTCCGGAACAGAAAAATAAAAATGGTGGAAACCTTACTGGGCAAACAACCTGCTGTATTTACTTTAGCCTGTACTTAACGTTTTAATTGCTAATGGTGTTAACTTTCCTCCCTAGAATGGGAGATGGTGGCACTGTTTTATTCTCACTGTATAGCCCAGGCTAAGGAGGAGGAGAGAAAGACCAAAGGACTTGGAATTTCTTGTTGAGTTCTTCATCCCTTATCTTTAGTTGCCTGTTGCCTGTTAAAAGAAATCTAAGAAATATAATGTATTATAATCATAATACAAAATAATGTATTGTTTTTGTGTCTCAAAAAACAAGCTGTATCCCAACAACTTAAGAGCCTGAATTGTTGTGGGTAATTACTTGGCCAATATGAGGGTAGCTAATCCAGTAATGCCTTTCTGATCTGGAAATATTAATACTGTATTTGCACAGCGTGGGAGTAGAGCTGATCTTGGAAGGCTACTGAACTCAAATGGCTGTAGGTCTGTATCGCCCCCTTGTGACTGAGTCTGGTGTCAGTTATTTTGTTGTTTCTTAGGAAAAAAAAAATCTTTAAAATAAAAAAAAGAGAGAATCAAGTTTTTTTTCCTTTCTTTCTTTAATTCCACTTGCTCTGCTTCAGGGTCAGGGTTGTTCTAAAAGCTTGTCTTATCCATTCTGCAAAGTAAAGGGATGATAAAAGAGAGAAGCAGGAGTTTTTGGTGTGATTGTGGCTTTTCTAATTGGAAATACTGTTTAACCCTTCCAGCTCTCTCTATTTTTTTAGTGCTGTTAAATACAATCCTTATGCTAATCCCCTCACAGTCAAGAATGAGTGAGATAGAACACATGGGATTAGTTTTCCCTGTACTGTTTCGGGTAGGTGTATTTGCAGTTAAGTCATTTGGACGACTTGATCGTAGGGCTTACATTGTGTTTACTAACAATTATTACAGATTGCCCTTTGTAGCTTAGGAATAAGGGATTCAGGAATGGGGTTTTTCAAAAGCACATACATCTCTCGTGCCAAAGTGGGATGTGAAACTTCTGGTAATTTTAGTGGAAGTAGTTACTACTGGCGTCTTCAGAAATTCTGTGATTATCTTGGATGTTACTGGTGTTGAACTCTTAAGACTTTGACAAAGACAACAAGAATGGGTGTTTTCTAAAGATTTTTACTTCTGTTTGTTTCCCAGAGTGAACGACTGCAGTCTGACCTGATTGTGTGTGTTGTCATTGGTGTCCTCTATTTCGCAATCCACGTCAGTACAGTATTTACAGTTCTACAGGTAAGGGGTTAGATCATGCCTGCCGTTTGTTGTTTTTAATATCCAAATGCTCTAATATTACATGCACAGGTAATGCTGCAGTCTTCCTGACTGGCTCTAGAGGATCTTGAAATATATTGTGGGACCAGTGCCTGAAGTTCTTCACACTTCCTTTTTTTGTGTCCCAAACCTCTTCTATACCTATTTTCTTTTAAGCTTCTGGGGTTTTTGTGCTGTTTTATTTTCTTTCTTGAAATAATTTAATTTCTGTCACTCTAATGATGACGACCTTCAGCCAGACCTGTGTTTGAATCAAATCAAGTAAAGGTATTTCTCAGGAGATGTAGCTGGTGGATTTTTTTTTATTCCACTACGGCTCAAATGGGATTCCTGTATTCCTCAAATGGAAGTCACTGGTTTGCTTAAGCAGCATTATTTTAGGGAGATGAAAGGTAGTGTTGGGGGGAGTTGAGTGTGTTTTCCCCCATTGCATTTTGGAACGATTTTATTGTCCTGCTGCATCTCCTTACATTTAAAATAAGAAAGTCATTTTTACAAAGTACATGCATTTAGGTCATGTCAAATACTGAAGTTATCAGATGTGAGTCTTGAGTAAGTGTACTAGGCATGCTAGGTACTTGAGCTAGGTATGCTGGGTGTGAGAAATCTCTTCTGTTGTAGATTGGACTTTCACATTCCACTTGAATATTGCCCTCTCCTGTGTTTGAGAAACCTGGCTATTTGCTCTTCACCATCCTGCTAATTTAATAAGTTTGGACTTTCGAGAAAATTTCAGAATTGACAGTTTGTAACAAGATTTAGACAGGGCATGGCAAAATCAGCATTTTGTTGTTTTAAGACAGCCATGTATATAAAGTGTTACTCTGAACCTGGTACTCAAGTACTCTGGTACTTGATACCATGCAAATATACTAGTATTTTCTGATCGTGGGAGGATTTGATATTAGTGGAAGGCTTCTTTTGTGCTTTTGCCCCTTCCTTCTCTCCAGCAGATAAAGTAAATCAGATTCTGCCCTTAGAAGATAATAACTTTCTTTTAAGAAACAAAATGCAGATGGTTCAGAAGCAGCTGGCTATGAAATACCACTGGTAGACTATTTTTCCTCCAAGATATTATGAAAATGTTAGAAGAGGACAGATAATTTACTTGGGCAGATGCTCCTTGTTTGACCCTCTTAAAGCTGCCAATGTAGTTTCTCCTGAAGAAATCAGTGCCCAGATTTGCAGGCATAGCTACATAGATGCTGGAAAAGCTATTGTGTTACTATTTAATGGTCTTATTTTTAAAATACAAACTTTAATCTGTTCAATTCTTCTTTTGTTTAGCCTATTTTAAGTTATGTTCTCTATGCATTGGTGGGTACAGTAGGCTTTGTGACCCATTATGTTCTGCCTCAACTGCGGAAACAACTTCCTTGGCATTGTTTTTCTCATCCGTTGCTGAAAACCAAGGAGTACTATCAGTTTGAAGTCCGAAGTAAGTATCAATACTTTTGTTAATGTGCAATAATTGCTGACCAATTTAACTATCAGTATTCTTCATTCTGCTTTATCATCATTGCTGAATTATTTCATGACATTCAGTTTAGCGGTGTATCAATTCTAGTTCCTTGTGCTTTGATTCCATGAGGCTTTGTGCATCTTATGATAGTAATATAATGGATATGCTAATGTTATTTCCAAGTGATTCCATTAAAGTTTCTTAGAATCTAATGATTCTGATAATTACTTTGATAATTTTTGGTCAACTTGCTGTGTTTCTTCGTTTTGTTTTTTAATAGGTATTTCTATCACACTAAGGGCCTGATCTTGCTAGTTGATGTGCATTGGTAGACATTTGCAGCCTGTATTAAAGTCTATGTCTTTATGAAATCTTTTTGTGGCAGCCATAGAATAATATATAAACCTCCTGCTGTGCAATTTGCTAGCACATGCTAATGCTGTGATAGAAATGTCTATCTTGATATTAAATACTTCTGTAGGCAAGAAGATAAAGATATGTGGGTTTTTTTAATAATAAATATCTTGGATCAAGGATCTGTTATTAGCAGTCTCATGAGTTTAATTTGATACTACTATCTTTTTTGATATGTCTTGATAGATGCTGCACACGTTATGTGGTTTGAGAAACTTCATATTTGGCTCCTTTTTGTAGAGAAGAATGTTATCTACCCATTGATAGTCCTCAATGAGCTGAGTAGCAGCGCTAAGAATATTGCTAGTCCAAAGAAACTGGATACAGAGTAAGTAGAAAAGGTTATCAAGTAATCTGAGTATGTCCAGTATGCTTTAAAATGGAATAGTGAGTGGTTTTCTCAGTGGGAAGACAGCTAATACATTTGATTGAAACTAAGACAAGGAATAAATAATGCTTTCTTTTATTTGCAAGTTCTTACAGAATGGAGTCAGACAGAAAAGCTTAAAATAAATAGAGTTTTTCTGAGTTAAATTGGGAACTCTTGCAAAGAAAAATCTTTCAAATCATGGCATAAAGATCACAAGTTGCTGAATTATCTAATACTGTGCAATCAATTTCTTTTTTGATCAGCAGAGTCTTTAATACGGCTTTTTCCATGCTGCAAAGTTAAGGTCTCTGCAGTGCACTTTGATATTGTCAGGTATAAAGCTAAGAGTCTACCATTGTCTTGCTGATCATGTGCTAGTTTGCAGCCCCTCTGCTGCTTTCTCCTCTCATCAAGAAGTTCCTCAGGCCTTCTAACTTCTAATGTATAACTTGTGTCCTGGCTGAATTGCACACTGCCTCTTCAATTGAGCCTTGGCTGTAATTCCCAAGTTGTGTATCCAGCTGTTTCTGTAAGTGTGAGTCCAGTAATGGGCCCTGCAGTTTATCCATCCAAAAACAGTGACTAGGTGGCCCTTGGGGATTTGTTGTTCTAGTGATCTAAGAGAGAAGTACTGAAAAGAAAATAAGTTCTGAAACAGAATGATAGACGTAGTTAGCTGTTGTATTTGATAGAACAGAAATATTAGTTTAATAATTCTGGATCTAGTAAATTCTTGCTTGAGATTTAATATTCTTGTTACTCCAGAGGGCATTGTGGAGGAATATTACTATTATGTTACTTAGATTGAAGAGTTATAAAATAATTTGTTACTAGCTATGAAAAAAACACTGTTGTATTGTAATTTTATAGTTAAGCTGAGTAACCTCAATATAAGTTGGAGCAATATAGTCACCCAGGAAGTGTTCATAACCCACTCCTTAAAAACATCATCTCACTGAATAATATAGATCATTCTTGACACTTTTGCATCTCAATAGCCTGCATTATAGATTAGATTTTTATCTGAATATGGGGATGATTCCAGCTCTACTTGTTTAGGGAGATTGTTCAACAAAATCATGTTAATATTTAGAACAATATTTTGGACTCCTGATTGGGCTTGGCACTGCTGATTGATAGACTCTGACAGTCCTCTTGAAGTGCAGGGAGAGAGAAGCAAACCTAAACCCAGACCTTGAGGGTTGTGTGTGTTTTTTTTTTTTTTTTTTTTTTTTTTTTTTCTTAAATCAATATCACATAATAGCAATGATCTATGTGGTCTTTAACAACTCTTTCAGGGAGCAGACAAATAACTTCTCTATATGATTTTCTTACACAGGTTGGGTGCTTTAATGATCACAATAGCTGGCTTGAAGTTACTCCGTTCATCATTCAGTAGCCCAACGTGCCAGTATGTCACTGTTATTTTCACAGTGCTTTTCTTTACTTTTGATTACAAAAGTTTTACTGAGACCATGCTGCTAGATCTCTTCTTCATGTCCATACTCTTCAGCAAGGTAACTTTAACTCCGTCTATTTCTGGGTGTTTCAGGTCATCCAAAAGGGAAAACGGACTGAAGTCCTAATTGATAGGTAATCTTCCAAGTCATCAGTCCTACCAGCACTTTAATCCATAAGCTAAAAGACAACTGAGATGTCTCGTTTCCAAGCCATGTTTCCTATGATGTTTCCTAGAGGAAAGGCTATGTAACTTTCTAGAAAATGTCATGAGTTTCTGTTAGTAGAACCACACAGTGAATATCATGTTAGTTGTTTCATTATTCCATCATTCTGTAACTCTAAAGGTTTCTGGCAGACCTCTAAGAATTCTAGGATGATCAGGAAGCCCTTCAGGATATTTGTTGTGTTGCTGACCAAGTTATTTTTTACCCAAACCACTAAGTTTTTTCTTTTTTTTTCTTTCTTTCCTGTAGCTTTGGGAACTCTTTTATAAATTAAAATTTGTATATACCTACATTGCTCCCTGGCAGATCACATGGGGATCTGCTTTCCATGCTTTTGCGCAGCCCTTTGCTGTGCCACGTATCCTTTGAGAATGCAAGTTTAGTTTGTCCATTTGTATTTCTTTTGAGTGTTGCAATGTAATGGTTTGTGTCTTTTAGACTGTTTAGTATATGAGCATGGTTGTCCAGTGAATATTCATGAAAACCTACGTGTAACCAGGCTGAGAAGTATACCATAGTATGAACACAGAAGCATAGAAAAGGGGCTATTTCACTGCAAAAATAACGTAGCTTTTCTTCTGAGAGTTGTTCCCTTTTTTCCTAAGAGTCGCTAACTCCAGTTGTGGGTTCCTGAGTTGGCATTGCATTTCTAGCTTGTGTGCAAAATGTTTTGAGTTGCATTGAATTAATATTCTTTGCAGAAGGTCTTCCAGAAAAAGAATTAACCCTAAGTCTAGTACCAGACTTTTTTCACTAACTTCTGTATTTAAAAATAATAAAAAAAATCATTTGTTGGAGATATGGTAAAGATCGTATGCTACACAGAACTTTGCTTCCTTAACCCAGTTATCCTACAGATTCTGCAATGTTGTTTGTCCAAGCAGCTGTGTCAGCTTTCTTTTCCACTCCGCTGAATCCTTTTCTGGGAAGTGCAATATTCATCACTTCATATGCCAGACCTGTTAAATTCTGGGAAAGGGACTACAAGTAGGTGGCATAAAGCCTTTAAACATTTGTGAAATTGGGGTTGGGGGAAGGTTTAATAATGTAGCTATGGATTAAATGTATGTCGATTTTTCAAGTCCTATTTCCTTTTTTTTCCAGAAGGAGTGCACAGCTCTTTTTTTTTTTTTTTTTTTAATTAAACAAACTGTAGTAGCTGTGGTGTTTCTTAATATTGACAGTATTTCTTAATTTATAGAAGTAATGTATCTTGGTTTTTTTCACATCAAAATTACTATATTTCTAAAAGAAATTAAAAGATGAATTTTAATTAAAATGTGAATTTTAGATGGAAAAGCTACTTTGAGAGAGGTTCAGAATTGTATTTGACTTCATTATTGGTCATTTTACAACTAAATGCTAGTTTAATTGTAAGTCAGTGCTAGCAGTAAAACATGTTTTGAAACCATTTAAGTAAATCTCTCAGTCAAGAAGCTATTAGCAACAAGAGCGTTTTCATGTCAGATTAAACCCCCAGGTTTTATTTCTGCAGTATTGCTGGAGTGTCAGACCAATGGAACATTAGACAAATAGTATAGGGCGAGATGAGCACAGCAGAGCAGTGTAAGTGCCATTTTCAGAATTAAGGGTAAAGAGCTAGGGTTGTGTTTTCAGCCAAGAAAATGACAACTGCACTTTAGAAACAGTCAATCACTACAGCTAACATGTCTAAAGCTTTGCAATATCTACCCAAGAAAATAGATGAATTTATGGTATCATGTCTAAAAATAAAAATTATTCTATAGCTACCTATTGTGGGCATGTTCTTACTGGATGTTGGTTCATAATGATGTTACAGCCAGAAAGCACTTTGACAAATCAGCATGTAAAAATATATATATTAAAAAAAAAAAAAACTCTACAAATTATTTCAGTGGAAATACTTTACATTTTTTTTCTGTTAGTAGCCTCTTCCCTTAAACTTTGTGACTGAATGAAATTTTCTGTTAAGAACTTTATTTTGTTGTTTTCAGTACAAAGCGTGTGGATCACTCAAATACAAGACTGGCTTCCCAACTTGATAGAAATCCAGGTAGCTTTTCTATGTTTTTGACTGATACTGTTTTAAAGTATGGGAAGAAGGAGAATATATGATTTTTTTTTTTTTTAATATGGGGTATGTGATTGGTTTGCTCTCTAGGCATTTTTTTCTTCTTCCTAATTCACTGCCTACCCTACCCCATTCCCTCTGTCTGCTATTCTTTTCTCCCCATCATCTCTTCTGCTATGTTTTTTAAACTCCTCATACATGGCTTTTTCTTATCTTTTCTCCCTCACAGTTAAGTGACTGTCTGCTTTATTTTCCCCTCCTTCATTTATAACCACAGTGTGCATAGTTGTTTTGCTTGTTATTCTTCTCAAGTAGCTAAAAATAACCCTCAAATAACATTTGGCTATCTCGGTGATAAGACCAGTACAACGAGTCATTACTGAGTTACTTCTGTGCTTGTTTACTTTTGCGTGTTATTATGCAGAATAGAGTGAAACTGAAGGAATAACTTGGTAAATGGAGGAGTGAGTCAGCAAGAGGGGAAAAATACTAGAAGTATTAAACTTCATCTGGCATTTAATCAGAATAGTTGTCCCTAAAAATAGAGATGACACCTTGAAATGAAATTGTTGCTAAGAAAGAACCAAATGTGAAAGGATAATTTTCATTGACATTCAAGCTTGAGTGTTTTTTTTCTGCTGATTCAGATGGTAACCCAAATTCTGTCTTCCTGCAGGTTCAGATGATAACAACCTGAATTCAATTTTCTACGAACATTTAACCCGTTCCCTTCAGCACAGCTTATGTGGAGATTTGTTGTTGGGTCGGTGGGGAAACTATAGTACTGGGGACTGCTTCATCCTAGCCTCTGACTACCTCAATGCACTCGTACACCTTATAGAGATAGGAAATGGCCTGGTCACATTTCAGCTAAGGGGGCTTGAATTCAGAGGTGAGTATGTTACCCTTTTGTTACCTGTCCTGCAGAGCAGACTTCTGCTCTGGAAACTAAAGTTACTTTCAGTTTCATTCTGTTAATCATTTGCTTTGAAAATGGCCTGCAGGTCATCTGTAGACTCCCTCCTTCGTGAGGAAAACCAGCTTTCTTGTGGGATTTGTCGAGTCTTCTCTTTCCGTTTTAGTGTAGCATGGCTACCATAATTGTTTCTTACCTTCTCCTAATTACAAGTGTTTCTTTAAGTGCCTCATATCAACTCTTTTTTCTGAAGGAACTTACTGCCAGCAACGAGAAGTAGAGGCCATCACTGAAGGTGTAGAGGAAGATGAAGGTTTCTGTTGCTGTGAACCTGGCCACCTTCCTCACATGCTGTCCTTCAACGCTGCCTTTGGTCAGCGTTGGCTGGCGTGGGAAGTGCTTGTAACAAAATATGTCCTGGAGGGCTATAGTATCACTGACAACAGTGCTGCTTCCATGCTGCAAGTCTTTGATCTGCGCAAAATTCTCACCACTTACTACGTGAAGGTATCGTTCTGAGTAACACTCGTGCTGAGGGGAAATAGGCTGCATTGGCTGACAAGTGTTTAAACCTCTGTCCTCATTCATGAGGAGATCATAGAATGTGATACAAATTATAGAAATAAGAACAGCTTCATTGGAGGCTAGAGTTTGCTGAGCTGATAGATAATTGATACTGTGCTGTATGACCAGGCAAAGGATGGTGTAGTCTAGAACAGGGGGAGGACACCCTTTCCGGCTGAAAACAGTGTAGAAACTCAAAGGCTACTACCCAGATGTAAAACAGCTTTGTTTGAAAGCTGTCTAAACTTTTTTTTTTTTTTTTTTAAGTGTTGAAGGACTCTAGGCCTCAGATCTCCTCAGCTAATTTGTTAGTGTACTATTTCGTGGCTCAAGCTCACATCTTTCAGAATGTGGGAAAACTTCAAATTGGAATACTTGCCAAAATTTATACACATATATGTATGTGTGTTATATATGGGTGGCTGTTTCCTCAAACACACATGCTTTTTAGAAATGTACTGTGTGCGCATTCATTAAGTTTAAAAAAAAAAAAATTATACACAACTGCAGGGAGAATTGTCCCATGCTTTTTTTTCATCTCTACATCCTTTAGAACTCTTTGACACCACTTTAAATCTTTGAAAATACTTGTATGTGAGCCTCTTGTGTTTGCTGAACCCCCCAATTCATTGTCCGTAAGCTAAGTAAATGCTACTGTGTACTGCTTGTATTTTTTCTGGGCAAGAAATAAGTGAATTGAAACAATTGAAGCTCTCTTATTGTCTCATGTTTTTATTTTTTAAACTGTTGCTCTTTCAGGGAATCATTTACTATGTCACCACGTCCCCCAAGCTGGAGGAATGGTTAGCTAATGAGACAATGCAGGAAGGACTGCGCTTGTGTACGGACCGCAATTACGTTGATGTTGACCCAACATTTAATCCCAATATTGATGAGGATTATGACCACCGGCTGGCAGGCATCTCAAGAGAGAGTTTCTGTGTGATTTACCTGAACTGGATAGAGTACTGCTGCTCTCGAAGAGAAAAGGTAGGTGTATAACCATGTGAGGAAAGCTATTCACTGTTCTAGGATGGTATTGCGTGTCTGTCTTGTTGATTGACTTGCAGGTTTCTATAGTATTCACTTGTAAATAAAAAGTTGTAATTGAAACTCATTTGCAGTACACTGGGTTTGTGTTTTTTTCTTTTCTTGAGACTTCCATTTAAATAATAAAATAGTGTATGCTGTAACCTGTTTAATAATGCATCTTCTGATAAATCAGTTTAAGATTAATCAGGCATTTATGACATTTATCTGCCTAGAGAAAGATGTATTTATAGAATTGTTATTTGCTTAGATATTCATTTTTACAAGTTGACTAATTATACAAAAAAGGCTGTCTGCTGCTTACATAAAACAGACTGCTTGTTCTTTAGTTTTCACACTGTGTCGCCTCTTTGGATTACTGGAGCTGGTGGCATGTGATCGTGACCATTCCATATCCAACCCTTTTCCTCCCTAGATTCTCCTGCCTTTTAAAAAGGATTATGAGAATGTAGAGGACTGCTTGACTTTTTGCTGCTTGCCAGAAATCATAGTTATTGTAGCCTTCTGAGAAGGGGCGAGAACTGAGTTTAAAAGGAAAGGGCTAAAGTTTGGTTTCTTAAATTTATTGAAGGTTTTGAGACTTCAGAATGTTGGTTTAGTAAGGAGTGAAAAGCTTAGCTTGTTTAAATGGGTATAAGATTTTTTTTAAAACCTTCTGCAGTCAAACAACAGCCAAAGATAATCATCTCATTCTAAGTGACTGTCTTGTGAAATATGTTGTGTAAGTAGTGAAAATCTGATTTCATCACTTGGATGCACAATCTGTTGTCTAGAGCATAATGTACCATTACACGAGTTTAGTTGAGAGTGAGTTTCCACTAAGTAAAGTTATAATCTACAGAAGTTTTTAATTAACTCAGTTATACGCTCCTAACTATGAAGTGAGAATTAATTTTATTCACTAGAAGTATTTTCATCTTAAGTAGTTTTTCTAACAGATGATTGTTTTTTTTGATTACAAGATAAACAGTATGCATGAAGAAAGCTTATGCATTTGTAGAGCTTACAGTTTATTTCAAATCCAGCTTGATGTGTATGTAGAACATGTATTTTTACAATTTTTGAATAATTCCTTATGAATCTCAGGGCAGAAACATCTGGTGTGGTAGGTACATATGCACACTTAGTTTGTGTGCTTTTGTGTCTGTTGGAGTTTTTATCCTTCTGGCAGAACTTATTTTTCTTCGTTAGTGAAGAAAATGTATATTTTTATGCTATGTATGTTTTTAAACTCTGTTTACCTGACTTCTCCCCTCTCCCCCACCCTCTTTTGTTCTCGTTGTTCCTGCAAGCCCCTGGATTCGAGTAAAGACTCATCCCTGGTGACACTGTGTTATGGACTATGTGTTCTAGGTCGTAGAGCTTTGGGGACAGCTTCCCATCATATGTCCAGGTAATAAAATGTTGTGTGCTCCCCTTCTCCAAATCTCTCACGGCACCTAGGCTAGGTAATATATGTTTCCAGTTTCCTCCCAAAAAATAAAATAAAAATCTTAAACTAGGCTCATTACAAGAGCCACAGAACTTCAGCTAAGGAGCAGAAATGAAGGAGAACTTGAGTGTGAGCATTTTTTTTATGCTGAACTAATGAAAAATGAGAATCCTGGTATGGGTTAGTATCAGCAATAATTGATGAAAACTTAGGTGGATTGAGTTCAGAAAGAAAACTCTTTCTTGCTCCGAGTATGAGCCCTGTGTGCAAATACAAGGAAAAGAGTGGACAACTTGTTAAAATGGAAGCACATCTCGATGGCAGTTAGGTAGACCACTGTGTTAAGTTTCACAACTCAGCTGGTCTGTAGTGACCAGTCTTGCTTCACACAGTTCTTGAACTGGGCTTTGCCATCATGTTCACACCTCTGCCTTGCATGCTAACAGCCCCAGCTTACTTTAGAAAGCCAATGTTAAAAAGTGGCTATCTGCTTCAGGAAACCGTAAGGTAATGATTGAAAGGCAGAAGTACATGTGGAAGCTATTGGCCAGCTGTATGCAAGCTGCAAAACCTGCTTTATTTCAATTCTTTTAGGGAATCCAATTGCTGTAAGTGCTGCCAGCTTGTTGTCCCATAAAGATCTTGCTGGTGTACAGGCAAGCAATCAAAATCTATTTTGAGTGTCAGTAGGAACATTGTTAGCTTAGTAAAAGGAAATAATAACACCAAGAATGAGAAAGTTGGCAAGGCTTTCATTCTGTGGTAATGCATCCACAACAAAGGCTGAATTTTCCCCCTTAATTTGTTTGTAGTGCTACAGTCCCAGAGAAAGTTTCTCCTGCATAGTCTCAGAAAATCAGGAACTCTGTGAGAAATGCCTGTTACTTAAGTCCATGTAAATATATTAGGTTTGTGGCGTATAAGATTTAGTCATTAGATGTTTAATGCACGTAAGCATTTACTGTCTTGTCTTTGTTTCACGTGTGCGTGCTTGTATTTTCATTCTTCTGCTGTCCTTCTATAAATGGACTTTGTAGAAAAGAATTGTGTGCCTTTCTTTGCACTTCAGGGTTAATGTAAACCTAATTTTCAGCTGTTATCAAAGATAAGTAATTGTGAAAGTTTGTGTATTTGTATTCATGTCTGGGGTGTGGTATTTTTTTTCTCTTCAACAGTAATCTGGAATCCTTCTTGTATGGCCTGCATGCCTTATTTAAGGGTGATTTCCGTATATCTTCAATTAGAGATGAGTGGATCTTTGCTGACATGGAACTGCTAAGGAAAGTGGTGGTTCCTGGAATACGCATGTCGCTTAAACTACATCAGGTAAGACATTTGACTGGAAGTTGTCTCCAGTCCTTGTCCTTTGTTATTTTTGTTGAAAGATGGAGTGCTGGAAGTGAAACATTTAGTACACACAGTTCTTTCCACCTGCCTTGGATGAATTTCACCTGCTCCCAAGGTGTCCAAAACAAGATTTATATCTAGAGGAAATGCTGTCTTGGTCAACTGGAGAAATTGAAAAGATTATCCCAGCTTTTGGCCTCATCTTTTTCAGGTCTGGGAAAGAAGCTGCCCATTTCAATTTAAAATGCAAGATAAAAACAGTTCTTCAAACTTCAGTGAAATATATGAGGCTGTTGCTGGGGGCGGGTGGGAAGTAGTTGATACTTTTCTAGAAGAGATAGGAATGAGGGCAGTAACAATGGTATGGTTGCTATTTCTGAGGAGAAATAGAGAGAAGCAATTCGGAGCTTGTGGCTCACACTAGGTTGCGTTGGTGAGTAGGACAGACTGTCATAGGCTTTAAAACCCTTCTTCCCTCAAATGCTGCGTAGTCTACAAAGAGCAAATAACTTTCCTTTTTAAAAAGAAGTCTAACTGCTACCTAAACTCTGAGCCATACTTTACGTTTCACTTCTGTTTTATACCTGAAGAAGGTCTTTTGTGTTCAAAATCTTGTCTGAATTTTCTAGTCATATTAATTGTTTGAGACAACCAACAAGCCTCATCTTTTCAGGGAATCATTTACTATGTCACCACGTCCCCCAAGCTGGAGGAATGGTTAGCTAATGAGACAATGCAGGAAGGACTGCGCTTGTGTACGGACCGCAATTACGTTGATGTTGACCCAACATTTAATCCCAATATTGATGAGGATTATGACCACCGGCTGGCAGGCATCTCAAGAGAGAGTTTCTGTGTGATTTACCTGAACTGGATAGAGTACTGCTGCTCTCGAAGAGAAAAGGTAGGTGTATAACCATGTGAGGAAAGCTATTCACTGTTCTAGGATGGTATTGCGTGTCTGTCTTGTTGATTGACTTGCAGGTTTCTATAGTATTCACTTGTAAATAAAAAGTTGTAATTGAAACTCATTTGCAGTACACTGGGTTTGTGTTTTTTTCTTTTCTTGAGACTTCCATTTAAATAATAAAATAGTGTATGCTGTAACCTGTTTAATAATGCATCTTCTGATAAATCAGTTTAAGATTAATCAGGCATTTATGACATTTATCTGCCTAGAGAAAGATGTATTTATAGAATTGTTATTTGCTTAGATATTCATTTTTACAAGTTGACTAATTATACAAAAAAGGCTGTCTGCTGCTTACATAAAACAGACTGCTTGTTCTTTAGTTTTCACACTGTGTCGCCTCTTTGGATTACTGGAGCTGGTGGCATGTGATCGTGACCATTCCATATCCAACCCTTTTCCTCCCTAGATTCTCCTGCCTTTTAAAAAGGATTATGAGAATGTAGAGGACTGCTTGACTTTTTGCTGCTTGCCAGAAATCATAGTTATTGTAGCCTTCTGAGAAGGGGCGAGAACTGAGTTTAAAAGGAAAGGGCTAAAGTTTGGTTTCTTAAATTTATTGAAGGTTTTGAGACTTCAGAATGTTGGTTTAGTAAGGAGTGAAAAGCTTAGCTTGTTTAAATGGGTATAAGATTTTTTTTAAAACCTTCTGCAGTCAAACAACAGCCAAAGATAATCATCTCATTCTAAGTGACTGTCTTGTGAAATATGTTGTGTAAGTAGTGAAAATCTGATTTCATCACTTGGATGCACAATCTGTTGTCTAGAGCATAATGTACCATTACACGAGTTTAGTTGAGAGTGAGTTTCCACTAAGTAAAGTTATAATCTACAGAAGTTTTTAATTAACTCAGTTATACGCTCCTAACTATGAAGTGAGAATTAATTTTATTCACTAGAAGTATTTTCATCTTAAGTAGTTTTTCTAACAGATGATTGTTTTTTTTGATTACAAGATAAACAGTATGCATGAAGAAAGCTTATGCATTTGTAGAGCTTACAGTTTATTTCAAATCCAGCTTGATGTGTATGTAGAACATGTATTTTTACAATTTTTGAATAATTCCTTATGAATCTCAGGGCAGAAACATCTGGTGTGGTAGGTACATATGCACACTTAGTTTGTGTGCTTTTGTGTCTGTTGGAGTTTTTATCCTTCTGGCAGAACTTATTTTTCTTCTTTAGTGAAGCAAATGTATATTTTCATGCTATGTATGTTTTTAAACCTCTGTTTACCTGACTTCTCCCCTCTCCCCCACCCTCTTTTGTTCTCGTTGTTCCTGCAAGCCCCTGGATTCGAGTAAAGACTCATCCCTGGTGACACTGTGTTATGGACTATGTGTTCTAGGTCGTAGAGCTTTGGGGACAGCTTCCCATCATATGTCCAGGTAATAAAATGTTGTGTGCTCCCCTTCTCCAAATCTCTCAGGGCACCTAGGCTAGGTAATATATGTTTCCAGTTTCCTCCCAAAAAATAAAATAAAAATCTTAAACTAGACTCATTACAAGAGCCACAGAACTTCAGCTAAGGAGCAGAAATGAAGGAGAACTTGAGTGTGAGCATTTTTTTTTATGCTGAACTAATGAAAAATGAGAATCCTGGTATGGGTTAGTATCAGCAATAATTGATGAAAACTTAGGTGGATTGAGTTCAGAAAGAAAACTCTTTCTTGCTCCGAGTATGAGCCCTGTGTGCAAATACAAGGAAAAGCGTGGACAACTTGTTAAAATGGAAGCACATCTCGATGGCAGTTAGGTAGACCACTGTGTTAAGTTTCACAACTCAGCTGGTCTGTAGTGACCAGTCTTGCTTCACACAGTTCTTGAACTGGGCTTTGCCATCATGTTCACACCTCTGCCTTGCATGCTAACAGCCCCAGCTTACTTTAGAAAGCCAATGTTAAAAAGTGGCTATCTGCTTCAGGAAACCGTAAGGTAATGATTGAAAGGCAGAAGTACATGTGGAAGCTATTGGCCAGCTGTATGCAAGCTGCAAAACCTGCTTTATTTCAATTCTTTTAGGGAATCCAATTGCTGTAAGTGCTGCCAGCTTGTTGTCCCATAAAGATCTTGCTGGTGTACAGGCAAGCAATCAAAATCTATTTTGAGTGTCAGTAGGAACATTGTTAGCTTAGTAAAAGGAAATAATAACACCAAGAATGAGAAAGTTGGCAAGGCTTTCATTCTGTGGTAATGCATCCACAACAAAGGCTGAATTTTCCCCCTTAATTTGTTTGTAGTGCTACAGTCCCAGAGAAAGTTTCTCCTGCATAGTCTCAGAAAATCAGGAACTCTGTGAGAAATGCCTGTTACTTAAGTCCATGTAAATATATTAGGTTTGTGGCGTATAAGATTTAGTCATTAGATGTTTAATGCACGTAAGCATTTACTGTCTTGTCTTTGTTTCACGTGTGCGTGCTTGTATGTTCATTCTTCTGCTGTCCTTCTGTAAATGGACTTTGTAGAAAATAATTGTGTGCCTTTCTTTGCAGTTCAGGGTTAATGTAAACCTAATTTTCAGCTGTTATCAAAGATAAGTAATTGTGAAAGTTTGTGTATTTGTATTCATGTCTGGGGTGTGATATTTTTTTTCTCTTCAACAGTAATCTGGAATCCTTCTTGTATGGCCTGCATGCCTTATTTAAGGGTGATTTCCGTATATCTTCAATTAGAGATGAGTGGATCTTTGCTGACATGGAACTGCTAAGGAAAGTGGTGGTTCCTGGAATACGCATGTCGCTTAAACTACATCAGGTAAGACATTTGACTGGAAGTTGTCTCCAGTCCTTGTCCTTTGTTATTTGTGTTGAAAGATGGAGTGCTGGAAGTGAAACATTTAGTACACACAGTTCTTTCCACCTGCCTTGGATGAATTTCACCTGCTCCCAAGGTGTCCAAAACAAGATTTATATCTAGAGGAAATGCTGTCTTGGTCAACTGGAGAAATTGAAAAGATTATCCCAGCTTTTGGCCTCATCTTTTTCAGGTCTGGGAAAGAAGCTGCCCATTTCAATTTAAAATGCAAGATAAAAACAGTTCTTCAAACTTCAGTGAAATATATGAGGCTGTTGCTGGGGGCGGGTGGGAAGTAGTTGATACTTTTCTAGAAGAGATAGGAATGAGGGCAGTAACAATGGTATGGTTGCTATTTCTGAGGAGAAATAGAGAGAAGCAATTCGGAGCTTGTGGCTCACACTAGGTTGCGTTGGTGAGTAGGACAGACTGTCATAGGCTTTAAAACCCTTCTTCCCTCAAATGCTGCGTAGTCTACAAAGAGCAAATAACTTTCCTTTTTAAAAAGAAGTCTAACTGCTACCTAAACTCTGAGCCATACTTTACGTTTCACTTCTGTTTTATACCTGAAGAAGGTCTTTTGTGTTCAAAATCTTGTCTGAATTTTCTAGTCATATTAATTGTTTGAGACAACCAACAAGCCTCATCTTGCCTACGTGTTGCACCTTACCTCTGAGGGATCTGATTCAGACTTCAAAGGAAAACAGGGAGATAACAATACTTGGGAAAAGAGGAGGATGACAGAAAGGGGAAAGGCATACAACAGATGGACAACTTTAAAAAAAAAAAAAAATAGAGGGGGGCAAAAATTCTCTATTGTATTGTCCTGTGTTCTACTCTAGCTCATTTGTAGGGTTTACATAGGGGAAAGGGGCATCCACTTTATGTCCAGGGCCTGAAAGTTTCATCAAATGTAGAACAGCAGAAGACAGGTCAAGTGCTGCTTTGTATTCTAGAAAGGGTTTCCTTATGAGTAGTCTTCCTAATCCTTCCTCCTCCTTCCCCCTCCTTCCCCTCCTCATATATACATTAGTTGGCTTAAAAGGGCTTCAAACCATTCAAAGCTGTACAGTGCTCTACAGTTGTGCAGTGGGAGTTGAGGTTTTTCACTGTACAACACTTGAAAGAAAATGGATACCTGGGCATGACTCATTTATCCCATCAGTAAAGTTCTAATGGAGCTTGCAGTTCAAAAAGCTAAAACAAGGCTTGGTCTTTTCAGTGAAGTTAGGGCGAAGACGAGCGAGCTCAAATTCTGTCCAGGGAGTGTATTTACTAAACTTAACAAGTACAAGGAGCTGTGTAGTGAGCAATAAGCTTTTTGTGAGAAAAAAGTGTTAGCACTCTGAAATAACAGATGGCTTGAAAATTGTTAAAACTAGGTAAATCCTAGTTGTATTTAAGTAATTTAAATCGCCTTCCTCCCCTTACTGTGGAGTCTGGAAGTCCTCCCCAAATAACAATGGTTGAATCAACTCTTCAGCTTAATACAGAGAACTAACTTAATATATCATATGTTAGAATGCACGTTAGCAGTATAGCACTGGGAATTTAGCTGTATCGGAAGGTTATAAGCAAGTTTGACTCATACTCAACTAGCCAGTTTAAGCTCTGCTAAAACATCTGGCGCGACAAGTTGTTATCAATATTAATTTGCATTTACATTTTTAATAGAAAATACTGATAAATTATTATCTGTGATTCTTATTGAAATTGTTATTAAAAATAACTACAGAAACTATATAACTCGGTGAATACTAATGCTTTAGTTAAGTGTGTGTTAGTTGGACACTTTCTGAGTAAAGAAGCTAAAACCAGAATGCATCTATAGACAATGTGAATGGATATAAAACTAGTGTAAAATTCAAATCAAGTTTGAGTTAATAATAAGCAGGTCCTTTCAATCCTTTCCTACTTAATTTAGGAAGGAAATTAATCCTAGCAAACAAGAGTGCATCTCTTGGGTAAGAGATTACCTTTAACTTGTTCTTTTTAGGAGGTATTTATTGATGCCTAATTTTGTGCAATGTGGTGATCTCATGTCTTTCTGTGTATAGAAAGTCAACATCTGAAATGGTACCTTTTTTTTTTTCCCCCTTCATCCATGGAAACAGGATCACTTTACTTCTCCAGATGAGTATGATGACCCTTCTGTCCTCTATGAAGCCATAACAACCCATGAAGAAAATCTAGTTATAGCACACGAAGGGGACCCTGCTTGGCGGAGCGCTGTTCTCTCAAATTCTCCCTCTCTCCTTGCTCTGCGTCATGTAATGGATGATGGCACCAATGAGTATAAGATCATCATGCTCAACAAACGTTATCTCAGTTTCAGAGTCATTAAGGTAAGTTTTATAGAGACATTCCATAACATGGTGTGTTGTAGTACATTGTAATAATTATAACTAATTGCTATTTTATTTACAGTTAACTTTTTGTTGCTAATCTGTCTTTGCTGGGGCGCCTGCTTTTCATGGAGAAATATAGGAGTGTTTTTGTCAGAGAATTAGGTCCTACTTTTAAATATCTCTTTTCCTCATGCTGTTCTTAGAGTTGTTTTACTCTCGCTGTGTCCTTTCAGAGCAGTGAACATGAATGGTTGCGGATCTGCAGTGCAGAGGCCTCTCTATAGCAAAGCAGCCTTTGCAGACTCTCATAGCTTCACTTTCTGACACAGTCTTTCTACTTGGCTTCTGCCTGTCATTTTTTGCAGGTGAATAAGGAATGTGTGCGTGGCCTGTGGGCAGGACAACAGCAGGAGCTCGTCTTTCTGCGTAATCGTAATCCAGAAAGAGGGAGTATCCAAAATGCAAAACAAGCACTAAGGAACATGATCAACTCCTCTTGCGACCAGCCCATTGGATACCCCATCTATGTCTCACCTTTGACTACTTCCTACTCGGACAGTCACGAGCAGCTTAGGGAGATTCTTGGCGGAGCTATCAGTTTAGGAAATATTAGAAACTTCATAGTTTCCACGTGGCACAGGTGAGCTGTGGAGATAAGTTCCCATCAGTATGTGGCCATGCTTTGTACTTCTCTTCTGCTGGCATGCCTAAATAATTAAATACCTTAAAATATTCAGTGATATAAGAATAAATATGCCTTGACTCTTTCAGCTCTGTCTATAGCGTATGGCAATTTTTGTGACACAAAAATTAGTCTTCTTGCATATAAAAAGCCACAAACTGTCAATGACAGCTCAGGAGAAAATAGAGGACAAAGTCTAGATGCAAAAATTCCAACTTAAGTTCTAATGTCAGGTCTGCTAATGAGAGGCAGTACAACCTCTCATTTTTTAGTACTTGCAGCGTATGGCAATTTTTGTGACACAAAAATTAGTCTTCTTGCATATAAAAAGCCACAAACTGTCAATGACAGCTCAGGAGAAAATAGAGGACAAAGTCTAGATGCAAAAATTCCAACTTAAGTTCTAATGTCAGGTCTGCTAATGAGAGGCAGTACAACCTCTCATTTTTTAGTACTTGCGTTTTTCCCATATATAATGTCAGCCTCGCAGCATCAGGACTATTCATTAGGATTCCAGTCTGCTAACCATTTGGCATGCAAGTGCCAACATTAATATTGTTAGGGTCTGCTCATGCATAGTTACTCAAGCTTTAGTTATTCAGAATTGCATAAGTGCTTATAAATACCCTGTTTGTTAGAGCTAGTAAAAGTAACAGCAGCAATCATTATATGTCCTCCTTCAATACCAACCTTCAGTAACCCAGAATAAACTTTTATTCCTCCTGTGTTGTACAGCTCCTGAGATATTTTATCTTTTCATGTGGTCCCTTATGACTTTGGGCCTGTAAGCAGCAGTGACAGTTGTGTGACACATTCTGAAATGGGTGTCCCAGTTCTTACCAGTTTCTGGAGCTAGTATCACAGTTGGAACTCTTCTGTTGCTGTTTATAGCTAAATATCTATAGGATATCAAAACAGAACATGCTGCTTCCCCCAAAACATACCATGTTTGTTACAGTGTGTGCTGTGTATGTCTCTCCTGTCACTATCTGCTTGTCTGATGTGCACAGAATGAAGACGAGGGTATAACACCGAGCAGTGAGGCACACCTAGCTGGTATCCAAACAGCATTCTCACTTGCAGGGGCAGATAAAACTGGGAAGAATTCCTCAGTGTAATCAAGTGGGATTGAAGGAAAGAAAAATAAATAACAGGAATTGAAAGGAGCAGAGAATGTGCTATGTTTTGTGTGTATCAGAATTTTGTTTACACAAGCCCAGTAAAATGCCTCTCTGTGGTTACATAGTCTGTAAAATGTTGGTTAGTCTGATAACTGAATATTCAAGTTTCATATGAGAATGTGATTCAGACAGTTGCAGCATGCAATATGTGCTTCAAAAAGCTGACCAGATTATAAAATGTAATAAGAAAACATATTAAGTCTCCTGTGCTCATCTAAATTGATTTTTTTCAGTACAAGAACGGCTATATGGATGGTATCATAAGAAGGGTAAAATCTTTATTAATACTGTTACCAAATAACCAGCACATTCATACAACATTTTGCATGTAGAGTTTTATCACTTCTTTGTATTTCAAAAGGAGATTAATTTTCAAAAAAAGCATATGTGTTTGAAGACTTGGCATGTCATAAATAATTATTGGAGTAGCTATTAGGAAGAGTGGTCATGTCCCACAGTGCAACATTTAAATGACTGAGCGTATCCTTGGAAAACAAAATTTAATTTTACCTAATTTTATGGAGTGTTACAGACTGGGTGAAGTCTTTTGGGTTGTCATCATAAGGCATTTAGGATTCGTCATAAGGAGTCCTGATATTTGTCAAATACATTACGTTTTCAGACTAAGGAAGGGTTGTGGAGCTGGCTGCAATAGCGGTGGAAATATTGAGGATTCGGATGCTGGAGGTGGGACTTCTTGCACAAGCAACAATCCGACTATCAACGAGTCGCAGAGCAGCATGTCGCAAGGAGGAGGGAATGCAACCACAGGGCAGGGTCCTGGAGCACTGCAGCACCCTCCTGTCACAACTCATCCCACAGCTCATTCTGCAACTCATCCTCCAGCTCACCCCTCAACTCTGGGTAAAGTTGAAGTAAAACAGATTTTTATGCAAGGAGAGTCCTATAGCCAGAGCTATCCTTTCAGCTGTGTGGTAGGTCTAGGTTACAAGAAAAAAGTTAACTTGATTTTATAGTATTAACAGCTGCTGGATACATATCTCAAAGTACAGTGTGGTTTTGTGCAATAATGGGGTCCCAAGCAGAGGTTAGAGCACGAGGGCCCTGGTTATGCTGGCAAAAACGGGAAATAACTTGCTTAAAATACTTTTTTACGTGACTGATTTTTTTTTTTTTGACTTCTGCTTTCATTTTTGTCTTGCGAACACTAAACTTGCCATGTGTTGTAAATATCTTCGTATTTTTTCCTTATACTTTGGAATGGATTGTCTGCTTCTATGGTGTTTTAGCTGAATCCTATCCAAGACTGTATGTACTGATCTGCAGGTGATAAGCAACAGGGCTGAGTAGATGTGCTTTCCCAGATGTTGCCTTTGCTAACAAAGGGTGTAAATGTCTAGAGTTGAATGCACTGAATGAAAATCTTTTAATTTTAAAAAGTATCTCTAGGTCCTTAGATATGGAAGTGCTTAGAAAAGATGAGCATTAGTGTCATCATAAAAGATGCCATTTTTATTTTCTACTTTCAAGTCCATTAAACAGATTTTCTGACACAGTCTTTGAGCATGCAGTCAGGCATAATAAGAAAGAATATTTAGTATTTTGAAAAGACATTTACATCAGTTGTAATATCTTCAGTGTTTGTGTTAAGAGCCAGACTGTTTGTGTGGTAAGGGCAAGACTGAAACATTTTTGAAGCCATTCGTGTTGTCAGGATTGTAGATGAGAGTAGCAATTTCTAAGATGCAACGAATTGAACACGCTCAGGTGCTTCACTGTTACGAAGTGCAGCAGATCTCTGCAGTACTGCTGTTTCAGATGATTGCAGCAGATCCATGTATTTTGTACCTAGGTACGAAAACATTTGTGTATAGCAAATCCACTGTGCGTGGGAGGCTTTATCAAACCCTGCTGATTCTGTACCTCTTACTTTTAGGCACCAGCCACAGCTCTCACTTGGTGCAGTCGAGTCTCG
>NW_010584688.1:527424-569488 GCF_000705375.1 Tinamus guttatus | reverse complement strand
CACGTCGGCGACGGGCTTCGTGCCTTGCCGGCGCTCCTCCACCAGCCAGATCTCCCTGCGGAACCTCCCGTCGTCCATCCAGTCCCGCCTCTCCATGGTCAACCAAATGGACGCTGCAGGGCAGCCCGGGAGCAGCGGGCAGCACGGCCTGCCTTCTTCTAGCAGCTCCAGCCAAAGCATCCCAGCCTGCAAGCAGCACGCCCTCGTGGGCTTCCTAGGGACGGAAGGAGGGAATAATTCCATGGAAGTGCAGCCAGGTGCTAATGCAAGCCCTGCAAATCAACCGCAAGCCAGAAAGGATGATGTTATTTACAGAATCCAGGTGAATAGTCCAGAAGAACAAACTGACTTCTGGTTCTTTAGCCATGTGCTTTTGTTAGTGTTGTCTCTATCTTGTGGAAATTGACACTTTGAATATATACAGTCTGGAATGCCTTAGCATGCAGCTATTATGCAGTTTTGTTTGAAAAGGCTAGGTAAGCATAAGCTTTTGTGAACAAGCAGCCTTCTGGCGTGCTGAGACATGCCTAATGACTTTTCTTACATGTATATCCATGGGAATGGATAATGGGAATGTCAGCTGGACTTTCTTCTGTTTCACACCTCAGCTGTTCAGCTTGTACTGTCTATCTTCATGGCAACATGTGAAGATGAACAGCTTCATTTACAGCAAGTGTCTCTTCTAAGCTGAATTTTTTTTTCCACATACGTAAATATAAAATATTTATTTCCTCTTTGGTTATTGCCACAAGTTTAGGTCACAGAGCAGCTGACAGTACACAGTTGACTAAGTTAACTATGGCAGCCTTACCACTTCTGTGCAATTCTGCCTGTATTCTTGCCTGACTGGAGTTCAGTAAGAACATGTACATGACTTTAGTAGTATATTAATGAGAAACACCAAGAAGTAATTAATAGGACAGGTCATGGTGAACTTGATTTCATTGCAGACATCACCTCATTTTAAAGGAAACCAGATCCTAATCATAGTGAGGAAAGCTGACAAATTTGGCACGTCTGAGCTTTAGAAGCTTTTGTTTGGAGACAAGGGCCCTCTTTCAAAGCTGTTTGAAGGACATTCTCCCTTCTGTAAGGAGAATGCGCAGGAACATGACATACTATGCTGGATATTGCACAGTTCTTTCTGTCCTCCTGTAGGAAGACTACAGGAGTGTTCTCCCATTACCCTTTTCCAAATGTGGAAAGCCAGTTTACTTGAAAGCTATGGGTGGGTCTGAGCTAGCCAAGCAAATGGTAAATAGTTTCTTGGCCTACTAGTGAGTATTCCAAGCTCCTGAGCTGCAGAGTGCCATTCTGAGAAGCGGTGATCCAGTCATGGTAGCCTGTCATAACTGAACTGTGTTTCCCTCCTGTTGGACCACAAGCTGCTGCTTCACAGAATCACAGAATGATTGACGTTGGAAGGGACCTCTAGAGATCTAGTCCAACCCCCTGCTCAAGTAGGGACACCCTGAGCATGTGGCATAGGGTGGCATCCAGGTGAGTTTTGAAGATCTCCAGAGAAGGAGACTCCACAACCTCTCTGGGCAGCCTCTTCCAGGGCTCTGTCACCCTCAGACTGCATTGAGCTGGTATCTTGTCAGCTGCCTCTGAAATCACAGTCTGAATTTCCACATTCTGTGCTGCTCAAGTTTTTCTGTAATCTAGATCTTAAGTGTGCAACATTGAAATGAGTCAAACTGACTTCTGTGGGGTTTGAGGTCACTTCTTCAGAAGTATGTAGCAGGATAGTTGTTCTTTTGAATTTTGGATGAACTAATAGTCAAAACTCTCTTTCTCTTCATAGATAATGGACCCTAGTCAAGTACTGGAAGGGATCAACATGTCAAAAAGGAAAGAGCTGCAGTGGCCAGATGAGGTGATACGGTTAAAAGCTGGAAGAAACAGCTGGAAAGACTGGAGTCCTCAGGAAGGCATGGAAGGTCATGTAAGTTTCCCTTAGAACATGACATATTAATCAACCTCTCTGGGCAAGGAAAAAAAAAACAAAACCAAAAAAAAAGTGTAGGGGAGGGGGTAGGGCAGGACCATACAATCTCATTGCTATACATCAGACTTGCCTAGATGTTAAGTCCAAGGATAGATTTAGTAGTAGGCTGACTTGGCTGCTCTCCTCTCAGCTACTGTTTCTGGAAGAGCAAGTCTAGGATCCCAGTTTGATCAGAAGGATATTTCTGTAGCTGTATTGAAAAGATGCAGGATGATTCAAATGTTTTCAACACCTCTTTGTACATGTCTTCTTCCTCCTACTCTCACATATTCATCTTGGGCACTGTGCTTACTCATTCAGCCTTCATTTTCCTTTCCTTGTCTGTGAGCAAATGCTCAAGGAATGTTCTTCAAGGAAATAAAATTTAGCACTCGTTTAGATTGCTGCATGTTCTTTGGCTTATAGCCTTTTATGGGTATCAGTTGCTGCTGCTGATAAAGCAGAAGGTGAAACTGAGCCTGGGGCAATGGTCGCAGTGACTTGTGCTCTATGCAGCATGTGCCTATGTGCTGCTTGGGCGTTAAGGAGCCCCCATATGGGTGCCTTTGGAGTAAGCCAAAGGCATCAGGGTTAAGTTGTTCTAGAAGGATACAATACTTGGACTTCACCAGGCAATGTTTTGTGTGTCTGTGGATAGAATATGCCTGTCCTCACCCTGTACAACAACCTGAAGCTTCTTTTGACAGATTTTGATAAAATCTCCCTTAAAAGGACTGTTCAAATACTGCATTTTTGCAGCAAGCAAGGGGAGACTAAAGATGCTGTGCTTCTACAAGCAAAATGCTCTCCCTGTGGATGCAGCATGTATCTTGTTCACAAGGCTGAGTCTTATAACCCCATATTAGAGAAACCTTTAGCTTATCAGCTGGGTACAGTGATAATTAAGGGTGTATCTTGTGTTTGATTTTAAATGATGTAGATGACTTAGCTCTCTCTCTCTCTTTTTAACTATCTGTCCTAGAAATCTTAAACTGTGTTGGGAGTTGGATTATGTAAACATTATTTTTATTTGGTTTTCACCTTGCCTTGGCTTGAATTTTGAGTTCTCTTCTCTCCAGCTCTCCAGTTGGAGAGCGTTTTGTTCCTGTGGAGGTGGCAATATCTAAAGCCTCATTGCTGGACCACTCCTGTTCTTCCACAACTTAAAGAGCAGGGCGGGTTTTGTTTGTTTTATGGAGGGAGCTGAGCAGACAGCTGATCCTACAAAGACCTGGAAAGAAAAGGATTCTTCCAGTGGCTGCTATCAGCAGGGGTTCTTGGAAGCAGCAGATGAAAATACTTGAGTGCTGCTAGGTCCAAGGGTGTGTGTGATAACAGTTCATAGCTGTGTTTCTGAAATCCTTCCTTTTTGTAATAAAGGTCATTTTAAATGAGAGTAGTTAAGTAATTAAATTTAAATAATATCCTTGAATTCCAAGCAAGTAGGAAATGAAATTAAGTCAAGTTGTTGACGTAGGAAAGTTTTACATTAACTCCTGATAATGGCCCAGAAGTGGAAAGAAGTGGCTAAGACAGTACAGCTTTTTTTTTTTTTTATTATTATTGCTCTCTTTGTCCTGCAGAGGTCCTGAATTGTCAGACACAACTGTGAAATGGTAGCTCTCCCCTTGGAACTCACGTTTTATTCTGCTTGATTTTTGCAGGTGATTCACCGCTGGGTGCCTTGCAGCAGAGATCCAAGTAGTCGGTCCCACATAGATAAAACCATCCTGCTGGTTCAAATCGAAGATAAATACGTTGCTGTTGTTGAAACTGGAGTCCTCGAACTTGGGGCTGAAGTGTGAATCTCTGTGACAGTTAAAATTCCCGTTCTCTGAAGAGAGGAGGGCCCAGAAGCAGCAGCTCCCAGGGCATGAAACTTTGGTCTAGTTGTAAGAAAGGACTTAAAACACAGCTTTGTTAAAGTCCCTTGCCCCATACACACAAGTGTAAGAAATTTTTAAGTTGTTAGCTGCTGAAGACACATTTGCATGAAGGATAGATTTGCTGAGACATATCTTGTTTATAAATTTTGTTTATGCATTGCGTAATGCTTTAAATCAACAAACTTTTCAGTTCTAAGATCAGAGCACCTCATATTTTTCTAATTGTTTTGCCAAAAATTGCCATGTCTTGTCACAGAGTACGTGGAATTCATTCACCTTATTTTAAAGAAATTGAGTAACATACAAACCTTCAGTTTGAAGCATAATATAGAGATTTCATGCGTGGCAAGAAGAGACTGAACAGATGTATAGATTCTTACTCCTTATGAGCTAAAACATTGAGAACTGCACTAATTTTTTTACAGCAATGCACTAAAAAAAACACCCCTGAGATTGCCGAGAACATTTATTTATATATATAAATATAAATATATAAAATACCATTATTTAAATTGCCTTTGGGATTAATCCCCTCCCTTTCAATATACATGTTGATGGTAAGGGCTGTGCCATGGGTTTGGTTCAATGTTCTGTATTTCATACAAGTGCATTTGCTGCATTGTCTTCACAATAAATGGTAAAATAACAACTGTCTAGAGATGTACCTGAGTATCCCTGTACTACATGAGATTTTTACTGTGGTGGCAGTGGTACTTCAAGTCTGTACAACACATCTAGCTTTAAATTGGACCCCAATATACTCTTTAATCTGTCCTCCACTAGCTAGCCATGGCTCCTTTACTGCTTTACACCCAGAGCTGGTTATGTTATTTTGCTGGCTCTTCTCTGGCAAAGAGAGTTATTTTTGTGGTTGTTTTTTTAATGGAGAGGGGGCAGGTCCATTGTTTCATGGATTCTTGAAGTTTTCTGATTCCATCCATTAAAAAAAAAAAAAAGACTTTTATAAAAGGCACAGCCCTAAACTTGTATCACTTTTACCACCTTGCCTTTTCTTTCCCTTTAGTCTTCATTCTTTTCTATGACTTGAATTTTATTTTCAATTATTATATATTCTATGTAAGTGTAATTTGAGTATTTATAACTGTGAAGTTGAATTATTCATGTGTTACATATCCTAGGTTTTATTGTATTTTTTTTAAATGTGTGTATTCAGGGAAACAAGTAACTCAGAATTACCATGGGAGTGTGAGAGGGAAACTGCGGTTTGTTTTTTGACTGGCAGCTCCTATGAATCACTTCTCTTAATCCATAAGAAAGGAGAAAAAAAGTACCTGTTGTGATTGTTTCCTCTTTCTGAGCTGTAATAACGTAGGACTTTGGGGAACCTGCACACAGTCCTAGCTTTTGGGAGCAGCCATCTTCTTCTGGTCACTTCCACTTCTTCCTAAGTGATGTAACCAGAAGATGTTCTGGTTTGTCACCAAGGTCATCGTGAGCTTCTCTGGCATCAGAGAAACCTTGTTCGTTGTATACCTAATGTAAGAGTGAAATTATGTGGGGTGAGAAAAATGCAGGAAGATACAGCTAAAAAAAAAGATATTTTGACTCAAGTCCCTATGCTTTCTAGCCATGAGAGGGTAAATTCTCTATGCCTGGTGACTAGTCAGTTGTTAATGCTGGTCCGAGTGTATTATACTGGGGCCTTGCTTACATGAAGCTATGCAAAGCTTGTACTCCATCTACTGTGCATTTTGCTTTTCTGTTTATGCATATGCAATCGTATTTAATTTTGGTATAAATGCACAGTTCTGGATCTATCACCACTGAAATAATTTTGCTGTTCCACATAGTTTATTAGAATTCATCTCTTACATATCTGAAAATGTAACACAATAGATGGGCCTTTCTTCAGCACTCTTGTAACTTTGTTTTCAGGAGCAAAGAGAAGGCGTGCGTTTGAATTGAGGCCATTTTAATTAAGGTTTTATTCTGTGTCCTTCCCTTCAGATAATTAACGGGTTTAGTGTGCCACTAGGGATATTGGCTCATACAGATCCTTTAAGAAGAAGGAATTCTTTGGAAGTAGGCCCCTGTTTTATATTATTTGCAGAGCTGTTTTTCGGTATTGAAGCCTGGAGATAAACAGATGACTGGAGAAAAAAAAGTACAACAAGTTGATTGATTGAGGCAACAATCTTTTTACTCTTTAAGGCAGGATAGTGGCCATGTCCACTGGTAGCCTATGTGGTAGGAATCAGTAACCTGCTAATGCTACTTTTTTTCTTTCCCCTCTCCTTTTTAATTATCTGGAATTAGATTAGGAGACAGTAGAGGGGAGAAAAAGAAGGAAAGGGTAAAGAGTTGATAAATTGTTTCATTTTTATCTTAAGGTTTCCAGTGTGCTGCTGTGAGGAGATGGATCATAATGTGAACAGCTAACAGGTTAATAGCTTCCTTCAGATATTCAGCAAGCCCCTGTTACAAAACCACTCAGTCTTCTGCCTAGTCTAGATCAACTCAACTAAAATAACCGAGTTGCAATTTCACTCTTCCATAAGGTTTTGCAAACTTTTTTTTTTTACAATTTTCCCTTATTCTGAACTCTAAGATTAATGTCTAAATGTATGTTGATTTATGTGAAATTAATTTCTTCGTTACACTGTAAAAGTGTCAAAACCCATCAGATATTTTTCTCTAACTCTCAGCAGGATTGGCTTGTCCATGAAGACTTCCAGATGGATGTAACTTTTTGTTCTGTTCTCTTTGGTCGTAGTCTTGATGTGTAGTATTTTTCTTCTGTTGTATAGAATAGGTAGCTGTTTTCAGATTAGTGTCAGTCTAGACAGGCCTCAGCTTAGAGCATTTAGACCCTTCTAAACTTCCATGAAAACTCTTTCTAGAAGCATTAATTCTGTCCACTCCTGTTGTGTGATGATGATCTTTTGCTATACCAACATTCCAGTTCTTGTCGCTTTAGTCTCCGGGTAGATCCCCATCTATTGTTTCCCTCAAGATTTCTTTAAGGGTGGTATCTGTGGATACATGCATAAAGACTTACTGCTCCCGTAAAACATAATTACAGAAAAGTGCTTAACCCTGCTAAGGAGGTTACATTGATCAGTAAAATGGTTGTTACTTTATTTAAAAAAAAAAAAAAAAACCCCCATTTCACTTGCCTGTGAAATCCTTTTAAATGTTCTCTTTTTTATTATTTTTTTTTATTTCTTAAGAAGACCTAACACCATATGTGACACTGCTGCTGGCTAGAATTCAGATTCCATTTTGCCACGTGGTGGTTGTGGAGCGATGGGTTCTGGGCCTCTCCGTTGTGATTCAGCATTTGTGCTCTGCCTTCGGGGTGGGAGGGCTTGTTGTGCGGGTGGGACTCCGGTTGGTTTGGAGTTGTGGTAACCCCGTTCCAGGGTGACTGTCCCATAGCCGGTTTCCTGGGACGTTCGCTCTTTCTAGGCCGTGACCTCGGTTTTGCCATGAGTAGCTTTACGGACAGGCGTCCTCACCCCCATGCGCAGCCCCTTTGTGAAGGGAAGACTTAGGACCAGCCTAGATGACTGATGAGATGGAAGGTGGGAGTAGTTGGCTCTCTGGCAGAGAAAGCTCCATCTCATGTGCGTTGGTGGTGGGAGAGGAGAGGCCTTCCAGGCAGATCCGCCTTCAGCTGGCCTCACTGATGAGACACACAACACCCTACGGCCTAGGCGTGTAGGCACAAAAGATGTTCCTTTAAAGATCTTGCTCAGTTACAGGACTCTCCATTCACAAAATGGAGCAGGATAGATTGCAGTTCTTACAATTAATATTATTCAGACTATGTAACTTACCTTGGATTTGGGGTTATGCCACCACAGGTTTTATGTACTTAATTTTATTGAGGAATTTTATACCTATTATATAGGCATCTACTTTTTTTGTCTGGCTCAGTATTTGATAACTTAATGCAGTACATTCAGTGAAGCCGGACACTGAGAAATTATACTGGTAATTACTGGTGCCTTAGTAAAAAAGGGAGTACATAACACCTTGGTGGAAAGTAAAGCATGTGGCTTGTTTCACCCCAGCATGATACGCATATTTCCAAAAAGGTGGTTTAAGATGGCTGCTCCAAAAGATTTCGGGAGTATACATGCACCACTCACAATCACAAATATCTGAATATGAGCAATTTTTATGACTTCTGGTATGTACAGTTTGAATAGATAACCCCAGTACATTTAATCCACAACTTTGAAAGATGGAAATCAAATAGCTGGACATGTTAACTTGTTACAGAAAGACCCCAAGAAAGCCTGACACCAAGGTCTTGATTAGGAAATGGAGGAGGAGGGGAGTAGAGCCATACATGAACGAGGATGGCTTTGCTTTCAATGGACAATGAAAATATGTATTGCCTCTACCAGCAAACGGATACCTTGCCAGGGATAGGGATATATGTACCTGCGTGTCTGTGAGTGTGTATGTGTCTGCGTGTGTTACTGGAAACAGCCTGTAAATATTGTAGCTGTTTAAAAGGAAAAGGCTGAGGGTTTTTTTGGAACATGTTGCAGCAAAAGGACAGTATTGACAGTGAAGAAACACTGAGAAATAAAATTTAAAAAAACCCAAAGTTTTCAATTGTCATTTATTGCACTTTTACTCTACATTCTCCAAAATGTCCTTCTCTATTTGCCTGAAAGCACTGTTTAAGTTTACTATGATTGAATTACTTTTTAGTGAAGGATTTAGTTTGAGCATGCTCAAAGGTGGTATAGTAATAGAAAACCTTTTTTCCTCCAGATGTTATCTGTCACAGCCAGCACCATCTCAGTTGGTTACACTTTCATATAAACACTGTGCAGCAGTTAGCCCCCTTTCTGCAATTAATGTTATTTCAAACACTTTGTGCATTTATCAGAGCTCAGTCATGAGATGCGGGTGTGAATCTCTAAACCCTTTTTCAAAGGTGAGGGAACCGTTCTCCTACCTCTGTGCACTAATTCTCCCTTTTTTTCCTACTTTCCAGGAAAATGTTTTTCCCTGTGTAGCTAATGCATGATTCCTAGCCCTGTGCTGCCACGTGCGGCCTGGTGCAGAGTCCGGGTGGCTGCTCTGTGAGTGACTTGTTGATGCAGGGCTGCTGCCTGCCCCTGCACCCCATGCCCTTGCTGTGTCTCGCCTTTCTCCACAATGACACCCAGAATCTTGTCCTACCATGTTTAGAAGGGTTGTTAGGGTTTTTACATAAATATATTCAAAAAGTTTTTAAATATATAAAGATTTTTTCCCCTTTTTTGGGATGGACTTTATCTTATGGTTTCCTTTAAGTAAAAGGAAGGAAAGCAAACGTGTCTGCCAGCGCTAGGCGCTGAGGCTGCCTGCTGGAGGCGAGGGCAGCCAGGAGGTGGCAGCAGCTGCCCGGGGGCCCTGCTCTGCTCCCGGGTGGAGTGGCATCTTCATGGGAGCTGGAGCGGATTTTTAACCTCCCACCTGGGTTTTTGCTTTCTCAACTATTCTGTGCAGCGCCCCCCCCCCTTTTTTTTTTTCTCTTTTTTTATTATGTTTTCCTTTAATGTTGTCACGTTAATCTCCCCACACACACACGCGCACACACCCCACGAGAGCAGCCAGCTGTTTCTGCTAAGCCAAGCAGCAAAGCTGCTTGTGGCACTCGCACGCAATGTGCCCGGGCCAAGCGTCTCCAGGGCTCGTCCAGGAGAGGAGCGTGGATGCTCACCCCCTGCAGCAGCGGGCCGCGCTGAGGGGAAGAGTTCCTGCTTGTTCCTGCCTTTTTCCCAGGACTGCTCCCACAGGCACTCAGCACAGCTGCTTGCTTGCATAGCCACAGTAGGACCTGATCACCCTATAAATACATATACATATATATATGTATATATTTTTCCCTTGTGGATATGAAGTGGAGGATGCTTTCCTGCCCTACTCCCACCCACATCAGTCTTGCAAAGGCCCTGGGGTAGGAATGAGCGGTGAGCAGGGCTGAAGTCCCTCCTAGCGCAGAGGCCAGGCCCTTCACTTAGGGAACCCAGGGCCTACTGGGCCACAGCACTTTAACAAGGCTGAGCCTCTCCCCGTGTCTGTCAGCGCAAAGTGCCAACGACGTCTTTGTGTGGGGTAGGAGCGAGGATGGGCTGGACATCACCAGGCTAGAGGGATGGAAAGGCCCAAGGGGTAGCTCTAGCACCAGGTCTCAGGCTTCCTCTGGTAACTGCCCTGCAGTTAAGAGAAGCACGAGTGAATTCTTCAAAAGTGTGAATCAGTTTCAAATACAACCTTGCTTTAGAATCGTCAGCGTTGGAGACTGCTAAAATGTTTGTGATAGATCACTTTTCCTGCTGTAGTGTTGGATATAGACGATGGTGCTTCATCACTCGCGATACTGCAGCAAAATCCCTGGCCTAAGAGCACGGAGTTGTGGCCTGTCTGCAGCGGGCAGCAGTGGCGCTGGGAGTGAAATAGCTGCTGTTTGGCATGTGGTTCCTGGAAACACGCAGCTAACTTCTCTTGCAGCCAAAATACATCTTCATGCAACAGCCACTCAAAATGTAGTCTGATGAGGATTTGGGCAGCTCCTGCTGCTTTTCCTGACATCCCCATCCCTTGCCTTGTCATGCCAGGTTTCACAGGACCACCTCAAGGACCATACTGTGAACCTGACTTAAGTAACTTTTTCACTCCTGCTGTAGAAAGCAATACTCGCAAACTGTGTCTTCGGGATCCCCTCTCACAGGCCTACCCGTTCCATCTGACGCGCGTGCTAGAAAGCACCGGCAGGAGACGGCGGCTGGTAAGTCAACACTGTCCTTTTAGGCACAGTTTTCCCCCTTGTCAGAAGAATGTGTTTCACACACACCCAAAGCGGCGCCCGGGCTCTGCAGGAGAGGCTGTAGTGCCGTTCCCTGGCGAGAGGAGCCGCTCCAGGCCTGCTCTTCTGTCACAGTGGGAATATCAGTTTTGGAGAAAAGCAACTTTCCATCCCCTGCAATGTAGCTGCCACGGCGCATTAACTTTTTCTCTCTCGCACCCTTCATATTTACCCGCGCTTTGAGTGATGAGTCCGTGTTGTTCGCTGACACCCACGGAGAGAGGCAGGCAGCTACACACGATGCATCTCCTGTTGCTGGAGCGGTAGCAAGTGCATTAATTCAGGAGTGAGGAAAGCAAAATCCTGAGCACTCATTCCTCTGCGGATTACAAGGCAACAGCTTTCTCTGGAAGAGCAGGCGCTCTGATATATTAGGAGCAATTGCCTGCCACTTCCTCACTTGTTGCCACTCTTAGCTCAGTAATGTTTGATAGTGACGGAGCATTTTGTTCCACCAGAAGACACAGCGTGCACCCGTGCTGGGCTGGGGCCATTTCCTTCCCTACTGGAGCCAAAATGGAGTTAGTCCAGCTGGGCTGGGCAGAAGTGATTTCCCATTGGGCCAGGCTTTCCCGTTGAGTGCGTTGCCTTCCCAGGAAGGCAGACAAAGAGACGAGTGATCAAGGACTAGCAAGTGCAGCAACCACGACATGTTTGTGCCAAGCCATCCCCTCTATCCAGCCCTACAAGGGTGTTGTACTTCTGAGGCGGTCTGAGGGCAGACCAGCTTTCTGTATTGTGCTCACAACTCCCTGGATACTTCAGACACAACCGGTTTTCCATATGGAAAACTTGCCTGCCAAATGTGAGCTGCAACAAGCTGGCCCTGTCCTTCATATGGGGCTGCTGAGCGGCCTTGGTCCCGGGCACAAAACATGTCACTTAAACACAAATAAATCCTGGGGCCCTGCGGCGCGCTTGGGCCTCAGTTTCCTCATGCTGAGGAGGGCGCCGGCGCCACCGCTCTTGTCCATCCACCAGGGCTGGGAAAGGGCGCTTGGGCCGCCGCCAGCGCGGGGTTTTGAGGCATGATGTGGATCTCTGCACAGTTGTTCTCTGTTTCCTTAAACGTCCAGAAATGGCTGTTCAAGGAATTAATGGTGAATGAGAGGAAAAAAGTAATAATAAAATAAATAACTATGGCTTGCGCAGTTCAGGTTTGTGTAACCAGCCCTCCCACACCAATGTCTCCCTCTCCACGGGAGACAAACTGCAAAGCTCTATGTAACCAGCTATATAAAGGGAGCCTGGAAGGGAGGTGCGAGCGCAGCCCACTCCCCACCATCAGAGCTAGCACCCCGGGGTCACCTCCCTGGCCATGGGCTCCCTCGGACCTGGCTGCCCTGAGGACGCACTGAGCCCCCTTGGGTCCTAGCACGAGCCCAGTGGTCTATGATGGGGCTGCAAGAGAGAAAGCGTTTAGTTAAGTTCCCTGGAAAGGGGATGTCCTAAGTTCCCAGGCTGTGCAGGCAGCCAGAGGAAAACCAGAGGGCGCGAGTGGCCGCCCCTCCCCAGCAAACCACCTTCTGACAAGCTCAATCTGTCGTGCGCCCAGCTCGGTCGGCAGGAAGGCAGGACTCCAGGCTCTGGAGGCCGTGGTGCCATAGGAGCAGCATCCCGACCCGTCACCAGGCGAGCCGGGTGGTTACAGACCGCCCAAGCGCAGCGGCTTGGGCAGACACGTCCTGCTGGGCCGACGGTGGCGGTGGTGGCCGGTGCACGGGTGGTGCTGTGTTTGTGCCCAAGCGGATCAGAGACAGCGGCGCGCTGAGAATTCGCTAGAGCAGAGTCAATGGCCTCTTAAACCTGCGCTGGCCCGTGGCCACGGACTGTGCCTGCCGGTCTGCTGTGCCCCAAGCACGCCGGTTGCAGCCTGGTGCTCTCCCCGTGGTGCCAGTCCCACAAGCTCAGGCTTTTCTCACGTTTTCGTACTACTTTCTCTCATGTGGCCCCTTGCACCTCTCTGGTGCTGGCCCCCATACGGCTGCCTCAAGACATGGTCCTGCTGCTGAGCTCGTGCCCGGCTGGAGCTGCGGCTCCCAGGGCGCTTCCTGCTCTCGTTGCGTTTCCTCGCCCTTCCCCAGCCTCTCCCCCGTGCAGCTCCTCGTCCCCATCCCCAGAGCAGGGAACTAGGCTGGATTAAAAAAACCTTCTTCTTTAGCAGGTTGTTTTCAGCCTCTGCTCTCCAACTGGCGTGACTGACCTGGGAGTAGAATAACTAGCCAAGGCCACGGAGAAGGACATCTGCTTGGGCTGCTCTCACCTTGGAAGTAATAAATCCATGGAGCTGCTCACTCTCGTCCTTCTTCCCCATATCACTGTTTCCTTCATCTCTTTCCTTATACCTTGCCATAAACTAGATTTCAAGCTTTGCAGAGCACAGATCTTGTTGTCTTTTATGTTTGTACAACTCCTAGACAATACAGTCTTTGAGTGCTTATCACGACATGATTGCTTTACAGCATCGGTGGCTATTCAGATTTCACGGGTGCAGTTGTGATATGGCTTAGAAAAGTTTTCTTCAAAGACAGAGGTATCAGTAACGCAGACTAAAGCCAGTTTATTTTCAGTATATAGGAGACTTCTTTCTATGCAACACGGGAACCTTCCTAAAGTTTCCCATGTAATGAGTCATGCTGCCTCTATAAACCCAGCCCACTCAGTTCCCGTGTGCCTGCGTTAGCCCTGTGCCATTTCCTCACCGTGCCACTCTCCGGGAGATGGGTCTGTGCACACACGTGTACACGCGTGCCTCTTCCTCCCTCTGCCACTCTAATGGGAATTCTGCCCCGTTCCTGCAAGTACAGCGAGGTCTGCAGGAAATTATATGGCTAATTAAGCTATGCAAGAGAGTACAAACGCTCTAAACTATAAATACTGCAGCTGCATTAAAAAAAAAAAAAGGCAGTGACAGGTACTGTTGTTATTTAGAAGCCAGCGTAGCCTGTAAAGTGGATTTAAGCACCAGCAATGCAGGAGGAGGACGGTGTGAGGGTCCGTGCTTGCTAGCCCCCAACCAGCCTGAGTTCACCAAGCTGTTGCAGCAAGAGACGAGGAGCAGAGCTCCGGGCACGCAGCCCCGCGCAAACCCTGGCCCAGCACAGGCGGTGGCTGCCCCGTGGGTCGGTCCGAGGGTGCCCCTAGGGAGGACAGCGGGGCCCGGGAGGGAGCCCGCGCATCCGCACGGAGCCGCGGAGCTCGGCAGCAGCCGGGGAGGCGGCGGGAGCTGGGCGAGGGGGGGCTGGAAGGGAGCTGGGGCTCCTATGTAGAGCAGTGACTCACGAGCAGAGCCTCCCTGCCGTGTGACTCACGCGCTCTCCCCTGGAAGAGCCCCAAAGCGTCACTGTTTCTAGGTAGAAATACCCCTGCCCTCCTTGCAGGCAGAGACCACACTGGCATGATGTTCATGTTGCCCAGTGCAATGCATCTCTGACTATTCCCCCTGCATCCTCCATTTCTGCTTGATCCTGCAGTGGCATCACACACAAATCTGCTTGGACTCCCGTTTGTTGCCTGTGAAATCTTTTGGATTACTTGTGTGGGCTTTCACACCGATTTTTGTTATGCTGTTATTCTGAGGTAAAGGGCTAAACATGGAGCAAGGACATTGCGAATAGTGTTTGGTGGCTTGGGCAGCCCTGGAAGGTTTGGGGACGCTGCACGGGTGGCAACAGCCTCCGCACTGGGAGGCCGCGCTGCAAAAGCAGGATCTGGCAGGCAGCGAAATCCCACCCGCCATCCAGCCGGCCCCGGGGCAAGGAATACACAATTACTTCACACGTCTGGAACATGCTCTTAGAAGTGCAAAAAAAGCTCCTGGAAGAGAACATTGAAATTCCCAGCCAGTTTTCCACAGCGGCTCTGCTGCAATCCGCTGCAAGTTGGCTCATTCGGATTGCGTGGTAGGTGTCAGGAAAGGGGAGGCCATCGCGTGCTGTCGGTTGGGAACATCCATCTCTCTCCGCCTGGCTCTGTTATGCCCTGGAAACCAAAGCCACTTGGTTGCGGTGGGGCTGCTTCCTACGGTGAACACTAAGAAAAGCTGACCCGTGACCTGAAGTTGAGCGCAACGCCCGCAGCACCCGTCTACCTCACGCGTTCAAGCAGCGAGCGATAAATTGACTAGAAGATCCAGCTATTATTTATGATAGTGGGAACCACATAGCAGCGCGCTCTCAAATAATATCCCAAGATTGCTTCTGTTTGGTAAATCACTCCAGTGGATGCAGTGTCTTAACCATGAAAAATAGGAAGCATTATGTCAACGCTATCCCAACAGCCAGCAGCGTCTGCAGCTGGGGACAGAGAAGGCCGGACTCCCCGCAGCCACCCCGCACCAGATCTTCTCATCACTGCTGGGTGACACAGCCGGTCTCACCAGCCACAGGTCCAGGCTGGCAGCTCATCGGAGAGGAGTTGGCAGGTTGTGTATGCACCTTGGCATCATATTCTTAGCTACAGAAACAGGGGCTCTCTTAAAAAGATGAAGATGAAGAAAGAGATCTGCCTCATTACGAGTCCACCAAACACACGTTATGAGAAAAAGTTATGACAACACAGAAGTCCATCACTTGCCCCCTTCTTAGCTTCCCGATGCCTGCAACCTATGTTAACTAACCTGTGTCACCTAGGCTGTACTACAGTGCATGCACATATACATATGTATATTGCATAAGAAGCATATATTGTAGGGCAAAGGTTGGAAGAAAACTTCTTCTGCATGAGAATACCCACATCATTCAGCTAATGGAGAAGGTAATTTTGCATGAGTTTGGACATGCGCTTGTATTCGCATTTTTAAATAATTTATGTGTGTTTTGTGAACAATTTTAATTAAATGCTGTAATTCATACATGCCTTACCTTATAGCTGAAGGCATTAGGATTTATCAGGACAATTCATATTCATTGTAGGCATCATAGAAACTGTACTCAAAAGAATCCAGTTGGGCAGTAAAGGGGACTTCTGCAAGCATGCATTTATTTTGCCCGATGGAAAGATTTTAGCCTATTCAAATGCCTTTGATCCAAGTAAGAGGGAAAAAGTTCTTACATTCTTGTTGCTCTGCCTTGTAATAAAAAAATCAAGGAGTTAGAAAAGCAGAGGCCATTTTGCCATGCCAGGTATTCATATCCTTAATGAGCAGGTCTGCATGTCTTTCGTTTTTCTCCTTCTTTCCCTCTCTCCAAGGTGAGAGCTAGTTAGGAAAGCCGGGCTGATGCTCTCCATGCGGGTGAACGCTGAAGGTGGCATTTAGCAGCTGCCTTGGCTTCTCCCCTGAGAGCTGAGGTTGCTCAGGAGGGATGATTCATTTCCACCTGTGAAACTCCTGGGCTTGGTAACTGAGAACTGTATTTTTTCTCATGAGCCTTATGCCACTTGTGAGGGAGGTAATAATGAAAATGCAGGAAGAAGCGGTAAAGAATGTACCTATGGGTTTTATACCTAGACGGCTATAAAAATCCTCTCAGACCTCCAAAAGGCGAGCTCCTCATGCTGAATATTAAATACAGTTCTCTTAGAGAGCCCTTGCTGTGAAGGATAGGATGGCAACAGTGGTTAGATCAAATACTGAGGTGGCTTTCTGACAAAGTAATGTTTATAAAATGTTAATATTAGGGGAAAACAAAAGCTTTCAGCAATAACTCTTTTTGAGAACAACATGGCAGGGCTAGCTCAGAAGGGGGTGGGATGATTTATCTCACCTGTGCCAGCCCAAAATCTATATATTTGGTGCTCCACAGTGGTGGTGTTCTCAGCTTTTTGAGCCAGCTGAAGAGACTGCAGTGGTACCAGCTGTGCAAGGCACTGCCAGGCACTATGGGGCACAGGTGAGAGCAGTGCTGCACTGTTTTGGTGTCCAGGCGCCTCACCCCGTGCATTACTTTTTACAGGAATGGCAGAAAATGCTCTGTTCTCTTTGCAAAGACCAAAGATTTTCCTGTGGGTGTTAGGGTCTAACGAGTTTTTGACATTAGCATCAGCTTAACTAATGGCTAATTTAAGGGTGTCCCACAGAATGTTATCCTTATGTGTGAATGGATGTGGAAGCTACATAGACTGTCTGAATTTTTCCACAGTAATTGCTCAAATTCAGGGAGTGTTGGTTCTCTGGCCAGGGTGACGTTATTAAAATGTCTTGACCCTCATGAAAATCTTGTTGATTAACTGAAACGGGCAGAAAGCAGGCAGGACTGTATCACTCCTCGTGTTGCTGGCCAGTTTTTGTGTCAAAAGTACTTCTTTTATTGCTCTCAAGAGGTTCAAAGATATTAAGGAAAGCTTAGGTGATGGATGGATATCATTGCATTGCTCAGAGGGCATCTGGCATTTGTTTGCTTGTGTGCTGAGAGCTTGCCTAAATGAACTGCTGATGGAAGCAGTAGGCATTTCTCTGCTCATCAGAGCCCTTCTGTTTGTTTAATCAGCAACTCCATGCTCTTGGACCCCCACACCCTGTTATATGCAGAGACTGCCTCCATGCCGGTATTAGGTGAGGGTTATGTTACAGTTCAGCTGGATCTTCCCATTCAACACATGGCTCCTCTTTCCTTTTCATTTGTGTTGGGCCAGACCATTGCATTGCAACTGCGCTGCATGTGTTGATGCCTGCTGAAGGGCCCTGCAAGTGCTGGGCTGTTCACAAAGCAGATGTTGCTCACTGTGATCAAATCAGTGGCCAAAGCAGCCACTCTCAGGTGAGGCTGTGAGATGAGCTAGGAAAAAGCTGTGTTCATGCTGTTGCTTGAGAGTGTAAGGAGCTCTGCTCCCCTAAGTCTCTGCGGAAAGCACCTGCCCCTGTGGCCCCCCTTTTGTAGGGCCAAAAAGTTGGATAAGAGCTTCATAGGAGGCATGAGAAGGCTTGCTGTCTGTCTCCCAGCGTCTGCACGCTGCATTCACTAGAAGGTATGGTGGGTGGTGATGGCGAAGAGGAGTGATAAGGCACGACGAAGAAAGAGATCTGTTGCCATCAGTGAGGGTTTTAGTGTGTGTGTGTGTGTCTGGGTTTTGTTTGTTTTTTGTTTGTTTTCCATGGGCCTTGTGAAGACCTACATTATTTAAAAATGCATTAAAAATAAGATAGTACCTGCCCTTTTCCCACCATAGAATGGACAGAAGGAAACAACTTTCAAGGGGGATTTAAATGAAGAATTTGTAAAGGTCAGGAGAGGGCATTTTAGACAGGAAAGAATAAAGCCATGTGACCTTAGCAAATGTGCTTTTCTACACACACACCCCGAATTGTTTCTGCTTCGTTATCTGCTTTCCCATAGGTGCCTGAGCAGTTGTGCTGATATTTTCATTAAGTCTTTTTGCCCATAATTGCGGGTCGTTACACACCTCAGAGGAAGGCTGGGGAAAGGCAAGGCTAACAGCCTGCTCCTCTGGGTTTTCTGTATTCATGAGGCTCTGCTTCCATAAAGGAGAAGTGGAAATCCTGTTCACTAGGGAAGAATGTGTGAGGCTCAGACTGGATGAAGTTTGTGTGCTCTTTTTAATAAGCTCTGCTTTTCTGTCTATAGACATTCAAGCTCTCTGAATTAGAAGGCAGCCTGAAGGGACAGGTATTATGAAAAGAGCTGCCAAGGCCTTTGTGTGTCACTGGGAGGCTCCTGATTATCACAAGAGGATCTAAATGTGAAGGTGACATTCAAAAGACCATTAAGATAAAAGCCAGGATGAATTTCTTTCCAACCTCGCTTAATAGAAGCTTTTGTTTAAAATCACCTTTCCTGGGAGAAGGAAGAAAAGGATAACCTAGGTAACTTGGAATGCTTTAATTAAGTGCAGTCAGCTGCTTAAGAAAGCAATAACTTAGGAAAGGTAATAAGATTAATGGCAGAAGTAATAAGAATGTCAATATATGTCACAAATATGTATTTCTAATCCTTCAGCCATGCAAGTCTAATAGAGAATGTGACACCAGCTACTTCCAGATGGTCTTCCAGGAAAACAGCTAAAGAAAAGGTACAGACAAAATCACCTCTACCAGGAAAGCCAGCTTTCTGTGTGCACAGCTCATGGAAGTTTAGCAAATCAAAATAGGGTGGGTTTGCTTTTTTTTTTTTCCTTGCTTTTTTTCCTTGCTCAGAAAGTCTGAGTTATTGTTTATTTGTCCTGTGGACTCTCTGCAAGGTTGTTCTTTTCAGTCTACTCTCCAATGCTTTTGGCAGTGTAGTATTAAATGAAATATGTGACTGGGCCATGTCCTTTCTGCTTGGAAACTGTCCCACAGTTTAATATTTCTCATGCTTGGCCAGATTGTAATCAGAAAAATGTTACATTTTCATCCCGTTCTTTTTTTTTTTTTTTTTATTCTGTTATAATCCTGTGACACTTTTCAGAAGGATAGAAGTGTTTGTGTATATCTCTGTGTACATGTGCAAGTGATGGACTCTTAATTCTGAGCATTAATCAATTTGTAGCATTAGCCTGGGACTTGGAAGTACGCATAGACTGGGGGGGAAAAAGACACAAAACAACAAGAAGTTCTTGTTCATAGTGACAGGTTTCCAGTCCTTTCCAGTAGAGCCAGTGCTGGGGTCCTCTTAGGTGGGCCTGGGGATCAAACCTGATCAAACTTACCCAAAGCTTAGGGACAAATATGGCTGAGATCTCAAGACCCAAACTAGCATCTTAACAAAGCTTTTCTCTGCTTTCATAACATGTTGGCAGCGGCAGCAATCTGACCAACTCTCTTTTTTCTGCTCTATTGGTTACTTCCCATGTGCATCTCTCAATAGAAACAGAAATGGGCAGTAAGAGGATTGCTTAATTTACTATTGCTTTATTAAAGCCAAATCTATAGGTATACAGTTAGCTGCATGACAATGTGTTGTACTACACAGCTGGGCTTTATAGTTCGCAGGTACTGCTGAAGGAAATGCGTTAAATGAGTAGGTTGCTTTTACTGCGTAGGATCCGTGCCAGTTCAAAGCTTGCCTGCTCCCTTCATGAGTTACAGTCAGCTTTTCCCACAGCAATTTCCTTTCTTCTCTTGAGAGCTGTCCCTCCTATGCAGAGCAGATCAGGGTGCTAGAGCTCTGCATCCAGGCTGCAGACAGGGATGGGGCAAGATCTGTAGTGGAGGTTTCTTCACACTGCCTTAAAATGTATCCGCAGGGGGTTGGGGTGAGAGCTGCCTCCCAGGGAGCTGCTCCGATAGGGCTGCCCATGGGCAGACTCCTCTTTTGAGTTATGACTCTTGATTGCTTTGCAAGGGAGCTTTTCCCTCTGGGAGCTTAAAAGTGATCCTTCAGGCACCCAAAAGGCCATCAACAAGACAAGCAATGGCAATAACCTGAGATACATTTGAATCTGTTGCCTAGCTGTGAAAGGCTTTCCAGTCTAGCAGGTTTCTATAAGTTGCTTGGCTCTGCTAGAGGTAGTTGCTTGTGCTCCAGTCCATCATTCGCTCTTAAAAGCACCCAGTAGTTCCCATCATGGCAATTTGTCGTTTTGCTAATGACTCTTTGCTGATTCCCTGCCTCTATGTAAGCCTCTAATAGTATTTACTTATAGCTGGGAGAGTACGGGCTTTGCAATAATTGAAGTGTGTGGTGTAAGATGAAGTGCACATAAACACTCTCAAACCCCTGTGTTAATCAGGGCTGCCCACTGGATAGAGTGGGAGGTGGGGAAGGCGATTTCGAGCCGTGTGGGAAGGCAGGGGTGGGATGTGAGGCAGCTCCACCATGGTGAGGAGAGCCGCTCAGCGCCGCCTCCTGCACCAAACGTCCCGTGTGGCTGGGACCGGGCAGCAGCAGTAACGGGTTGTGTCCACCTGCCGCGTTAGGGGAATATCGTCCATAGTCTGACAGTGCAAAGACTAGCTAGGATCGCCACAGCAGTTGTTTATTATGTGGTAAACCAATTATATCACTACATCCATCTCCTTGTGTGCTCTTCTCCATCTAGTACTAAATCTGTCTCTCTCGCAGTATCTGTTTCAGAAGTTCATTTCGTGTTGCATTCTCTCTTGATTTAGCACAGAGATGAAAGACAGTCTCTGCTCCCATGGTTTTTCCTTTTCTTCATAATCTGTCTTGAAAAAGTCTTAAAATTGCCAAAGCTAGTAACAGGTACCGGCGTAGCTCTGCATTACCTGCTATTGGGCAAATACTCTCAGCTTCCTGTTTAGAAATAGTCATGTTAGCAGTTCCAAGAAGTTGAAGATGAAAATAACTGGAGCCTGCCTTCCTGCCAAAGCAGGACTGCTGTCTTGCATACACTCTCTATCACTCTGTCCAACTTAATTTTAAACATACCAAGTATTGTCACTTCTGCCACTTTACTCTTGAGATAATTTTGTCTATCTCGCTGCCAAGAAGTCTTTCCTGATATTCTGCATTTTCCTGTCATATCTTTATCCTTGGATGCTAATTCTGTCCTAGTCCATCCTGCTAGCTGGCTCCTTGCTCTTCAGTGTTTTTGGATCCTCTTAGACTTTCTCTGTCATCACTTGATGGTGCTGTAAGTGTTAACTCTTTGAGGCTTGGTCCTTTGCTGCTTGCAGACAAAGTTTTGCCACTGGTTTTAGGAGTCAACACTGCAGAGTTTAAAACATGCCTCATAGATGGAGCAGTGCAAGTTATTCCTGTATTCAATAACTGAAGAGGGGGGGAAAAAAACGCATGACAAAATCGTGGAGAAAAATGATTTTAATGTGATTTGATTAGTTTACTTTTCAGGAAGAATATTTTTAATTACATGTGTCAAGAAGATGGCTAACTCAAATAACTCATAATTCCCAGGGGTATACGGTGCAAAGGCTTTCCTTTGCATTTTTATTTTATAGGAAACCAGAATAACTCAGTGCAAGTACTGCAATAACTCAGTGTAAACACTGCAAGGAGGTGCATTCGGCAGGTGTTGGAGGAGGGCACGTGCTTGCACTGCTGAGTGTGATTTGCTTCTTGGGGCAGGTAGGAACCACAGTGGGTGGTTCACACAGCTGCCCCGTTACCTGGGCACTGAAGTAACTGGCTGCAAGAGAGCATTTCTATTGCCAAGTTGTTTATTCGATCAGAACCCCCAGATTACCTTAGGGACTTACAGTCTGCAGAGGACTTGAGATATTTAACAAGGAATCTCCTATGATTAACTGTGGTACATTTAAAACACTGTATGCATGGTGACAGATTCCTTCTTGTTGCTCATTCTTACTGTGTTTAGGATCAGGGTGTTTTGTGACCTGTTCTTCTTTACAGCGTTACACACTAGCAACAGCATCGACAACAAAGAAAAAAACCCTTCTGTTATGCAATTTTCTGAGTCTTCCTGTTGCTTCCTGGCTAGGATATCTGTGCCTGGCAAGCAGAGGGTAGCTGGGGTACAGATGAGAAACACAGAAACGTGGGTGCTGGCGTGTGGATTAAGTTACAAGGGTCAGGGATCAAAAGCACTGATCCCTGGCATTGCTACGGGTGGCTGCAAGCTGTGGGAAAAGGCGAGGGAAATGCATCCCTCCAGGCTCACAGGCTGCACAGCCCTGGCCTGCATTTCTCAATAGACCTATGCCCAGGAGCTCAGTCCCTCACGCAGTGGCAGAGCCACTTACATGTTTGGGAGCCAGGCTCTACATGGCCACACGCTGCTCCCCTCTGTCGTAACATTTCTTTCATGTTTTTTACACCTGAGGAGCTTTTTGTATTGGGCTGCTCCCTGAATAACAAAGCTACCTTTAGCTGTGCTGAATAATTCACATTTGTTCATATTTACAGAGAGTCTAGAGCTTTCCTGTAATGTCCTGAGGGTTTAAGGAAAAAGACACAAGACCTCTCTGGGATCATATAAATATATTAGTAAATCATCCCTAAAAAGCCATAGCCTATGCTTCTCCCCCAAGAACTGTCCACTTGCCTCACTAGAGCTCCACAGCAATTCCAGGGTCAGGAAGAAATTGGATATCCCTGCAAGATCCTGAGAAGGGGAGGATTGGGGTTTTGAGCTTGCTATAACAATCAATAAAAAAATGAGTAGAAAATAGAAGTGTCTAACAAGCTGATGACCCTTGAGAGGGCAGCATAAAGTTTGCAGCTTGCAGCCAGAAAGATGAAATCTCTTTTAATGAGTGAACCACCACGGGGACTGGATGTGCACTAAACCCTTTAGGACTTTGGTCTTTAGGCTTCCCAGCAATAGAAGCTTGCCTAAAAGGCAGTTTCCTCAGAATACGGCATAAGCAGCCTCACAAATGTACATATGTTCTGGCAAAATGAATTTTAAATCAATCTACCAGCTAGAAGTGCAAGCTTAATAAATGAAGGGTGCATCTGCTAGGATGGAATATATTTGGGCCTCAGTAAAATATTCAAAAAGAGACTTTCAAAAATCATTCAGTTTACCTTGGCTTTGACAAAGACTTAGTAATTTAAGACGCTACCCAAAGCCCTGCTAATAAGGGATAGCAGGTGGCAAGATATTGATGGAGAGCCCAAGAGAATAGTGGGGTGCTGAGATATGCAACATCAAGCAGTTTGCAATCTATATTCAGAAATATGTCCACGAAGGAGCTGGTTGAGGGAGTAAGTAGGATCTGACTGCTGTTCCTTGAGAGTGCTGAGCAGGGAGGAGCTGCAGGCTTGGTGGGCTCACAGAAAAAGGAAGAACAGCTAGAAATAATGAAGTGAAATCCGTTTGTAGGAAATGCAGTGTGATCCTGAAACATTGCTACTCACTGGAGGCAGGAATGATGAAAGGATTATGTAATGAGACACTTCCTGGAGAAACTCTTTTCTCTGCTAGGATATGGTAGGAATGTTAATTGCTGACTTTTATTTTGCAGTTAAGGGATGTGCTGAGCTGAGAAAGCAGGGGCTGGTGTCTAGGCTCAGACGTAACAAGGTCATCCCATTCCTGTGAAAGAAAAACCAAGGCTGCACTGCTAACAGTGCTGGTGACGCTCGCTCCAGAGCGAGCCACTGTCCCGGCAGTGCTCTTGGTGTGAGCCCAGCCCTGCAGCACGGCCCTTGCTGATCTTGATGCTAATCTGCTGGCGGAGGGCCCGAGGCACTGGAGTGGCACCTTCCCTGCAGCCTCTGCGGGAGGACATGTGGGCTGCTGAATCTTGGGGGAGATGGCATGATATTCTATTTGATTTCTAGAAACCCCGAACCTTTGTTCCGAAGTGGCGTTTGTTGGAGAAGTGGCAGCAAAGGCTCGATTCAGGGTTGCCCGAGTCTTCTCCTTTCAGCAGTGGGCAGAATTTAGACAAACCAAATATATGGGAGCTCTTCTTTAGCTGGTGAGAGGTGGAGAAGGGCTATAGAGCTGTATCCCTTGTAGAGGGGCAGGTGTCTTGCACAGAGAACCAGCTCCAGCAAGGTCCTGCAAATCCTTCTCTTGCTGCACCTCGCTGCAAGCGCCATGTGATCTTCATGTGCATTTACATGTCCCATCTTGTCACCCTTATGTTTGAAGCGCTTAGACGAGTTGTACCAAATGTGTTTAAAGGGGCTTCAAAGTTGGCAAGGGTCCTATAAGCTCCACAAAGAACAAGTGCAGGCAGGAGCATCATCCACAGTTTTGCCTCTTGGTCCACAAGGCTGCGAGTTACAAAGCACTGCAGTGCATGCCATTGAAAAACACTGAGGAGAGCAGAAAGGCAAAATTCAACACATTTTATAGGGAGGAGGAGGTACTGGAAGATTATAGTACAGCTAAGTCCACCCAAGACGTGTCCACAGGGCAGGCTTTATCAGTCCTGTTGCTCCCTGGACTGTTCTTCCTGCTCCAGCACAAATCACTCCCAGACAGCAGGGTGGTGGTGATGGCTGCATGGGGTGAGGGTCTGAGGTTAGGACTAACTGAACAAACTCTGTGTCTTGGCCCAAAGATGTCTTAATGGGAGAAGGAAGCACCCAGGATGTCCCCAGATATTGCACTGATGACCATGAATCGTAAATCGCTCCGGAGTCACAAGGCCAAGTTCTGTCCTTTTCCCCCAGTATAATCCTATTAAAGATCACAGGGCTGCACCATGCTATTTGAGAAGAATTTGACCTATGCTTCCCCCAAAGCTGCCATAATGAGGGCTATTCTGTGGCAGGGCTTGTTGCTGTGCTGAGAGGAAGTCAAACGAGGCAGATGTTTGGGGGTGACATGGTGTTTTGCTGGTTTTAACTGCTACAGGGTAGCAGAAGAGAACAGCACATCGACCGATTCAGTGTATCCTGGGACCTGAAATGCCCTCTGTCTGCAGCTGGAAAGTTGCTCCCCACACCACAGGGGAAAAAAAAAAAAAAAAAAAAAAAAAAAGAAACCAGCCAAAGATTTGGGTACAGCTTCTGCATGTTTCCGTTTGTGTAAAATTACTGTGATGGGCTTATGCCATGCTGCCTTATGCTGGCTACAGTTTAAGCATTAAAGCCCTGCTCTGGATGAGGCTGAACTGGAACGGAGCCACGAACCTTAAGCAGCACAGCAACAAAATTGCACTCTTGAGTGTGCGGGCCCATCAGCAGCCCCAGCGCAGATGCCTCTCGAGCATCCAGCACAAGCTCCAAGCAGGAGCTGAGGTGGGGAAGGCTCCTATCAGAGAGGATGGTGCAAGTCACAGCACATCATCCATGGATCTTAGAGGTCAATTAATATCAAGGGTCATTTTATCCCCAAAGGGCTCTGAGCTTCCTGCAAGTCAGATGCCCGCGAGGGTGTCATGTTTCATGGATGCTGCCATCTGTGAAATAGAAAAAGCAGAAATCGGCCAAGTGATTTGTAACACAATCTATAGATGATAAATGATGAGCAACAGCACAATTGGCGGCTCCGTCTAAAGCCAGTGTTAACTGTTTCTGTGAGTACCAGTAAGAGAAAAAAGATAATATTCTATGCTGTCTTGGGGGTTTTATTTGTGCTCTACAGATATTGAATCTTGTCTTGCTTCCCTTCATAAGGCAGCCTGTCTTAGGGAATGCACTGCCCGAGATCCTGGTGCTGAAGTGCTTGATCTAGAGCAGATCTTGGGCAGAAGGACCCGGCGCCCTGGCCTTCCCCGGCTGCGAGAGCCACCTCTCCCGGGTGTCCGGACGCGTGGGGCTACGCGGGCGATCTGTCAGGAACCGGCAAGCTGCTCTTAAAGTACACGTAAATGAACAGGCTGATTTAATTAAAAGCAAATGCCCACGAAGTTAATAGCGGCTTGCTATTTAAATTCATGGATAATAAAATTCCAAGGCCAATCTCGTATTCTGCTATTGGAGACTGAAATTAATGCTTCCCGGGGAAGCGCTTGGCCCTCTGGCAGCTCTGAGCTCAGCCGGGTCTATCTGTCAGGGAGGTGATGCAAGAAGGTAAGAACTGCTCCAGGCCACACAGTCTTTTTCTCGGGTGTTGGTGTTTATAATTGGAAATTGCAATAAGGAGAGAGGGGACAGCAGAGAGTCTAAGCAAAGATATTCAGGGATGTGCACAGCCCTTCTAGTTTAGCATCTGAGCACCTCACAGCAGTAACATTTTCTTGTTATTCTCATGACACTGTAGTGGGAAACAGAGATCTCCGTCTCACAGCTGGGGACCGGCGGGGCCAGGTAGCTTATGTCATTTGCCCAAAGAGTTTGCAGCAGAGCTGGGACCTGGGCTCAAACTCCCCTGGGCCCAGCTTTGACCCTCAGGTGCTCCGTTTTCCCCTCTTTGCGGAACAGCCTTGCACAAGTGCTGTGACTCAAACTGTGTGAGGAAATGGGGTGACGAAGCCAGTGCTACCAGCGGTGTCGGGGCAAAGCCGCTCGCCTACCCTGGGGCATCACAAAACCTCAGCTTCACGCTCCAGAATGACACAGGCAGGCTGAGTCTCAGCAGGGTTTTAAACAGAAATGAAGTGCTTTAAGATGCATCCACTAACTAGAGCAGCACAACCTGCTGCTACCAAGGAAAACAAGCCGTGCTTTAAATAAGCTACCATTGCAGCAAGTGCTGCTCGCTGTGCTTCAGGGCCCCCGAACTAAATTCATTTAAACAGCATTTAGGTGTATTACAAAAACGGTTCGAAGCATCTTCCACCCCGCCTTTCTATACAGCTCCCTCCAGGAGTGCTGGCTTTTCAGCTGCGGTGAGAAGCCACCTCGTGCCTTGGCTGTGCTGGGAAAGCAGAGGGTGCTGCCCTCGAAGCAAGGGGGGCTGTGCTTTACAGGAGGTATTTCATGGAGTGAGGAATGAGCATGTGCAAGCAACTGCCTAAAACTCAGGATTTGGTGTTTGTAGGAAGCCTCTATTCCTGGTTTTGTTCCAGGACTCAAATGAAAATACATCTTTCATATGCCCAGGAAAAAAAGTCACAGGAAATTTGTATTTAAGACTCAGCAACTTTATTTTTTTCTCATCCTAAAGGAAACTTCATCGACCTGTGATAGCTGCTGTCTCCAAGTGACCTGGTCTCTGCTCTTGCACCAATTAGGCTTCACTGTAGATACCAGCAGCAGGGAGCAGAGGAGCTAGCAAGGACCACACCAGTTTATCTGCAGTGCTCAAGGGCTTCCTGAGTCTGTGTCTCCCAGGAAACCACTTTACTGAGTGTGAGGAAGCTCTGCGTTTCCAGCTATTTGGTCTCTTTCATGGAAAGGCTGTAGAAATACAGCAAGTCACACGTGGGTTCCTGAGGAGCAAGCAAGCTTGCAGGAAAAGTATCCCTGATACTGATGCCAAACTGCTGGCTGGGCAGTTTCAAAGTCTGCCTTAATGTTATTTGAAAATTCAGGGGAAGATAGTGGTTTGAGACATATTGTTATCTTCTGCCTGGGAAATACTTCCTTGCAAAATCCACTATTTCTGCTTGTTTCGGTAGGGGGTTTATTTGTTTTTGATAGGAAGATTGAAGGAAAAAAAAAAAAGCCGAGGAAAATGTGATTTTCAAGTAGAGACGAAGCACGTGGTGCCTTCTTCACACAAGCTCGAGTTAGAGCCTGGTGGCTGCGGCACACGCAGTTCCTGTGCAGGAGGGCTGCTGGAGCGGGGCAGCGTGCGCACAAGAGCAGATGCACGTTTTGAGGCTAGACGTCAGCGCAGAGGCGACTTATCCTGCTTCCCTACCCAACTCGCTGCCTTAAGGAGTAACTTGGCTGCAGCCACACTTGGCTCCGCTACACGGGCTTTTTAAAATAGACTTAAATCTCCATCGGAGTACTCAGAAAGGTTTGATTCTGCGTCGCTGCTGAATAAACAGAAACCAAGTGGGTTTGCTGTAGAGTGCATTCAAGACCTCAGCTATAATGCCAGAGGTCTAAGCTAATCAAGGTACTATGGCTCTCATGATAAATAACCATCAGAGATATCTAATCATTCTTTGTAAGCAACTATGGGCTGGCAGAGAAAGCAAGGGTGACTTACAACAAATGTGCTTGCCTGTGAGAAACAGGAAGAAAGAAGAACAGATGCAATGGCACCATTCTGGAAGCCATCTGCAGCCTTCATGAGACCCGAGATGCCTATTGAAAGCATCATGACCAAAGCTGCATAAAGCCTTCCACCATTCTGGAAGCCATCTGCAGCCTTGATGTGACCCGAGATGCCTATTGAAAGCTGCTGCATCATGACCAAAGCTGCATGAAGCCTTTCTGGAGTGAAGGGAGCAGCAAACCTCAGCTAGAACTAGGAGAAGTTGTCATGCATTAGCTGTGGTGAGGTCTTTCCTCGGCATCCCTGAAGTCTTGAACCACTGCGCTGTCCACCCTGTTATGGGCACTTGCAGCCCAAGACCAGGTGCTTGAAAAAACCTTTCTAGGCTCTCCATAGACACAAATGTTAATGGCCAGCTGAAAAAAAGGAAGCTGTATTTTGTGGTTGAAACTGTTTCCCAACCTTGTGGTTAGCAGAGTAGTCCCAAAGGGGCCACAGAGCAGAGGAAAAGCACACGGCAAGTGCGAGCAGATAGGGGAAGCTGGAGTGGTGCAGTGTGCGTCTGATGAATATGAGCTCCCACCACTCCGGCTGATAGATGGATCTTTCTTCTCCTTCTGCTTTCTGGCTGCATTGAGCATACAAAGATAGAGGTTTATCATAGCAGGCTGCCGCCAAGCATCTCTCTTGGGCAGCACCATGGGTGACCTTCAGGGACTACTTTTTCAGATAGGGAGCACCAGGGAAGGTGCACCTGAAGGAAGTACCAGAGGCTAAGAAGTAAAACGCAACAAGTGAGAGAGGAGGAGCAAAAATTAAAGGAAAAAAACAAAGGATTCCAGAAGACCAAAATGAGAACGGAGGAGATGATGCATGGAAACAAGCAGCTGAGGAAGGAGGCACCAGTGAGCACAAGGCAGACCAAGGAGCCAATGCTGCAGCAAGGAGAGTGAAGAAAATAGCAACAGGGAGACGGAGGCTCGGAGCGGGCGCGCGGCCTCTCCCGACACGCGCTTGCTTGTTGCAGCCTGAGGGTCCCCGATCGCTGCGAGGCTTCGTGCTCCAGCGAAGCAGAGAAGGGTTAACTCCCCCTCAGCTCTCCTCCAGAAGACAGAAGATGGAAATGTTTCGTACTGCGCTATTTTTAAATCGTTCAAGAAATGTATTGCTAACAGAAGAACAGCATAACTGACATTTCCCAGAATCAGCTGATGAAAGTGCACAACACAGCTCCTCTTAGCAGTCCAGAAAAGGTAGAACAACTTAAAATAGGTTGCAAATAGAAGGTAAAAGCAGGAAACTATTAGAGAGCCCTGCAGGCAACACCCCAAAGTCCATTTTAACTGCTAGCCCTCAAATCTAAGGCAACAGAGAGCAATTAAGCCAGGAGACCAGGGGATGCTCATTTCCCTGTTGCACCTCAAAATAGCTCCAGCTCATTGCTGGGGAAAGGTGCCCGCTGTGGGCCTGGAGACCACAGACATGGTTCCTGATGCTGCATGCACCTCTGCTACAGGAGCTGCCTTTGAGATGAGGGGGTCTCTGCACCATATGGCCTGTGGTCTTTCGTCTGGGATGGGTGCTCCAGGGATGGTGGCTCCTTTCCGCTGTGGCCTGGGCTGAGACCCACCAACTCACTGCACGCAATTCACCAGATGATTCATATGTTCCCTTATGGAGGCAGCATGTGGCATAAATTAATGTATTTAAAACTCAGCCAGAAACAGACAGAGGCATGACAACTCAAAATAGCTGCATGCAAAAGGGTCTGATACGTCCCATGTAATCACATATTCGCTATTCTCCTTAGACAGGAACATTTTCTTTCTGAGGGCTTGTTGTTTAACTGTTAAATATAAATTTTGCAGTGATCATTCCAGAGTAATTTTCAAGCAGGAAAAAAAATCAAATAAGAATGAATTTGGGCTATTCTACAGCCTGAAATAGTCAGGAGCTCAGGAGATGAGGTTACCATGGTCTCTTCTGACCCCCTAATGCAGGAAGAGACACATTTCCTTGTCAAAATGCACCAGAGAGCAATACAACAGGCACTGAAAAGAGGTGGTGTGGCTAAAAACAGGTACTATGAAAAGCCTGGCAGAAAATATCCTTCCTGTTGGAATGAAGGCAAAATTTTTATCCAGATTGTAAATGTGGCTTCCCCATTTCACTTTTATTTTCATTACGGGCTAAAAAAAAATTAAAACAAAACAAAGCTCCTTTTCTGGCTTGGTTTGGGGGAGCTGTTTGAAGTGCAGTATTTTGCACTTGGCCAGCTAAGCGTCTCCTGTCACCTGCGGAACGAGGTCGGCTGGCCCTTCGGGATGCCCTCAAGTGCTGGGATGCTATTTTAAAGCTTGGCCTGCCCACCAGCCCCCGGAGCGGCGCTGTGCTCTTGAGGAGCCGAGTGTGAGCTACACTCGTATCGCTCACCTCCTGCACGGGAAGGTCTGGGGAAAAAGGTCTCCCGAGCTGGAAGGACCTGCGGGAGAGCACACGCTAACAAGGGCGCAAAGAGTGCAAGCGAGTCCGACGTGCTGCTTGACGTGCCCTCCACACTGACAGACCGAGCTGTGCTTGCAAATATTCACTGAGATGTCTAGCAGGAGGCAGGCAAAGCGCGTGGCAAAGGGGAAAACTTTCCAGCTGCAAAGAAGAAATAGCAGTGGATATTGGTGATGGCCCAGATGTGTCCTTGGATGAAATATAGCAGTTAGGCAGTGGCTGTGGACCTGATGGAGGTCGCACAGGGAGCAGCTACTGGTGTGTTTTGGTTCGGTCTTTCCTCTACAGGGCACCTTTCAGATGTGAGGAGCCCATGTGCTGCGGGACAAGTCCTGCACGGCAGAGACGGGTGTTAACACGGACGCTGGCAGGCCTTGCTCTCCACCAGACACTTTGCACTGGTCCTATGAAGGTGCTCCAGAAGCCCAGTAAGGATGTCTTCAGTCCACCTGTGGTATTACTATATCTGGAGAAAAAGTACTCCTGCAGGAGGATTTAAGAGTTGATGCTGTCCTTCAGGAGAAACATCTCTGGGGAGAAAAAAAAAACAACCAACCAAACAAACTTTACTTTCAAAAGTAAACTTTCAAAGTTCATTTTTCATGATTCTCTAAAGCGTGAGGCAGATCTGTTGAAAAATGACTTGGCCTATTTTTCTGTGTACTTCTCTCCCACACGGCTTCTACTAACGCAGGCCACGGGTTACTCCCTGGTACCTGACGCCCTCTGCGCGCGCCTCATCGGTGAGCGGGGTGCTGAGGTCGAGTGTCCTGCTTGCCACCACATCACCAACATAGAAGCTGTGGCCAACAGGAAAGAAATGTGCTTGGAGCCACCAAACCAGCAGAATCAGGAGCTCACACGGCCACTTCTTCACTCTCATCGCTAAAATAATTTTCTGCCTGGTGGAAGGCACACTGGGGACAGTGGAAGAAGAATGGGTTTGGGAAATGCTGCATCCATTTTTATTCTATGTTTTGTGGGAAAGAGATGGTGCAATTTGCCTGGAGGGTCATTTCCGCAACTGGAAATATTTAATTAAGTGAATTATTTTCCTAGTAGTACTCTAAAAGGTTATATCCCCAATTAACAGTGCATTAGACCTAGCCTGAGCTCCATTTTGATATGCTCAGCGGACTGTGAGGAATTTACTGTCAGCTTAAGAGAGATGAAAAAAAAGTAGAAGCTAAATCAGTGGTAAAAAGTTTCTGGCTCCTTGTCAAGGCACCCTCATGCCTCATTACCTGGGTTTAAAACGAACAGAGTAGCTAAAGAGGGCTGTTTATTACTCCCTCTCTTTCCACCTATGCTGACAAGAGGGCTGTCTTTGGTAAGCTGCACTTCTGCTTTTATGGGTGTACACCCCTTCTCACTCGAGCGTGGTGTTTGCATACAGCTGATAAAATGCCACCTGGTGACTGTGTCTCTTGGGCCATTTTGAACAATACCCTGTCTCTGCTCCAGCTGTTCCTAGTGGGAACATTGTTATACCCTGCTGCAAGACTCGGAGCCAAGTGATCGGGGAGAGGGGGGTGTTGTTAATGAGGTAAATGTGTGCTTGCTCTTTCCTACCCCAGGGTAAGCAGGACTTTTTCTCCACTATAAAGCCTGCTTTAAGCCATGGGAATGTGGCTCTGCCCAAGAGGAACATTGATGCCTCTTTTTATGGCAGCCCTCTCAGTACTGCAGCGTGTGAGGTCTCCAGCTCTTTCTTCCATCTGTCCTGGTTTCCTTTGGGTGCTCGGTAGCACAGGCACAGTGCTCAGTTCACCGTGGTGCTCAGTTCACTGTAATTCTCTTGCCCTTTGCACTGACCAAGGCATGGAGCTTTTGCAGCAGGACCCTTCTCTGCCTGCCCCAGCCACTGTGGACCGGGCTGCACGGAAAAGGCTCCTGAGCCACGGGTTACCAGAAGTTAGCAATAGTGAGGATTGTTGAATAAAGCCTCCTCACAGCTGTAAACTCCATCTCGCTGCTTCTGAAGCACTCTGAAGGAATGTGATGAGGTAGCTTTATTATTTTTAGCCTGCTTTCCTAAGTGAATTATGCTTATGCAATTACATCTCTGCAGCCTGATCCTCCTTGCCCCTCGTGCACGAGCTCTGACAGCTTTTAAATCCATAAACTAATTGTAACCAAATGCGGTAGACGGGCAGCAGGAGTCTCCAAGCTGTGCGGGGTGACTCGGGAGAGCGGCACGTGGGCAGGCGAGCAGCGTGTGCCCTCGCGAGTCGGCCACCAGTCCCGGCCCTTTCCTGCCCTCCCAGATGTGCCGGGGTGGCAGGACAGAAGAGACCTGGATAGGTCAGGGACAGGACATCAGTAATTCTCAACAGAGCTAAAATCTGCTTGATTGGATTAAGGAAACGCTGGTGGACCTTGCTGCAGCATGTCTGCAGGTCCTGTTCCTGGCTTGGGAAGGATGGATGGCAACATGAGCTGGGGGAAGAACGTGGGGAAAAGGTGTGCGTGAAGCACTAGTGCTTGCTCTGCAAAATGAAATACTGAAGCTTGAACCTCCAGGTTTCCTCTTTCCAGACTGAGTTACTTCTTAAGGTGCAAAGAATCCCAAAGCTGTGTTTGTTAAAACACATACCAAGTCCCGGTGAGGTGACAAATAATTTGCGCAGTACTTGCTAATGGGATGAGTGAGAGCGTGTGAGCTGCTGCCTGCTGAGACACGTGCCATATGGGGTGGTGTGAGCTGGAGCCCACCTCTCTGCTTCTGCCAAAATGTGTCCAAAACCCAAGGTGGGGACATGCAGCAGGTTCTAGAAACAACCCTGCAGGTGGAACTTTACTTCAGCTTTCCTGCAAACAAAAGTGGCAATTGGTCTCTGGGGCTTGCAAAGGGTTGCTGGTAGTTGTGTTATGCTGCCCATGAAAATACGTATCAAACGGGCAAGCGAGTAGGGGGAAAATGAAGTAGCAATGGTAGAAATATGGAGAATGCCAATTGTGAAAGATTTCTCATTTCTCCTGGTTGGGTAGGGAAGGCACTGGGGCAGCCGTGTTCAAATATGAAGGCACTTTCCAGGCTTGCAAAGATTCCCAGGCCACAGTGAACATTGGTGGGAACTTCTGGACATAAATACAGGCTCCGTGAGCACCTGTGTGCATCATGTCCTAGGTGTCAGGTGTCTGGGGTTTAACATCTGCCTGAAGACTGACAGTCATTAGACTGCAAGTTCGCTGTGTGTGAAGAGTGAGGGACAATTATGTTCAAAGGGCGGATGATGAGTTCATGGGGTAAATCATTCAGCATGTGTATGCATCATATGCAGCATTTGCTTATTAACTCAATTAACCAATAAATGTTATAATTTTCTCCAAAAATGAAACAAATTAAGCATCTAGTGAATACAGCATAATTGTGTCATAGATAATGTCATCACCAGTGCGGTCAGGACAGCTGATGGCAGAATTACACCTTGTCTTTGCCTCCTGGTGTCAGCCTGGTATCCAGTTGTTTGAGCAGTTCTAGACAGTCCTTGTTCCTTCACCATCAACTTCTATTTCCTAAGTGTGTAGCCACATCAGTGTTGCCTTTTATTCTTGCTTGAACTTTTCTTCTTCAGTATTTCTCCCAAGCAGAGTGGTTCTGCTGGCAAATATGTTTTTTGGTTTTTTGTTTGTTTGGTTTTTTTTGGGGGGGAAGTAGGGGAAAGCATTATTTCTGTAATGGTGTTGGATACAAGCTGACATTTAACAGCAGAGCCATAGCTAACACTAAGTCTGTTTAGATGACAGAAGTAAAGGCAGCTTGAGTATAATTTGTCTACCTTATAATTCAGCCTGTTTTTTTTTTTTTTTAAGTTACTTGGCCAATAGCCAATCTTTGAACAATTAGAGCCTTATTTCTCTCCATCAAGCAGAAAGCTCACAGGAAACTCAACTCCATTTGAAGCACCATAGTGGAAGAGAAGGAGAATCTCACCTTGAAACTGGAGCGCTGCTGGTTGTCAAGAGACCCGAGCTGTCCCGGGGGTCAGCGCGCTTGCGCCCTTGCGAAACACCCTCAGATCAAGCTTTTTCCTGAGTGCTCTCTCATCTCGGAGGCTTCAGTATTTGTGTGCCTGTCTGGCAGGCTTTGATCTCTATCTTCTTCTGTTATTCTCGACGGCTTCCAAAAGCATGACATGTGCATAATCCTCTTTTTTTATTTTATTTTATTATTTATTTTTTAATTTTTGGCTATATGAGCTTTGTGTAATTGTGCTCCTATGAATATATTGTAGTTGACTGTTAAAGTTATAGTCATAAGAGGCTCATAGTTAAAGAGAAATGTAAAACTACTAAAATAGCAGCTTAGCTATTATTCTTAAACAAAGGCAGGCAGCAGGCACCTTTGTGGAAAATGCACTTGAAAACATTTGATTTATTTTGACATTGAGATTTCACAGTAGGTCGGATCAAAAACTTATTAGAAATCTATAGGAGAGGACACCTCAGTGACATAAAGCCTAAGTGCTATTTCTCAGTAGCTAAAAGGAGTTCAAAGGCAGCCCTTTATGCATTCAAAATGCCAAAATCTGCTACAAAAATATTTACACTAGCCATCAAAATCAAACGAATCCTCTTTCCCCGCCATGACTGCAAGATACTCTTCCTTTATATCTGGCCTATTTAGACTGTAAACTGCCTGCTACCCTGCAATACCATGCCAAGAAAGACAAAATACAAGCCACTAAACTCAAAACAATCAGGTAATCAATGACTTGGGCAGATAAAATCAAGGAAATTAACTGAAAGCACAATAGCTTTTAAAGCCATAAACCACTGCAAACATCAGTTTCCATCTGGTATGGAGGATGATAAGAGATGAGAATATATGTGTGTGCCTCCTGCTCCCACTCCTTTCCAAAGGGGGAAATTGCCAAAACAGTCTGGGAAAGGCAGGCCAACATAAAGCGGATTTGCAGGGATCTGTCAAGGCAGCGAGGGAAACAGCACAGGGTGACAGGAGCTGGGACAGAGCAGCCCCTTTGCCAGAATTTCCTCCTCCCATCGCCCCATCCATGCTGGCTGGACCCATGAGCGCCCTGTGCCAGCTGAGTAGTTTCCAGGCACAAACAAAAGTCAAGCTGTGACTGCTGGATGTGGAGAATCTCTGCACTGGGTATCTAAAATGTCTGTCCTCATGTGAACAGAAAACATGATAGGAAAAAGAAAGCATGTTTCTCCTGCCCTGATGAGTCTGCCCACTCCCATGCTCTGCTGAAGCTGCATGGCCAGATCCAGAGAGACCACTTCACGTCAACAGAGATGAAGGACCAGCTCTGAGAGCTCCTGTGGCAAGTCCTTTGAACCAGAGTTTGGCTTCTTCACGCTGAGGAGGAGACATTTATTTCTGACTAATAGGGATAACTTCACTGCTAGGATATGTACCCTAACTGCATTTGAATGTGAAACGAAAAAATGCCCTATGGTCTCTTCCCCTTAATCTCTGTACAGCAACAGCTTTATCTCCCTTTCCCCTCGCAATTATGATGCCACCAGTAAGGGAGATGTAGGCTCATTACCTAGCTGCATAATGAAGGACATTAGCAGGACAGATGGATAGCTGGCACTAGAGGCAGAAGAGGCTGAAACAGGAGTTCACAGTGCTAAAATCCAAAGTGTTCTGAAATATGCCCTTGGGCTTTCTCCAAAGGCTTTTTTTTTTTTTTTTTTCAAAGAGGATTTAACATTCAGAAGTTTATAGGAAGCTTCTTGCTTCCAGAACACATCATCATTCATTCATGGCATAAAAACTACAACTGCTGTTTGCATTCAGCATTTGTGAAACAACACTGCTAGTCACATGTTGCCTCTGAGATTTTCAAGTTGAGTCATCCAGAAGGCAGCAGAGTTAGTGCTGTGGGCTGCGCATCTTACCTGGGCACTTCCAGTTACTTTCTCTGCTCTAAGAAGTCTAAGTGGTGAGTGGCAGGAAAGCCCACGGAGACCACCCTTGGAAGAGATTCTCTTCAGAGTGTTCCTGTGCTCCTCATCTTCAAAGTCATGTTTCTTAAAAAGTTTCTCTTGAGGCATTTTGAAGAAATGCCTGTTGCGTCCATTCCTTCCACAGGAAAAGAGGAAAGTCTGCACTGAAGGCAAAACAGGGCTATGCACAGACCAGCCAAGAGGCCTGAATCCCGTCATCTTAGAACCACCTTAAAGTTAGAGCAAGTCTCTTTTTCTGCACTGATTTTCTTTAGCTTTTTCTTATAGCATGCAGTGATTTCCTTGAGCCCTTCAAGACATAGGCAGAGTTCTTACTTTCCTTTAATAATTACATAATTACATTTTTGTGCTCCTGAGGCTGTTAATTTAACTTGGGAAGGCTTCAGCTTCTCTTTCAGCCTCACACGCTATGGAAGAGCCATGGCCTGGGATGTGATTCCTTCTTTTAAACTCCATGGTTATGGCAGGGTGAGGGAGCAGAGGAGATGATCGTTCCACTTTTCATGGTGGAGTTCCCCCAACCACACTGAAATACTTGGGCCCGGAGGTGAATTTCTGTTACAGACAGTGCCAGCATCTTGCCTCCATGAAGTGGAACTGGCACCATTCATCACTGCTTAGAAAACAGAAAGCTCCACCAGCTGAGGCTAGTCATGCATATGCATCGCCAGTGCTGAGGACAGGAAACAAATGTTGTGTGTGCAGTGTTCCATCCAAAGGTTTCAAAATGGTTTGAAACCCTGTAGTGATGAATTAACCTTCCCCAATTCCTCTGCAAGAGAGCTAAATGTTACAACACCATTCTGCATATCACTAAAATAACATGCTAGTTCACCAAAGTCACCAGGTAACACACCAAAGGGTGTCCCACACGGGGCTGGCAGTAGGTTATTCCAGTGCTGTCCCCCTGTCTCTCTGTCATTTGACTCAAGAATGTCTTCCTTTGTCTATGACCTCAAAAACCTTTCTTTTTTGCAGTGTCAATTAGAGCACAGGTGTTGCCCTACTTTAGCTGCCATCTGCAAACAAAACCCTTCTGTAGCTCAAACTGGTTGGCCTGCAGGGCCAAGTGGGCGTGCTACGCTGTGTCGAGTGGCCGCAGGCTACCGCAATATACCAGCCTTGGTCCTCCACTGTCTTCCACGATTCCCTGCCAAGTTTCCAAAAGGACAAGCAGGTTCTCCCACAATACTTCGAAAAGGCTTTATTCTATATGTATATGTTTATACATTTATTTACATGTATAAGTGTACAAAACAGCTAATATCCCTGTTGTCTGCTTCCAGGAGTCCTGATATTACACAGAAGTAACTGCAGGACAGGTATGGCCATGGTCTACTGTGTGTCTGTTTTCACAGGTCCCAGACTCGTTCAAGAAAATTGATGTGACCATAAGTAACTCAAGTCACTTCTGCAGTGAGGACCTTGAAAAGATACAATGAAGAATTATGAAAATTTTATGACAAAGTTTGTGTTACATAACTGCTTTGACCAAGAAAGAAAAAAAAAGAAAAAAATAAGGAAAAAGTACAAAGAGGATTCCCTGAATCCATAGTTCTGTAAAGCGCTTTATTAATGTCAGTCTACAGAAATACTAAATAAAATGAGGAGCATTAGTCTTGGACTAGAACACTTACTCTTACCAAGCATTTGGATGAAGTCCTGAAATAACATATCCAGAAGAAAAGAGCAACTGCTTTGGGAAGGTAGGGGGAACCAAGCAATTAATCTGGCAGAGGCAGTCCTCTTCATTACAATGAGTAAGTGTTTGCTCTTCCTGGGTTAGGTACAGGTGACACGTACTCTACAGAAGACAGATAAATTATCTGGAATAAATAGCAGATATGTGAGCATATTAGAGTGGTCATGCTAAAGGTCTGCTGGTTTCCTCTGCAGCTGTTTCTCTGTTGGGCTGTGAATAAACTAGCTGGCAATGAAATGCCTCACTAACTAGTCCAAAAGAGAGATTAACTACATACTCCCCTTACTAAGGCAGTAGTGCATAACAGTTGGTAGGGGTGCACAGGTATGACTCAGGGTGTTTTGATTTGTTGATGAAATAGTTGGCCATGGTCCAATCTGCTCATAATGAACATGCTGATAGCAAGCTAAAAATAGTTTTAGAGGAATAGTTTATCTCTATAACAACAAAGTATATAGATATATCGGAGTAAGACATAACTTACTGTTATGTGGTGCTTCATCATCTAGGAAGGAACAGGCAAGCAATAATGAACTGAGTGCAGTCCATGTATTTCATGGACTGGAACAAGGGCTGCTTGTTTTTAAGATATAAGGTGTATTGATGCTTCTTTCTGATTTTTTTTTCATACAAAAGCTTGAATTTTCCTCCTTTTCCATTAGACTTGCCACAGAATATCATTTGATAACAGTACATTTCATACTGGTGTTTTTGCTGCCCAAGATCTAGGCTGTGATTAAAGGACTGATGTGACTTCTAAAGTACGTTGAAATAGTCTTGCCTTTACTTTAAAATAAATAAAGAAATAAAAGTAGTCCTTTGAAATATTGCCATTGAATAATATTTTCAGAAGCTCTCAAATAATTTGAGTGCCAATGTTACATTATAAGCAGTATGGTCCAGACTTCTAAATTACTTCGTAAATTTTCCCTAAAAATGTTAAGGGCCAAATCGATTTCCCTGCAGAAGATCTGGATGGGACATTTTATGCCCTTTAAAATCTGTCATGGTTTCTTAGGAGTGAAAGGTGAGAGAAGTCATGGAGGGATGAAGGGAGACTCCTTGTCAGCTAGAATAGATGTCTCATAAGCAATTTTTGGAAGAGGTAGCTGAATCCATGCCTATAATGATTTTTTCTTGTTAAGATGTGTATTAAGATGCACTGTGTTTGGTGGTTTTCCTTAAAGTTGCAGCTCTTCAGGGAAACGATTAGGTGAGACTCTTAACTCACCTCCTTGTTTGCAGGTTTGTTTGAGTACGGAGAAGAGTGAAGATGAAACAGAGGGGCTCATAAAGCAAAGCAAAAGAACACGCTGCTCCTTAAGACTCTGATAATTAAGCCATTAAAAAGTTGCTGGGGCTGGCAATACCATGCCTACAGGGAGCTAATTACTCGTATTACTGGTAAAATACCATGCCAACAATAAAGAATGATATTTTATAGACAAGTGACGATGACAAGCTCCTGCCTGGAAGCAGGTGGTTGGAAGGCCCAGCCTGGGCCCTCACGAGTCTGTGGGATGTCTCAAGAGAATAAGAAGTGAAGCCCCCAACTTGACGCCCACATCTCTGCCATCAAGGTGATTAAAAAGGAATCGGTGAACAATAATACAGATTAATACAGAGTGGAGAAGTGTCAGTCAGTGAAGATTCACTGCTGTCCTTTAGTCTGCCATGGCTGGATATTGCTTCAATACCACAACATTGGGCCCAGGTGTTGCTAATTTACCCTTTCCTGACTTTCATCTTGCTCTGTCAGAGACATCTTGGTTTTGGTCTACAATTCCTGCCAAGGGCATCTGCTCTGGTGTTCTGTGGTTTTTTTTCTTTCTTTCTTTTTCCCACTGATACTTTCCTTTTCTTTCTTTTTCCCACTGATACCCCCATAGGACTTCCACTTATTTCCCTTTCTGTGCAGCAACAACAGACAGAGGTTCTAATTTGTTTTCTCGAAGCAGATTTTCTTGATGAGAATGGCAGGTCTTCCTCTGAGGCCTTTGAAAAGAGCCCCACCTTGCACAGCTGCGGGATTTCAGCCAAGTTCTGACTGCTGAAGGATCCCATTTTAGTAAGTACCTTCACATCACTTACATCTTCCTTTAGCTAAAAGCCTTGATTTTTAATTCATGTAATGTTCCCATTGAGAACAGAGACTAGTTAAGGCAATTGCTAAAATCTATTAATGTAATTATTTGGCAAAAAAGAATTCAAAAGGAATTTCTGTGTAAAAGCCTTAAGGGGATAGGCAATAAAACATGTGTAGGACACCCATCCAAATGCAGGCAGCCTTGGGTGTAACAGTTATTTGTCTGTTATTAGACACATATTGCAGAAGGACAGGAATCAACACTACCTTTCTTGCTTCTGGTGACATCTCAATGGGTCTGCCCACTGGCTGGAAGTGCCGGGATCCTGGGACGTACAATTCGTACCTCCAGGCAGGTCTTCAGGGACACTGGATATGAGAAATGCCCTGCTAATACAGAGCAAGGGTCCATCTAGCCCATTGCGCTGTCTCTAGCAACGGCCGGAGATGCTTTTCAGGGAGAGTGTGTGAACCTGGCCACTTTTTGCAGTTCACTCTACTTTGAACTTTACTGAAAACTCCAAGTATTGCATTCAGGTTATTCAGGATGTCAGAAGGCATATTACTGCCTGTACTCTTCAGTACCCACATATGGACCTGTTGGCAGTGAATTCATCTCACAGCTTTTTGAAGCTACTGATGCTCTTTGATTCCACAGCCTCCTGTGGCACGAAGGTCCAGAAGTTCACACACTCTCTATAAAGAACTTTATCTGTTTTAAATAGATCTCCTGCTAGACGCATTCAGAGCTTTCACTCTCTATTTCCTTGTATTGTAGGGTTTTGTGGACACCTCATATTCATGTTTTATCTACTGTCTCCATGGTTTTGATTATATCCAGCTTCACTCTTCTTCTCTCCAACAATAATAGTCCTAGGCTTTTTACACTTTTTTATCAGGTAGCTATTCCAGCCCCTCGATCACTTTAATGGTTCTTTGTTAACTCTCTTACTACCTTTTGGAGACCCTACTACACATGGCAGCTGCGCTGCTACGGGTACACTGGGATTTCACGTAGTAGCAAATGACACCCTGGTCCTTGATCTCAGCGCCTGTCTTGATGACACAGAAGCATGTTCACAGGATGTGTGGGGTATGTGCAATGACATATAAAGCAAAACTGCAGCCCTTTGCCTATCAAAACAGGACTAAATTCACTGAAAAAAGTCTACCAGGGGACTTACAGATGCCCCTAGAGATTAATTAGTCATTTATTCTGGTGACTGCTGTTTTTCCAGTGGAGGAAGGGAAAAACAAGGCTTGAAAACCTGCCTGAAACTCTTCCATAAAGTAATGCATTTGGTTCAGTATAGTGGAAAAATAACAATTTTCAAGTAAAGGCCTGAACGCTGAATGGATGCAATATTCTAGGCACCATTTGAAATGAGGAATTTTTAGTCTCTGAGACCTGGACTTTATCCATCTTTCTCAAGTTCATCTCATTTTCTTTGCGCCTTTGGGCACTATAACAGATTGAGAGAAAGAAAGAAGTTATGGTGACTGGGGCCTTAACTACCAACACTGTTTATGGACACCAGCTGGGAACCTGCTTAAAATTAATGCCAACCTGTTTTTCTTCTGAAAATGATCCTCTAAAAAGGTAGCAGGCAAAAGCAGAACTTGTGGCACCCCTGTCCACTGAAGACCTGGCTTCTAAGTCTCTGCAGATGGAGAATGGTTCAGATGGCCAGACAGAAAGCTTTTACAGAAACCACACAGTTTTCCTGGCCCTCTCTAATGGATTTTTCCACACACACCAAAAGGATGCGTTGGCTTAGCA
>NW_010584688.1:509568-526916 GCF_000705375.1 Tinamus guttatus | reverse complement strand
CACACTGCTCATAAGGATAGAGTGGGAGTGATTTACAGCAAAACAAGCAGTCTGTAAGGCTGGAGAGGCATTAAGCAACTAACCCCTTCATGCAAAACCCCCTTGCAGAGAGCACAACAGCAGACAGGGCTACTTATAAGGTCAGAGTCCTTACCTTCTGTAGTTATTTCCTTCCCAGCCTTGTTTTTGCCCTTGCTGTCTTTCTACTCTATCTCTTCTCAATGCTGCTCCTGCTCATTCTCCCACACTCTAGTCTCTCTGTATCCTAAGGGAATGCTTTAATTCTCCAGGCAAGGCTGCTTCCGGGGCCACAGCTTGGAGGTTATCAGCCACTTCATGCATTAAGTGTCAAACTCTCACTGAGTTGTTCTTTCTTGGTAGTACTGACAGCATGAACCAAATAAATATCTAATAATTTTTGCTGGTGATTCCCTTCAAGATTTCTTGTCCTTGCTAATACCCCCAGAGAAAATAAAAAAGCTTCTTTTCTGCCCAGCTACACAGGTAATCTGAGCTCCCCTCATGGCACATTACCTTGTGCACACTTACAGACTCATTCTTACAGTCCAGTTCTTACATTCCAGGTGTGGATAATGGTTCTGCCTTGTATACTGCAGATACAGAACTTGGCAGTGTTCAAATGACCCTCTTCCATGTGAAAGATGGATGGAGAGCCTATTGGACTGGGTCCTACGGAGTAATCTGACAGACTGATGAACGTGACAGCCTATAGAAATAGTTATAATGCAGAAGGGCATTAACGTCATGAAACTCCCTTGTCTTTGGAAGGTGACCTTTATATTACATATGGAAATGGAAATTCTTTCTTTTTTAACTCTCTAGAGTCACATGTGTCTTAAAGCTTCTCCTATTTTGCAATCTGACATCTACCCATAACTAATAAAGGACCAGATATAATTATTGAAGCAAGGCTAGTTTTTTGTTGAGCTCTTCACTTTTCTGTAGGCCAGAAAGGACCAGCACTGGCCATTTAAATTCTGTGTTCAGTGAGTCCAGTTTTTAACCATATGCAAAACTCTCTTGGTGCTTAGCTGCATCCTGATGGTTTGCTGGTCAAAGGTGTTCCCATGTTTCCCTTTTAATATTGATTTATAAGTCACATAGGAGACTTGTGTTGTATGCGGGGGATATAAGAACGAGGATCATCAGCTTTGAAGCTCACAGGCAACTGGAGAAGACAGCCATATGAAAAAGAAATCATATAAAAAGTATATAATGCAGAAAAGGGCACCTGGTAATGTTGGAGCTGAAGACTGAAAATTAGCTTTCCAGAATAAACAGTGAAGAGACTCAAACAGAAATTGAACTCAAACATCAGTTTTTCATATTTCAAATCAACTCTTCATTAGTTCCAGACTTTTCAACCCAGTACTTCTCAAAGGAAGAGTCTTTTTGCTTCCTCTTTTATATTTATTAGGGTTGAACACTGAATCTTGACCACAAACTATTACTGTCATACTGATTTACCTTTCTGGCTTTAGTTATGGCCTTTGCATCCATTTCCAGCTCACTGGGTGGTTAGTTTAGCCTTCCAGCATTTAGGGAAAATCCAGTGAACATGAGTCTCAGTAGTGGCAAATCCAAATATTAAAAAAAGGCTTCAAAAAGGAACAGGAATCCTTTGTTTTAATTTTTGGATATGAGCTCTTAAAATTCACATTTTAAGGTTATCCTTACAAACTGGAGGGCAAAGAATATAGATTTTGGGTTCAACCCAAACAAAATCACGTGACTCCAGAAACCGAGACCATAAGAAAAATGACAAATTATATAAAATTCACCTTAAAGTGACGACGGTTCGTGCCAAAGAAGACACTAATGCTTATTTTTTCTCTGATCCTCAGCTTCCTTCCCAAGGCTATGCCAAGCGGATCAGCTTGCCCCAACAGCGCTGGGCAGACACGCAGCCACTAGGAGTTTGTGTGGTTGGCTTGACTTCCCTAGGCTCCTGGTGAGCTTTGCTTTGTGATTGTAGCTGTTCTTGTTGATGGTTACTTAGGAAAAGTAGGACAGGACTCTCAGGGACCATCTCTGATTCATGAAGGCAATGACTCTCTGCCCCAGAGCAAGGGAAAGTCAGGTGGGTTTGGGGATGAGGTACTGACAAGGGTTGAGATTCTGAGGAACAACCTGTAATTGCTCAGTTTTAAGCATTCCCTCTTCCCTCTTGACTCTGTTATCTCCTTTTCATTTTCTGGATTTGCCTTTTATTTTTTTTCTCAAGACTTTTTTTTCTTTTTTCGTGCATCTTCCACTGATTTCTCATACCCCTTTCTGTTTAAAGGCTTTTACCGTATCTCTCTGCCACCTACATCAAATGCTACTTTAACTTTTGTTCCATGTCAGCCGTTCCCAGTTTGCCTTTCTCCTCTTTGGCACTTCCCATTAGCCTAAGTGGAAACTCAAGCCTCAGAGTTCCTGGGGCCAACAAGGCCATAAAAACACTGGGATTTGGGGCCGACCCTTGTAGAGTGAACGTATCGATTGCTGTGGTGTGCAAACATATCTAATTGCACACTGGTGGGCTACGGGCAGAGCTGAGAGGCTGCAGATGTGAATATAAATTCTGTCTGCACAGGTTTATTTACTCTCAAACTCTAAGGTGCCTTTATATTATTTGAGTACCTCTGCAAAGGTCAGAGGGCACTTAAAACTTGAGCCCTGTCCCTCTAGAGAGCAGAGTCAGTGCCGCACATTCCTAGTACTCTGTCTGAGGGTGATGTGTGCCGTAAGGATGGAAAAAGGAGCCAAGTACTGAGGAACTGTATTCTTATCAAACCTATTCCCAGAGTCAAGGTATGGAAAAAATATATATATTCTCTCAATGTCTTTTTGCTCAACCTCATAGATGATTCAGAAATTCTCTGTTTACTTCCAGAGGTTTTCCAGATCTTTCTGGTATTTTGCAGTCCATTCTTCTCTAGGTTGTTGCTTTTCACTGTAGCCTTGTGTTATTTGCCCCTACCATTTATCATCAACTGCTTTTGGATTGCCTACAGTTTGAAAAGGCAAATGTTCTCTGCTGGCAAAGCTTTCTTTACTTCTCTTTCTAGAGAGATTCACAAAACTTCTGATCACTCATAACCACAGCATGAAAATTCACAGAGGGAACTAAGAAAAATTTGGAGTTTGCCTGCTGGCAGTGCCATGTGTGCTCCAGCATTTCTGTCTTGCCTGTGATTTTCAAACACACAGTACACATAATGAACAAAGAACAAGCAATAGGAAGGGATGATGTAGCTTTTGTAGATTAAGTCAAAAATAGTCTGCAGAATTAATTACTAAAGTGGTTATGCAAGCTGACACAATGTAACATCTGTGGATTTTTTTTTTCCTGCTTCTTAGCAGAGATAGCAGTGATCAGCCACGCTTACCATAGGACTGTGCAGGTCAGTTCAATGCAGGGCAGTTGGTAACACAACTATTCGCTGGGGACAGGCTTACTGAATTATAGCAAAATGAGGCTGACACATCTGTACCGTGCTTGACAGCAAGGTGAAGTTCAAAGGTTGGCCAGCATGTCCACGCAGACCTAGCCAGGGACTTGCCATTGACTTGTAGTGTCACTCAGCAACTCGAGTCACCGCCACCACGCAGAGGATAATTGCTCCTCTTGCTAAAGAGCTTTGGAATCTCATCTATCTAGTACATTATTATGAAACAGTTCCCTTAATTGCCCTTTCCGCAGGCAGACATTGGCCTTCTTCCAAAGGCGAATTTTATTTGCATTGATCACACTGCTGGCTCTATGACCTTGTCATTAGAAAAACATGAAACTTAAAATATGAGTTATTTGGACTCCTTCTTCTGGTATTATTCACTTTTTTTTTTCTCCTCATCTCTGAAAGGTATTGCAGGGCCAGCAGGAGGTCTGTTTGAGACCTGCTGACACTATGGAAATCATAGCACTTTAATTATCCAAGTGATCTAAACAAAAGAAGCCACAACTTAGTAGTATGTGATTGATTGTTAGCTCTAAACTGCAAAAATAAATTTGGCAGCTGAACTGCGTTGTGAAGATGTGTTGGTTACTCCCTGTAACCTCCTAACACCAATGTCCTGAATAGGACATCAAATTGGATGTGCTGCATGTAAATGAAACTGGAGGCATTTGCAGGTTATTTCTGTATTCACAAGGACCTTTTCTTCTTTATTACTTTGCTGTAATGAACTACTGGGTCATTACGGTGGACATGCCCACTTGTTCTTCAGGTCAGTGTCCAGCCAGTAACTGTATTTCTTCTTGGACTGGGAAATGAAGACCATTATAAGGTCACAGAGGAATCAGGATGGAGGGTGACCTGCAGAATGCATAAAGCCAAGAGTCACAGACTACAGAAAACAGCCTGACAATTAGTTACTCCCAACCAAATTGCCAAAGACCTCGGAGGAAAAGGCCCAGGATTTGCAGCATGTCTGGCTGTAGGAGAACGTCACTGACCATACAGGACTGCTGGGTGAGATCATGGTCCCTGCATCCGCCTTCCCACGACCCCCTTGAATGCTAATAATTTTTTATTCACACAGGATGCACTCTGATGAATCAAGCTCCACTAGTCTGCATGTTCAGAGGGTGTAAGAGGCAGCGCTTTCTTCCATAAAACCTGATTTGTGGCTGTGAGTCCTGATTTGCTCTGGATGCCAGAAGAATACATTATTAAGAAACAACATACTGGCCATGTCTGTTGGTAGAAAGGTCTGTCAAGGTTATTAAATACATGCTGATATAGCAAAGCTCAAGAAGCCCTTAAGCTGTGGCTTGCTGGAGAGTGCCCTTCCTAAGCATCCCTTATTGCCCTGTCAGATCAACCTTTTCTGGTGCTCTGGCCATTCTTACCTTCTTACAGCTATAGCCTGAAGATGGGAGACTTGTGAAGGTCACAGAGATACTTCTCCTTTTCACCCCACTGCCAGACTGGAATGAAGTCAGGAACTGTTAATTTTATTGTTGTCTGGAGACAAAAAAGCAAATGTAGCTATGTTGTTTGCAGTTTTTAGTAAGCAATCATCTCTTATTTCCTCAAAGTATAAGTGTTTAAGGAAAGCCATATAGAGCTAATAACTTGCGTGCCTGCAGTGATCTTCTTTACACTCAGGCTATGCAAAGCATGCTACCAGAAAATTACAGAAACCTGCCCTAGCAGAACATCATCCTGTGACAGGAGTTGATCACAGGACTTATTTGTGTATCTCTGGGACTCATTTGTGTATCACTAGCATGTAGCAAACAAGATGATTGCCATTTTGCAGTGTTGCTGGAACATGTGTCTTTCAGCTCATCTGTCAATACTGAGCAATTTTCATAGTCAGAATTGCTAGAATTGGCTTTTTAGGACCATTTTCTGAAAATACAAACTAATGAGTGGTCAAGAAAACAGAATGAAAAGAGATGAGGAAGAGAAATATGAAGCTAGCTTGGCAAAGGTAATATTAGCAGTTAAGAAGACAGAACTTAAAAGATGCCAAGATTCAGAGGCAGAGTTCACAGCGCTTAGGGAAGGAAACCAAGCAAGTCACTTGAATGAGTAACAGAATTAGACAAGGTGCCCTAGACAAGAAACTGGGAGTGAGCCAGATCTTGGTTATGAAGCTGACAGTAGGAACAGAGAGTCAGAGGGACATATGGAAAACGAGATGGACTGGATGAAGAGATAAGACACAGACCATTTGGAAGGGAGGGCCTGGAGGAAAGCACATGAATGGAGGTAGGGCAGAAGGGTCTGTTCCTATAAGCAGTCACCCCCCCCAGACCCTGTCCAGAAAGCTAAGATTTCTAAACAAACCCACTGCTCTGCATCTCAGGCATGAGGGATTCTTATTGCAGTCAGTTACTGTGCTATGCAGGAGTCTATACAAGGCATCTAAATGACCCAGATGCTGGGTGTCAGTTTGATGGCACATGATGGAACTTCTCCTTCTTGAGCCTGGGTAATTATGTACTGCGTCCTCTCTGTCCTCCCAGAAAAGATTTCAAAATCAAGCCTGCAAAAATTGGAAATGGCAGGGTTAAGATTGCCCATATGTAGGTGTTAAAAGACAACTGTTAATTTTATGATCATATACCACTCCGTGGGACCTTTGCCTCATTGGGTGCACAAGATGGATGGTGCTCACTTAATGAGCAGCTGCTCAGTATTTTTTCTCTTCGCTTTTCATAGTGTGTCTCCATGCCTTATTGACTGCACACTATCTGCTCTGAAGGCAGCCTGAGTTTTACTGCTGTACTTATCACTATAGTAACTGTTTCACAAATATTAACTAATCTATTTTCTTGCTAGCTCTCTGAGAAGACAGGATGCTACCTACATTGCATGAATGTGGAGCTGAGGAGCAGAGAGCAGAAGGTGAAGAGAAGTCGCAGATTTCCTGTGTCCAGGTTACAGTTTGGACCAGACGTGCCACAATGCTCCATGATTTAATGCACTGTATGTGTTTTAGCCCCAGCTTCTCTTTGCTTTAGTTCTTCAGTACCTCTTGCAATTTCAAAGCTCCAAGCCAGGCATTCTGAAAATAGTGAACACATAACTACTAATTACTTCTAAAAAATTAAATAACTTAAATAACACCGGGTACAAAATCTATGCCATAGTTTGAGGTATTATCTATTTCTATAGACCAATGTTCAGCTCTCTCTAACCGCGACACCAGCCAACCTTGTCTCCTTCTTCTTGTTCTAGGTGTTTTTGTCATGGATTACAGAGGCAAGAAAAGCATCAGGGTGAATTAGGAAAAAAAAGTAATTACCAATAATCATTACATCCAAACAAACCAGTTAGGTATGTATAAGTATTGTAATTACTCTGCTTACTTGCACATCTATTCTTTTTCTCTTCTCTACTCTGTGTTTTTAACCTTTCTATAGTGCACCTTGCTGGAGCAGAACCATTATTTTCTCTACATCCCATACGTGCTGTAAGATAGGCAAATGTCACCATTTTAGAAGAGAAAGTTAAACTACTGGGCCTGATTTTCAAAAATGGATTAAAGCGATATTGAGCGACTCTTATTTCTACAAGAAAATAGGACATGTGTGAGACTCAGTCCTGCTCCCATGGCAGGTAAGGCACACAGCTGAACTTAGGAATAGGCTTTTGGGGTACTGTTGCGCAGAAGTTGTAAATAATTTAGCACATACCTATTTTGAAGGTTACAAACATATGTGATTCACCCAAAGTAACACAGAGAGTCAATCAATCTTGTCTTCTAATCAGTGTAACAAAGCAAAAAATGTTTCCTTAAAATAGCAAGCAAACAACTCATGTGAGAGAAAATGCCTTAAATTTTGCTAGGAGTCTGTAAGTTCTAATAAGCACCAATCGTTCTCATTTAATTAGTCTCCTTAGGGAGCTACATTGCAGGTGTTTTTCATTATATTTTTCAGCAGAAGTTAGCAATTTCTCCTGACACTACATTTTCTCATGACAACTATCTGCTTTCCAAATGGGGATAGATTTATCCCTAAATTGTTTCTTTCTTTATCCTTCCCAGATCCTTGGAATGAACAGTACTTTTTCCTGTCTGATCATCTGCACGCATCTTCCTAGAGAAGAGAAGGAAAACTCAGGCTGAGGAAATGGTGCCAACGCTTGAAATCACCCCCATTTCAATACTTACCAAGGGACAAAATAAGAAAACACCTCCCTGGCAGGAAACCTGTGAAAAACATTGTTTTTTCGAATCATGGCACTCATCACTGTCACAACCAAGAGAAACGCTTCCCAAAGCTTGTAAACTCTCAGTGCTGACCCCTACGTGACTGCACAGGAAGATGCTTCATTGCTTGTGCCCTTTGTGGTAAGTGATATTTGAGCCAAGTATCTAAAGACGCCCGTAAAACTGCTCAGTACTTTGTCCCCTTTGCACTTGTGTGCACAAGCCCGAGGTGAGGAAACGGGAGCGCTCGGCCTGGGGAGCAGCCAGCAGGTGCTTTGTGAAACTCCATCAGCAGGAGCTAATGCTCTGGGGGGCCTGTAGGAAGTTCCCCCTTGCCATCAGGAAGCCTGTAGCCTAGAGCAGCCATCAGGGAATCAGGAGCTAACTCTGCCCTTAATTCCTTCCCTCTTCTGGTTTTCATTCACTTATCCTTTTGCCCAATACGTTGGGGTTTTTTGTTTGTTTGTTTTTGTTTTTTGCTAAGCCTCCTTTTGGATATACTGAATCTCCTAAAATGTATGCAAGTAATATTTAGAAATGTCTACATGGCATTGGTGAGGTCATGTTGTGATATTGGTGAGAATGGTGGGAAAAACATCACGTCCTGCTTGAAATTAAGTATACATCATGCAGGCAATTTTAAGAATGAATACCATATAAGGGTGAAGGTGTGTGCACCTATTTATAAATTAAGATACACATGCTTCTATGTACACATATGAGGTTAATTAGTAACAGAGCAGCAAGATTCCCTGTTTATTTTTCAAGATTTACTTCATGGGATTTATTTAGGACTGCAGCAGCAGCCGCCGCCAGGCTGCAGAAGCTTCCAAATCAGCCAAGTGAGTCATTTCCACCTACACTGACACATGGCAAAACGGTTCCTACTGGGCATCCACGGATTAGAAATAAACATAAAGTAACTCTATGAGTCTCAATTTCTGCACCTTCCTTTACCTGACGGTCTCAAAACAGTGTGCAAATGTAGACCTGCCAGCCCTGCTATGGTTTCCAGTTATGTTATATACATTAAGATATACCATATACATTTTTAGGGGGAGACACTGAGACACAGAACAGACTTAGTTTATTTGCCTGACGTCACGTAGCAACTTGGCAATAACAGTAAAACTAATCCTCCTCTCCATAGCTTTGCTATCGACCCCATAGACAATATTGCTTTTAAATAAGATGTGGGGAAAGTGGAAATAACAAAATGGAGGATTTTCCCCTCTGTTGCTTAGCTACCTCATGAACTTTGGATCGTTGTTCTTATTGGCTGCGTGAATCCATTCCTGCCGGGATGAGGACATGTCTCAGACTGCCCCTCCAGCAGGATTTCACCAGCTGCGCTGCCCAGACCACGTGTTTCTCTTCCCATTCTGCTTAAAGAAATTCTGGTTTTGTGCTCCTAGCATACGTCAAACAGTTCTAGAGCGAGTGCAGAAGAAGCCGTCAAAACTATGTGTATTTTACCCATTGATTACATTACTTAACAACTCGATGTTAATTAAAGCTAGGCAAATAACTACTGTGATTCCGCCTCACTGGACCTCTCAGCCACTAGCAGATCAGTGAGATTTCCTGTTCAAAACAGTTAAAACAAGATAGGGGCTTGAACCAGAAGTGGTCTGACCTTCACATCTGTTAATGTGCATCTATTGGAGACATGACCTTAGTGCTACCGAAAACATCTAAGAAAATGTTGCATGAGAAGCCTACGTGATTCAGGGAGGTTTAAATCCTTAATTAAAACATCTGGCACTGAAACTTCCAGTCTGAAGATACTGTGGCATTTTGTACCAATAATTCTAGGATTTAGGTTCTGATATTCATTTTTGATTTCTCACACAAGGGCAGCTGGAAGCCTCCGAGATGCTGTGTCTTCTTAGCCAGACAATTTTTACTGCTCACTTTAAACAGAAGAGAAGATTCTCTTTGTGTGCATTTTCTCATATCTTGAAATATTTTGCCAATAATCAGTCTTGCTGAAGATGGAGAAGCAGTGGCTGAAACAGTGCAGGGAGAAAAAATGTGCTTTGTAACTTTTCTCCAGTTATTTAGCTATGCAGGTCAAATGGGCCACATAAAGTCTAGAGGCCTGTGTTAGACATTGGGGCTTTACATCCACTGCATTTCCTTTCCAATGGGATCCAAGCAAGCCAGCTTCCTACATTTGGCCTACAATAAATCAACGTGGAAATGCTGAGGACAGGCAAGTCTTAAATCCAGTTCCTTGGGAGTCTTCCTGGTCTGCCAAGAAGCCCATTCGTCCCCTGGGATTCGCTGCTTGCCATCTGCCTCCTCTGGAAACTGGGCCTGTGACCCTCTCTGAAAGAGCCAGGAAGAGGTTGCTCTTTTCTTTTTCAATAGAGTTAGAGGATGCAATGGGAGTATTTCCTTTCCCCCTGTTAATACACACTGCTAATTAGAGAATTACCCAGAATATTGGACATCTGAGTTCAATTCTGCCAGTCGAAAGTGGTTAAACCCATATCTCTGACCGCGTGGGAGAGTGTCCTTGCCACTAGGGTATACAATATACAAGTCATTCATGTGAGAGACTGAGCTTAATTCACAGGAATCTATACAAACAACTGAGATCTTCAGACAGAAGGAAGTGCAGAGCGGCAAATTATTATATTTAATCATAGAACTCTTGAGACTCTGCCCTTTGAAGCCTAGAGGCATTCATTAGCAACGTCCTCCTGTAATGCTGAGCTCTTAGTAGAGCATAATGAAGATATCCTCAGGATGAAGGGGGAAAGAAGCATCGTGTTTCCTCTCATGGAAGGGATCAGAACAACTATCCTGCTTTTCTGGCTAATCATCAGAGCTGGTATTCTTATGTAAGCTTTCTTAGGAGAGAAGAATTTGTGTGTTTCTTTCATTACCGCGATGAATTTATCAGAAATTTAGAGAGAGCTTTCTGCTCTCCTTATTTTCCTTCTTGCAAGATTGTGCAGCACATTAAATCAAAAATGCATTTTCTCTCCCTAATTGGTTGGGCCAAAATACAACCATCCTTAAACACTGGGAAAGTTTGGGTCAGAATTAAAGTCAGGCTTTCACACTACCCTCCATTTCATAGTAAGAAGGTGATTTGGGAAAGCTCCTTCGACTTACAGATGTGCCTCTCAGCACCTCTGAAGGTGAATTTGAATCTGAGGCTTCCTGTGACTTCCTATGCTTGCAAATCTGCCACATAACGTAATGGGACTCTCTACCACAGCAGACTCTTACACCTGTGGTGCAGCCAGGGATGCAGAGGGGATGAACACAAGAGGCCGTGCTCGTCTCCAGCCTCCTGGGGCCGGAAGTCAAGCAGATAGGCAGAGCAGTAAATGAATGAGAAATGATTTCTTTTTTACTGTGTGTACAAATAAAAATGTGGGTTTGTAGCCAATTTATTGCAAAGAGCAAAGTGATTAAGCAAAGAGTACATCTATACTGCAGTCAGAAGGGCAGGCAAAGCACAGGCAAACATGCCAAGTGCTGCTTGCAGAGTGGCTACGGCAGCATGGACTTCAGTTGCTAACATAAACCTACAAGTTAATTTTTTCCTTAATATTCCTCACCCACCCACTCATCCAAACAAAAGAAAAAGTCTGGAAGAGTCTGTCAATTGTGCCATGATTGCACATACTCCTGTTATCACCCATCTTTACTTCTGTAAATAATTCCTGTGCTCTCCTAGCATTTAAGATACTGTAAATAAGGAAAAAACATAGCTAAAACGTTCTAGTCAGGGAACGGGTCCCAAGGACGTGTAGATGCCAATAACTCCTTTGAAGTTTTAGGATCAGTTGGATAAACCATTACTGGAGTACGTATGAGCTTTCTCCTGGAAGGAAAACAGCTAGCAGCGGGCCAGCGAAGGGAGGCTTTGCGAAATGTTTGACCTTGAGGAGTTTCTGGAAAGTGCTGTATTTACTTAGGATTGTTGGAGGGGCTCCCTAGGTTGAGCAGTGAGAGCTTTAGCCGTCCTCGCGTGGGAATGGTGCTCTCTCTGCATAGCAGTCCCTAAATGAAAAGTCTGGCAGTTTGACCATGGAGCAATGCGGCTCAAGATGGGGGCACTTTCTCATTCTGATCCAGATTTATTTTTTGTTTCTCTGTTCGTTGGTTGCTGTTGCTCATCTGCAATACATCATGCACACTGGAAGTGCATGCTCTTCCCTTTGCATTGAGAAACTGTTGTTCTGGGCTTAGCACTGGCCTGTGTACACTGGTGTGTGTGCGTGTGAGCTTTACAGATTAGTAAAAGTTCAGGAGATCACTAATAGAGTTAGGGATACCTGGAGGCGCATTCGCCACACAGACGGCAGTATATTTACTCTATCTTTTTTTAGGTACAGGCTTAGGGAAGTTCGTGACGAATGGTACCCATGGAGCAGCAGGCAGTGCAGTGACAGCAGGTCTGCTGTCATTGCCCTGTTACAGGCAAACATTCAGCTGTGTCCTCATCGGTTCTCCTGCCACTGCAATGCATCCGACGCCATGCTTTGAATCTCAAGAAAATACTGTTTTGCCAATCGGTACTTTCTTTTCTGCGTTAGCAACACCAAACAAATTCCTTTATTATCTTTTCTTCTCTAACTTGGAATGTCTTGGCTGTGTAATTACTAATATGGAGAGGGTGTTTGTTTATCTAGTTACATATGCATGGTAATCCTCACATACGCATTTCTAGCCTGCAAAGAAGAAAAGAGATCTATGCCTGTCCTCAGCTGCTTGTTTTTCTTCTATTTTCTTTTAATTGTTTAGTTAGAGTAATGGCTCCTGTGATGCCTCTGACACAGGCTGATTTAGCACAGTTGTGTGGGATTTAGCTGAATGGGTGGGTTTGGGTGTTTCAAATTGGTTGTGAAAGTCTTGAAGCCCAGCTCTGATCTTGGCAGGGTTAACCAGCTCTGCCCTTTGTTCCTGTTACACAAATAAAAGGAGTTTGCTCAGAGTGGGTGGTAGGAGGGTGTATTTTGGATGAGATCTTAAGCATGAGGTTGTGCATGGGTGTTTAAATATTCTCTGTCATGTCCTGGGACGGGAGGGATTGTCTAGGGGAGGAGTGGAGCGTTTTGTGTCTGGCAGGAAACAGTCTAGCCTTGCTGCTGGAAGCAGCTTTGGAGAGGACCCACCAGACAAATATTTGACTCTTGAGAAATGCAGGCCAGTGCATTATGTGCCTGTGCTGTGAAAAGAGCATTGCTACCTCCTGTGGACTCCATCCTGCCTTTGCTCCATCCCACTAGCCTGGGGAAGGTAGGGAGTAGATGCCTGAGATTGCCAGAGCTCCACAGCCTATCCACCCCAAAACCAGCTGGGCTGTAATTAAACATCCTGCTGTGCTTTATAGGTGGTAGCTGAGACTTCTTGCTGCCTTAAGAAGCGTTATTCATTTTCCTGCTTGTCCTGCTGGCATGTGGAGTTGTGTTGTGCTGCTCGTTCCTGGAGCAGACCAGGGAATGGGGCTGTGTGCTCTGCCCTGAGGGCTGCTCATCCCCATCCTGTCTGTCTCAGATGTGAAGAAAGTCTCAAGGAACCTCTGCTTGACCACTGCTGTTCTGCTTGTTTTATTGCTCTAAGCAATGGGAACTGGATTAGGAAAATGAGAGCCATTGTCTGGGAACAAGAACTAGGACTTGGTTTGGTCAACTTGCAAGAAGATGGTTTCTGTGTAATAAAAATGGGAATGAGGAGAATATGGGGGGAAAAAGTATTATAAATGATATGCAAATGCTCTTCCAACCCAAGAAAAATGGTAGAGGGAAAGGAGGCAATATGCCTGCAGAAGAAAGAAGACACAACTTGGAGGACTGAAGAGGACAGAATATGAACAAATTCTTTTTCTTCTTCTCCTAAGGGTTCATAAATAAATAAATAATCAATTCCTGTGAAGTCTTACAAAATGCTTCCTAAGGGCTATGGCAATTTTTTTCATCAGTTATAAGTCTCCTTTAGCTCTTTTTATCTCTCTGTTTCCCAGGTGGTGCTTTAGCTGAAGGAAGGGGCAACCTCTGCAAGGCTACTCAGGCAAGGGAACCCTCCCTCTGCTAGCAAGGACCCTTAATGAAAAGATATCACAGAAGAATTTGGGCAGGTTTCTGTTCTGATTTTTGTTTCAGCACAACCCTCTCTTCTCCTCTGAATAAAGAGGCTTGAATCTGCTTATTTAATCAGAGTTAGTCATTGAGTCAAATGCAAAAGAATGATCTGTACGAGTCAGTACATCTCAAAGTGAGCTACAGTCACAAGTGTTTTATCCAAATTATAAATGAAAGAGCAAGAATTGCTTCCATCACTCCTCAGCAATCTGCTACACTTTATTACAGAGCGCATATGGCAGGAAGAGATGCACAGGTAAAAGCTTAATGATCATAACAACTAAGTGAGGGTCTGATCTTCCAAGCCTATTACCAGACGTGGAGCTTATACTGGGAGTCTTCCTCTCACGTGAAGAGTCAGACATTTTCCATGGCTTTTCCAAAAAAGTGCATCTGTATCTATGGACTCTTCAGGATGTTAAAAGAACAAGTCAATGCTAAACTGACTTCCGCAGCCTTTTTCCAGATGCATCAAATTCAAGGAAGGCATTGTGCCGTTATTTCCAATAGCTGTGTATACTGTGTTACAAATAGCTTACCGGTCATTTATAAAAAACCTAAATCTAAAATATCTGAATCTCTCATCATTTTGTTTAGGTATAGATTACCTCTTCTGACTAGTCTTTTCTCAAGTCATCTAAAGGAAGGCTGTACTGGAAGGTGAGTGATGATCTGTCCTCACTGTGCTGGCAGTTACTTACCAATTGCTCCCCAAGTGTGTAATGTACTAATATGTGAAGATTATTTTCATCATCAAGCCAGACTGAATGCTGCAAAGGAAGTAATTACTTTTGAGTATCATTTTGAAAACATTATGAAGTCTCTGTTAAATGAATTTATGAGCATTATCAGAGCTGATGTAAGCACATTTATTACCAGCTTTCTCTAGCTGCATGCAAACTGCTTAGTGACACCATTTATACTGACTAATAAGTAAAATCTCTGCAATTTTACAAAATATATCTGGTCAAGGGAGGTATCTGCAGAGTAATAAACATTTCCCATAGAAGTCATAATTAAAACTATCTCTTTTTTCTTTCTTTTTTTTTTTTCCAAATAATTATTGCTCTGTGTGGAAGTGAGCAGGATAAATGGAGTCATGCCTTAATAGAAAATGGCTGGATGGAAAAGACATAATTACAATGGACTGGAAATCCAGTTTTAATAAGAGACTTGAGCTTGGCTAATTTCTCAGAAAAGATGGTATGCTAAGTTAATTGTTTCCCAAAATTAAAAGCCAACCAACGGATTGTTGTTCCATGGGAATAAAAAGCACTTACACAAGAGGTTCTTAGAAATATGTAACAAGTTAAGGTAAGCTATTTTTATTTGTGTTTAATTAGTTACATTCATATAAAAATGCTGGTATTTACCATTCAATTCTTATGCTGTAGCACTAATAAAAGTATACTGTAGCAATAAAATGAATTTTCAGCCATATTAATATGGATTGTCATCTCCACAAGCTTTAACAGGCTAGTTAGGCTCCGACATGGCTAGTTTTCTGTTTAAAACAGAGATCCTTTAAAGAATTTGAGACTCATGAAGGAATTGCTCATATGAGGCCTGGAGGGAGTTCCCAGTGTGCATAACAATTCCAGGTCATTCCAGGAAGAGGATTAAGTAGTGAGGTCTTCTGTGAAACCAGAGCACCGGAGTCTTCTGGTGGCCCCTTGCAGCCTGGTGGTCTTGCTTCATTTCTAGCCCTGCTTAACTGTTAGCTCCTGTTATGTCTCACATTATGTCTCACGTTAGCACAGGAAGCTGCAGGCCAAAGGAGAGGCTGCAGCTGGGTAGCTTTTTCTATGCCAGTCTGTGGAGATGACTGTTCTCTGCGACTAACAGCTATGGCACCTAGATTAAAATGATGGTAACTCATGCATTTATTTCTGGAGGTGCCTGAATCAGCCGTTCTCTGTGCCGGCCAAATGGCAGTTGTCCTTATGTGCCCCCACTGTTCTGCAAGAAAGGAAAACAGGACTGTCCTCTGAAGATCTAACTTGAGCACCCTACGTTTCTGCAGAGAGCATATTAACAACACCCATCTTTTGTTCTAGAGGATGATAGGTCCTTACTTGCCATGTTTCTTCTGTTAAAATAAAAAAGTGATGGTGAAAATAATAACATGGCATTTTCTGAGGCTCCTTACGTTCGTAAGGAAACTGTGCTATTAAGAAACATAAAAGAAAGAGAACCTCTAGCCAAGCAAGTGTTTTAGTGGTAGCTTTTTGTGCTGGAGTCCAGCACAAGACAGAGTTTATGAGTCATCTGTAATTTGTTGCATGTTGAGGTATATTTTGCTTTTGGGCTTTGGGATGAAATGTGAGCTTTCTTATAAAATAAGCATAAAGGAATTGGCCTTATAACTCACAGGTCTTGGATTGTCGGTGGCTTTGGATCCTGTCCCAGTGTGACTTGCTGTCTGTACCTAAAGGCTGCAGTGGGTGGTATAACAGCACCGTACCAGTGGTGGGCTTCCAAAGGCTTGCGATGGTAGATTGGCTACCAACAGCCTGAGGATGTTCTGTGGTGAGAGCAGCAACCCCAGCCTCAGGTCTTCCAGGTGCTGCCTTGCACTGCCTGGAGTGACACCACTTGGCCCTATTTTGCTCCTGCCTTTGCTCCCCCTCCTCCTTCCTTCTCCTGCGTAGCACTAATGTGCTGCTATGGCCAGTCCCTTCAATGCAGCAGTGGGGAGAGAAGTGGGCAGGGCAGAGTTGCTGCGTGTATAGGGCCAGTAATGGTCAATAGGTCCCCAGGGAAAGCTGTGTTAGGGAGGTAGATCCCATGACCCAGGAGCATCCAGCAGGAGAGCCCCATCCTGCCACAGACTTCTCCAAGGGATGAAGCTCCTCCAAGCTCCCACTGCAGTCAGATCAGCTGGGAATGAGAAGAGGGAGATGAAAGGGAGAAATTTCCCACCCACATGCACCACTTGTGGAAAGTTCACTGATTCTGAGAGAATTAACAGTGTTGAGTTGGGGTGGTCTCATGACACTGTGTTTTGGCGTTGTTACTGTGCAAGAACCAAATGTTATTGCCTGTCACTAGTTCTCAGTCTCTGGAAGGCAACACTCAGCACATGACAGGAAAAAGACCAGCGATTCCAGCATGGAAAATCACCAGGACCAATCTTTCCCATACAAGAAATAGAAACCTTAGCTTAAATGCTTAAGATTATCGCTCCAGAAAAATATTTCCAGCTGCTACAAAAGTCAAGAGACTAAAGAAAAAAAAAACATTCTTTTGTGTGAGACATGCTGTTTTCCATGTGGCAAGGAACAACATCTCTTTCCTCATCAAGGAGTGGAATATTTTGAGGCATTCCCATTGATAGCGTTCATGGAAAATAACGTGATGGTGCCGCTAAAGCAATAGATTTGTGTGTGCTCTCAGCACTGGAAATTTTTTTGGTTATTGCTGCTGCTATGGTTACCAGTCATGTGCTTGGCCACCTTCTGTAGTAGAAGTACAGAGTGATTATACTGCACATTGTGTGAAGGAGAAGGCAGATAGACCTTGGGGGTGTTTGGTGGGGGTGAGTTTCCTACCCACTGCATAAGGAGCAGG
>NW_010584688.1:492250-507374 GCF_000705375.1 Tinamus guttatus | reverse complement strand
GAAATACTCTCACATATTCTTCTTCTCAGTCCCCTCAGCCCCCCTCCATGAGGGTGAGAAAAATCCTTCTTTTTAAAAATTTCATTCTGCAAGTTTATTTTCAAAAAGGCTGCTGGCAGGTTGTCACAGAAGGGGGAGATTATGATTAACTGAAATGTCATCAGCCTGTTATTCTCCACAGAGGCGAGATGAATGGGAATTAAGCGATGAACTTCTGCAAACAGATGATAGGAAAAGGAGCTCCAAGTAGCAGGCCGATTTCTCAGTTTATGCAGGGCCTTGCCGAAGCAATGGAAACAGTGAGTTTTCCTTTTCTCTTCTTACACTTTATCAGGTCTTATTACCAGAAGACAACGAACCTCTCTTGTCAAAAAGAAATCCCCGATATCATATGGAGAGAGAAGGGTGAATTATTCATTATTTAACCAAATGTCTTGCATTTCTACGCTTTTGGGTTTATTCTTATTTATTCCAGCTCTGCATTAGGAGTGAAAACCACTTCAGTGTGACAAGGGAAGTGCTGTGCTAGTGCACTGGCTGCAAGATAAACACTGTCGGTTGGTGCTGGTTCTCATTCCGGTCCTTCTGGGGAAGCTGGTTTTAATATGTACACAGGGGAAGGCATCTGCAAGGCCAGCGACAGCGTTTTCGGGGTTGCAGTGCAGCACTCTGCGAGTGGAAAACTGATGGGGTTGGTTCTTGTGCCTCCTCCCGTTTTTGTGCCCTCATAGGCAAGTGTGGTGTTTCTGACTGCGTTCTTACTGCCTTTTGCACTAAAGCCACTTAATGTACAGCCCTTCTGGAAACAGAGCTGATGCGTTTAATGTAGATGAGCCAGGCTGGGCCAGGTCTGCCACAGGGAAGCAGCTTTTCTGTACTGATGCCCAAGGAAGCAGCTCTAGCACAGAACAGACAACCCCAGCGTGCAGCACTGCTGGGCTGTATTGGAAGTGCTCTGGATAAGCAAGCAGTGAGTCCTTTACGGAGGATTCCACAGCTCCAGCATGGCACGGAAGTGACAGGGCTGCTGAAGTGATCCATTTCTAACCTCCCTGGGCAGCATCCAAGGATGTATTACAAAGTTGTGGCAAGAATGGAACATTTCTTCTCTCCAAGTTGGAAATATATATTTTTACAAGATCACCTGTGACCTGTCAGGTCAGAAGCAGGTCAGTGGTGACTTATGTTGACACAGTTAGGAGAATTTTGCCCTAATCATTTAATGCAAAAATGCCAATAATATTATTTTATATTAAAAAAGTCATATAATAATGCTCTCAAACCTTAATGGATTTAAGTGCCCAGATCCCATAAAAGATCATTTTTTCTCTGTTAGTTGCTTTCTTTTCTTCTAAACTGTGGCAATTAGAATCCGAAGTAACTCTAAGCTGAATAGGGGAATTGAAATCTTACAATTTCTCTCAATCACATGTCTCAGTGCTTTGAATAAGCTGAATCAATTTCTGACAATGTTGTCTTTGTGATCTCTCCAAAATGCCTTCCCATCCTGCCACCAACCCTCGCATAACTCTCTCCAAATATTTTCTTTTCTTTTTTTTTTTGTCTAATAAATAATTTTACATTCATTGGCATAGCTTGCTTGTAATCACAGAGCCATTCCAGCAGCTAGCAGATGTTTAGAGACAGTGTCTGCCATCCTGATTTAAACTGGGGAGCTTTGATTCCAGGAGCTGTCCCAACAAAATCAATGGAACTGTCTGCTGTGAACCAAAAAAAAAGACTTAGTAATAAGATAGGTAACTCTGAGCTGCAGAGATTTCAAAGGAATTAATCAAGTATAGAGAACAAATGGGCACAAGCCGATTTCACAATAATAATTCACTCAATTGTATTGATGTGGGAAAGCATCAGATGGATCTTGGAATAAACAGATACTGGCAACATTTGTCTCTGCCTCCTTGTATGCTGAAATGAGAGTAAGGTCACTTCTGGACAAAGAGCTCCAGTTCCTATTTCTTTTTCAGGTTCTGTAATCTGACAAAGGAGAGCACGCTATAAAATCACAGTTTACAGAATCACAGAATGGTTGAGGTTGGAAGGGACCTCTAGAGATCATCTAGTCCAACCCCCCTGCTCCAGCAGGGACACCCAGAGCACGTGGCACAGGGCGGCATCCAGGCGGATTTGGAAGATCTCCAGAGAAGGAGACTCCACAACCTCTCTGGGCAGCCTGTTCCAGGGCTCTGTCACCCTCACAGTAAAGAAGTTCTTCCTCATATGGAGGTGGAACTTCCTGTGTTTTATTTTAGACCCATTATCGCTTGTCCTATCACTGGTCACCACAGAGAAGAGCCTGGCCCCATCCTCCCTACAATCACCCCTCAGGTACTTGAACATGTTGATCAAATCTCCTCTCAGCCTTCTTTTCTCCAGACTAAACCGGCCCAGCTCGCTTAGTCTTTCCTCATATGACAAATGCTCCAGTCCCTTAATCATCTTTGTGGCTCTCTGCTAGATCCTCTCTAGAAGCTCAATGTCCTTCTTGTACTGGGGAGCCCAGAACTGCACCCAGTACCTCAGGTGCGGCCTCACCAGAGCTGAGCAGAGGGGCAGGGTCCCCTCCCTCGACCTGCTGGTGACGCTCCTCCTCATGCAGCCCAGGATCCCATTGGCCTTCTTGGCCACGAGGGCACACTGCTGCCTCATGGCTAACCTGTCAATCAGGACTCCCAGATCCCTGTCTTCGGAGCTGCTTTCCAGCAGATCAATCCCTCACAGTTCAGAGCAAGGCTAGGCATGGCGCTTGGGGTAGAGAGGGTTCCAACTCTGCCAAACACCAGGAGGGACAGGCTTGGACACTCTACTCTGGTATCAGTGCATGGCAGTGTGCTCTGTAACAGGGCTTCCAGCTAGCTGGCAGTCAAAACCACTTCATTCCTGTGGTTAAAGTTTGTAATGTGCAGTGCATTGCAAAGAGCTGCTTGTGTACTTCGATTGGCTGTTGAAACACATGATGCCACAGAAGATTTTAATGATGACACCCATCAATGTGAAATGAGGGATTATCACTCATGCTAGTCTTGAAGGTTCGAACAGCAGAGGAAATGAAATGCTATCTATCTCCTCTACAGAACCTGCTGAGATATATTTAAAGCCTCCACTAACACGTTACACAGATGCCTGTTCCAATCATTTATAATAATCCTCTGTGGCTGATAGCATCACTTTTCAGGAATGTGATGCCCACAAGATGTTTTCTTTGAGATGAATGGGATTTCTGTTAATCCAACTTCATATTAAAGAACATTTTCTTTGTTGGTGTCATCATACATGACAAAGATGGCAAATGAACAATCACTACATAAATTCTCCTAACACCAGGTTGCAATATACAGATTCTAAAGCTGTTTATACAGATTTACTTCTTCCTTATTTGCTTGTTGACATCTTTTATTGGGATAATCAGTCACCTCCTCGCCTTACAGCCTCTCTCGTTAAGGCTTTATTTGTCTAAATGAGGTCTTCTAAAATTTTCATGTCCCACTGCTCTCTTTCCTACTTTAGCATCTTGTTTTAAGTCTAGGCATTGAATGCACATTTTGCAAACAATTGTGAACAATGAACTGCCCTTTTAGAGCATGCTGGTAATGTCCCTTATTCCCACTCCTCAGGCTGCCAGGACCACAGAGGAACTTTTGTGTAAATGAGAATCAGGCCCTGCGAATCCAAGCGTGAAATCCCTTTGGCTATGGCAGTGTTTCTAGGAGTATGATAACACTAATAGCATTAAACAGAATGAGCAAACATTGGCTCATCTAATGTCACATAAGCAGCTCTTTGGGCTGCATGCAGGAAAGCAGGATGGTGGGGAGGGCAAATTTCCGAGTAGTGGGAGGCCAGGCTCATCAGGGAAGGCAAGTGATTTAACATGGCCCTTCATGGTAAGTGCCTGCAGTTAACTGATTGCTAAAGCAGCGTTAAGGGTAGCTGTAGAGGAGATTACCCAATCAACAGGACCAGCAAGCAAAAAGTCTGCTGTGAGGGCAACAGCTTTAGTGGTTTCTCTTGGAAAACATGCTGACTCCTGCGGGTAGAGCTGTTGGGCCTCAAAAGATGACCTAGAGTAAGTATTTTTACCTTGCTTGGAAGCTTTTTTAGTGTGTTATTCTGTCTGTCCAAGGAAGCAGTTTATATGAATTAGTGCTATTTTACATGCCTCTGCCAGCAATCTGATGATGCAATTTCATCTTTCAACTTATCTTCACACAGTAACTTGAACTCTGAGCACCTGAGTTGTGAGTAGGACTAATATTAAATTCTGTGGGTCTAGTCGTTACAAAGTTCAAGCTAGAGTCTGTTTTCTTGGGAAAGGATACCTTTGGGCTCATTGGAAGTAGCTGCTGAGTAGCCAGCCGTTCTTCAGGTACCATTCTTATAATCAAATAACTGACACTGAATTTAGCTGTAGCTGGACAGAATGCCATCAGCAGACCAAGAGGCCAAGCCATAAAAGCAAAGTTAATGACAATATTTGATTTTTTTAAAATATTTTTTAAGACCTCTAACCATAAAAGATAATAGTCTGAACAGAGAGCAAATACAGAATTTCTTGTTCTTGCCCTGTCCTGAGCTTTGATTTTGGAGTGACTGGCAAGTAATAATTTAGGGTTACAAGTAGTATCAAGGAAAAATTTTGAGAGAGTCAAGACTGGCTTCTTGGTAGCTTCCACAACAAGGTTTCTTGTGCCATATAGCTTTACTGTTTTATCTAAAAATCCTGCTACTGCCAGTAGGAAATTACGGTACATGGTAAAGGTGTGCTGAGAACCACAAAGCACTCTACAGCCTGTTCCCACTCCCGTCAGGGCTTGGACAAGTAGTGACTCCCACGAAACCGAGCTTTCATGTTCATTAAACTGTGACGGTATGTACATACTGACGCAAAATCAGATCAACATTGTCACCTCCAAAATGAAGGCTACAGCCCGATACAAAACATTATACAAGGGAGGAGAGGAAATTTGAGCTGAAGATGTTAGTGCAAATACTGGAGGCAGATGGAAGAGTTACAGAAGTTTAATAACCACACAGAGAGCAGCACTACAGTTCTAAAGGCCAGCCTGGAAGATCTCATCAGGAATATTTCATTGTATCTGCTTGCATTAATTGCATGTTTATGTTTTTAAAAGGTCAAGAGGGACCTATCTAAAAGCTGAGGGAAAACAGTCTTCCTCTTGCAACCATATCTTACCTCTAACTAAATGTGTTTCTCTGCTGTTGGAGTAGGAGTCTGATTTCTGTTAAACCAGCATAAATCACAACAAACTGTCCCAGTCGAATTTTATGGTGGTAAGGGATTTCACTGAGTAACTTTGTCCTCTCTGCTTCTTAGAAGTGATGGCGAGGGGGAAGGGGAAAACACTGCAGGATTTGCAACAGGGAATAAACCTGCAGAATTACTGCATGTGCATTTTCAGTTACTATCACCATGTACAATCATAAGACATTTGGCTGCTTGCAAAAGTATGTTCAGTGTTTCTTGTTCCTTTTTCTTTGTGTAATTATTGTCTCTGTTACGTCAAGCCTTAGAATTATTAGTGAATTTTCAAACACAGACTGCTACTGCCAGTACAACAATGATCAGCTTAAGAAGCTGCTTTTTAGGCCATGTATCACTAAATTATAATGAAGAGGTCAGAAAGACAACAAATTAAGCAAGGGGAGAATAGGAAGGAGGTACATAACACTGATTTCACGTCACTTCAAAAGTCCCATTTCAGTAGAGGCCACTTAAGGAGGAAATACAAGCTGAGAAGCAAGCGCTACGGTGTTGATGACCAATGTTGATGTCTAGCTCCATTTGGAGGGCACTGCCACCAACACGACTAATACAACACTCTGGCCTGCTGGTTGCCTTATGACTAACGCCCGGAGAACAGCCACGTATAGGACGTCTAGACGGCGGATGCTTGCCTCATTTGCACACTGTGCTTACATTCCTATTGAGTCAAGAGATCACAGGAGGCCAGAACATAGATGTTACTAATCCAGTAATGTTCCCTGTTTGTTTCATGCAAGGCCAATGGATTGTGCTGCTGAAATACAGTGACTTCAGGGGTTATCAACAGATGTCTCAGATTAATATGACTCAGTCACTGTGATTCAACTAGATTTCTTCACTGAAAGGAGATGAAATTAACTCCATCATACAATATTACACAGAAGCAGTATAATGAATTGCTCAAAATTTAACAGAAAGATCTGCCTGACAAGGCCAGAATGGAATTTCTACACGTATTTCAACTAGAGCAATATACCTAAAAATAAAAGTGTGAGGGGAAAAAAAACCTCTTGAAACATGCAAAGAAAATGCAGGACAGGAAGTTATGTCATCCATATGCCTCATAAATAGATCAGCAAATCTCTCTGTGTCATTAGATGACTTGAGGGACACAACAAGTACTATTGTGCTAAATAGCATTGTTTTTTCAAAAAAAAAAAAGGCAAGGAGCTTAATATGAGGAAAAGAAGAATAATATTAAAAAATATATAAAACACCTGTAGAACCTGAGCTGAAAATATTTGGTGTATCAGGCCATGCAAAGCAGGGGAAAGGAGAGGGGAGTGTGGAATAATATCACTGGATTGTCTCATTAAGACAAACAGGCTTAGATTTAATTCCCAGATAGGGGTTCAGAAAGCTGAAAAAGAAACATAAGGATTTATTGACCGAAAACTGGGACAATGAATTCTACAGTTATGACAACAGCTTGAAATACAAGTGTGTTGGTCGCTGTAGGCCTGAATGCTAAGAATATCGTGCACTCTTTCTCCAAATTTTAGTGGAAGGGAATGTATACATACATATAGGTTAGCCCCATTAGTATCTCAAAGAAGTTTTTTATTGGGCACTATGTAAAGCTTCTATCTTTTGTTTGGATGAAAATTAAAGATAATGTTTAGTTTAGCTTTAAAAACTTAAGCTATAAACTTGACTCTAAAAATCAATTGCTTTCAATTTGTGAAAATAGAAAAAGATGAAATATTTCTCCTCTCAGTTTTCACTGAAATGCAATGCACATTTTGGCACTGGCAGTTTGGCTGAGATTCTCAGGCCTAGCTTAATAATCCCCTGCAATGGAAAAGGATTTTGTTTTAAAGCAGGATCTCCAGGGATTTTTTTTTTCAACTCTCTTCCCCAAATGCCAGAATCCCAGTTTTACAAACCTTGGTGTATTTTTTTTTCTGAACTCCTAATGTCACCGGGATATAATAATCTTAAAATATTGTCAGTATCTCAGGCTCTCAAAGCCCAACCCAGGTATTCATGGTCTGTATGACATCTATTTAACATTTAGGAAAACATGCTTGGATTTCCCCTTGTAAATAAATATTTTATGACTATGTAATCTAATTTTAAAACCCTTCATCATCCAATGAACAGTTGTACCAACAAACCAGATTGTATACTCTGAAACCACAGTTTACAATAAGAAATTCTATTCTATTGATCTTACTGGTGAGAATTCTGTGGGAATAGAACAAGGATGGATAGGCAAGATCAAATTTCTTACCCTTGGGAAGAAAAGGTTTATCAAGTAGCAAGAGGATCTCCGCAGAGAATATTGTTTTCAGGCCACAGGACACTTGCAAAGCCTCCCTGACTAGGAGGAACTATGTACTAAGTCAAAGCTTTCTGTTTCCTTCTTTATCAGCAAAAGTAAATCTATATTGATGCACTTGCATTACTGAAAAGTCATACATCATACATTCATTGATTTACTTTACTAACTTCTTACTTTCTGCCATTTCGCTGGTTATAAATATATGTTAATACAAATGTTCTCACAGCGTGATTAGAAAAAAAATGCTAGAATGATATGCATATTTGTAACCTTACAACATGTGGGAGAGTCCTGAAGTTCTATGGCACAAAACAAAAGCGCAGCGCTCTCTCATTTATTTCTTATGCACATGTATTTTTTTTTTCTTTGCAGTTCATACTTCATAACTTTCTCTTTGAACGTTACATCGTTTTCAAAATGTATTTCCTGCTCATGTTTAAGTTGAATTATTATTGCAGTTCTAAGCTGAATTCTAATTACAGCTGAAGTTCTAATGTGCTCCTTTTTCGGTGAAGGTGTCCTTGGCAGAACATCTGGAAGCTGACCTTGAAGCAGCTGAAGCCTAATGTGCAGCACGTTGGAGAAAGTGGGGAGGAAAGTGGATACTGAGTTTTGGGCTGTGAAAAGTGACCTTACGAAACGCTAATTTATCATCAATCTGTTCCAGATAACGGTTGCCAAAACTTCTAAATCCTGCAACAAGATTTTTGAATTTTACTGAGGCAGAAAGGCCAACTGGAATTTAACAATGTGAGGGTGGGGGCTGAAGGCAAAAAGCCCCCTGTTTTCTGGGAAGCCCTATGGAAGAGCTACTGGGAGGGGAGTGGGGTGAGATTCTGTTTTTTCAGAGCATCTGAGGGAAGAAATAGTTCTGTAGAGAACTTGGGCTCTTGCTAATGCAAGAAATTAGAACCCCTGGGGTTTTAGTGCTGTCTCTGCAGCAGATGTGCATAATAATCCTAAAATAGATTATTTAATTTCTCCATGCATCAAACTCCCTTTCAGTAAAACAAGGGAAATAATATCAGCTTACATAGACATGCTATGACCTTTCTTTATATTTGTGTGCAAAAAGTACTTCACAATCTCTAGAAGAAAAATGTGACAGAAGTATCTAGTATTAATAACAGTGCCGAAAAATGCAGAAAGCAGCTAGAGCCTTGGTTTTGATGTCCTCTTTTCTTTTCCTTTCTGAAATATGACTCAGTAAAAATGTTCCTATCAGTGTGATTATATGACCCAATTTGGAAGAAATATGGTTATGGTTTTTCAAAGTTATATTTTTTTCAATGAAGGATTTATAGGATCATCTTGAGAGGGAAAAGAAAAGTTTACAAAATCCTAGTCTTCATATTTCTGTTCCTGAGCCAACTTTATCTGGCTTATGCTCCTAGAAGGTCATAATTACCTGGTTGTGTATAACAAGCTCAAATTAATTCTCATCCACAGCCCTTTCCAGCGATGGGCACCAGTGGAGTAATGTTGAATCAGCCAGATCTGGAGAGACCAAAGCTGCTTTCAGCGTCATTAAAGAACGTGTGAACAGAATTAATAATCATGCTTGAAAAGGTTTTATTTTTTCTGTATTAACTGGTAAGCTGCCTTAAGAAAAGAACTAGTGAGATCTGCTTGTAAGAACTGTCAGAATATAAAGTAACTTTTATATTTTTTTGTTTTTGTTCTGAATGCATTTGGTGTTTCTAAAAAAATAAATAATAAAAGAATCTGCATTCTGTAATGCCTTGGTTTATTGTGCTAGGTATTCCCACATACATCGTGATGATGCTGTAGGGAGGCTATACGGTTGGATTCGCAGTGTAACTAGTTCACTCTATAATTATAACACTGATTTGAGAAAATGCCTGGGTTTTGATGAGGGCATGGATACTTTCTGCTCTGAGAAAAAGCATCTGTGATGAGTAACTCTAGAGGCATTTCCAGGGGAAACTAAAGCATCAGGATAGAGGATTGTTCTGAAAAACACTTCAGCTCCTTGTAAGTTACACACATCTTCATGGGTCATGGAGATGCAGTCACTTCTCCTGGTGACCTAACAATGAATTTTTTAGCTATTTTTGAGGTAATTTCGAGGAATTCCCTTGGGCTCAGTAGGACTGCCTTGTACAGAATACTTGAAATTTCTGATACACTTCAAAGAAGTTATATTTTGCCATTTCTGTACAGAAGTAGTAATTCCAGCACTGGAAAAGTAGAATCATTAAATAAGAATCAGTCATCATAGTTGCAATGATGAAGATGAAAACTGCACGTGCTTGACCTAGTCTATGGCAAGTGAAAATTATGTAATAAATTAAACTGCTATGACCCAAGGTTCCTCTTGAAACTTACTAAAAAATTCCTGTTGATTTCAGTAATATTTACCTGGAATTTGCTTGGTAAGAGTTGGTCACGCATTTTGCTTTCAGTTATGTGCCTTATGGCAAAATCGGAGACTCAGAAAGCTGAATTTGTTGAAAAGGCATCATCAACTTCAAATTTTAAGTTTACCTTTGTACCTTTTTGCTAAGATAACACAGCACTGAAAATAAAAATTGCTGCAATACCTGCAAACTGATGCAATTATACTAAAATAGCAAAATTGCCACTTAGCATAACTTGGTTTGTTGAATTCACACACTCTGTCAGTATAAATACACTTACATAATACATGCAATAACTATTCCACTCTTTCAAAAAAGTGTGGAAAATGGTTTCATATTGTAGCCGCACTCGAGAATCTTTTGGTCAGCTTTGGGATTTTGGGAACCACAGAGTTATTTTCCCTCTTCCTCTTGATGTATGAAATACTCAGACAAGCAACATAATGACTAATAGCCTTTGCTATGGAAAGAATGAAAATGAGAATTCAGGAACTTGCCAAATGTAGAATAAACAAACTGATATAATAATTTCCTTCTGTCTATTATGGTGATTTTTAGTATGAGTGTCAACATCAGTAAAGAGCGAAATGCTCAGACAAAAAGCATTTCCAAACTGGTAACATCTCTTAAAATGTCATATTCGAAGAAAACTTATTTTGCTGAAAAGTCAAAGACCACAACATCCCTCTCCCTTGGAAATGGTACCATCTTCCCTTCTACAAGCTATTTGTTCCTTCCATTAAAATTTAAGCAATGGAAGTGACAGAAAATTGTGATTCCAAGAGCACACTCGGTGTTCATCCCAGAACCATGGGGGATTGGCAGCTCTGTAAAGAAGGGGATAGCTGGCCCAACTATCCATCAAAGAAATGAATGGTAAGTCATTTGGAATTTCTCCCAACATTATTCAGTTTTCTGTAGAAATTAATTCTGTGGTGTGTAGGAGAGATTTCCCAAAGGTTAATAATGGTGTCATTTTATATTTTGTACAGAATACTGAGAGCTAGAAAACCATACTCCAGACTAATTACATGCAAAATAGTTTAGAAATAGTCATCTTGAATTACAGACATACAAAAATGAAATGTACCTGAAGGCTTCTTTTATTTGATGCTTTCATTCAAGTATGAGAATTCTGTTTAATGTAGCTAGACATTACTAAAGGTACTGCTTTTGCTGTTGTTGTTGTTTTCCTCTCTTTTTAAATAAGTTAAGAATTAAAAGTCCTGGACTGGACTTGGTGATGACTCCGTTCCCCGGTATTTGGAGCCTGGTTCTTTGCTGTAGAGGGACCTCTCTTCTCAAGAAGAATGGAGAGGTCACTCTTTTATTATTGAGGTGTTGGGAGATGGGGAGCTACTGTTTTCTGTCAGAGTGGACTGAAACTTGCCCACAATACAGGACACTTGGGTTTCATTTCTTTCTGGACCAGATGAGTCTAAATCTACGTCTCTGACCTGCCAGGCCCATGCCTCAAGCGTGCTGTTGGGAGCTGTTCTTGGTGGAAGCATCTCCACCGCTGCTCATGTTCTGCCCCTGCCTCAGAAGGATTCAGGATTTTCTGTGGCAGAAAAGGAGCAGAAAATTCAGACGTGAGCCGTCCTCTCTGATCAGTATCTGAATATCATCCAGAAAGTGTTCCTTATAAAAAGATAAAAACAGCACTTAGATCAACGACTAAAAAGCACTATTTATTTTCTGAGCATTATATACTGTCTATGTACTAAGTGGTTCCCATTAGTACAGCTTCAGGACCTTTCTGTATTATTCTAGTGGTTTGGCAGTCCATTGAAATGCAAAAGAATGATGCAAATCCTTGCAAACTATGAGAAAGAGCCTGCTAACTACAGAGCAGGATGGACAGGCTTGGCAAGAGAAAACTGAAATGTCATATGTGCCTCCGTGATCCCACATACAGCTGATAAGTCACATTTTTTTTCCTATTGAACTTGGCACTCATCACTTATTTTCATGCTTGCTACTTAACAGCCCCTTTGCACCATCCTCCATGCTCACCCTCTTGCTTTCTTCCATGCTGCTGCTTTGTTTTAAATGCCCCTGCATCTTTTATTTCTTTCAAAACCTTTCCTGAGAGAAATCCTTCAATATTTATATGCACAGCAATATGCCAAAGTCAGAAGCATTTCCTTGTATTCATTAAAATATCCTGACTTTCTTTTTCACTTCTAGATAATGTATAGTTTTTCACCTTGTGTTTTAATTAGCTCAAGTACTTCAAGCCCAGTTATTTATAGCCATGAGAGTGGATTTTTTTTTTTTCGGGGTAAATTTATTTAAGACAGAGAAAGGATTGCTATAAAGTGTCTGTGATATCCCTTAAAGAGTAGAGTTCCGACCTGACACTATTGGTTGCAAAGAGTTACAACTGGTGCAGTGGGACAGCGTTTCTACACTTCATTTCAGAGAAGCCCTGTTGGTGGGGGAAAAAAAATAACACAGGAGTTGCAGCTCACGAGGTACTTATGGCCTTTCTTCCTAAGCTGACTTAAGAAGTTGCTTCTCATTCCTGTCCCCTGTGCTGTAGTCCGTCTTTTGCCACAACAGCATGACTGGTTAGGTGCTGTAAACCCGATCACTGAAATGATCCGTATTAAAAAGAACCCTTTAAAGCCCCCAAGCCAATAATGCTACACAATACTTTAAGAGCCTAAAGCCTTTATCAGTTAAACTGACCTCCTGGAATTGTGAATGAGAAGATGGACCTTATCCCTATCCTAAAACTCACTGATCATGGGTTCTTGCAGGTCATCTATATGTGAATTACCTCATCTAGTGCTCTGATGCATTGTATATCCAAATTGCAATGTTCTCCTTCTTGGAAATGTGTGCTGTATACAAATTTTCATATGCTCATTGTTCACCAATGAATAAATAGCCTATTCTCTCGCAGATTCTTAGGCAAATTTGCCCTGTGCACCCAGGAGCTCTGGCCATCTCTAATCAGAAACAACCCTACTGCTTACCCTTTCATAACTCCAAACCTTTGAAGAGCAACATAAATGTTAATTAATTAACTCTCACCTCACTCCTCTGATGTAAATAACAGTATCATTTTCCCTTTCTGTTTAAATGAGAATGTTGAAACAGAAATGGAGTGACTTGCCTAAGGTTATGCAGAAAATTAGTGGTAGAAGAAAGATTAGCATCCAGGAATTCTTAGGGCACTTAGGGCTTGTCTCCTGAGGAAAGCTCACTGACACAACTCCTGTGCATTGTTTGTCCCACAATGGCTATTCCAGGAGAGGCCCATGTGCAAGCATGCTATCAAAAGACAGAAAAGTGCTTTTATTCTGATGCTAATTATGTACTATCGAGGCAAGGTAGTTATTTTGGAATAAAAACCCTCTTGGTCACAGTAAATGCCCACTCAGTAGGCTGTCCTCGTCTAGTTGTTCTCACAAATCTTGTGCAGGTGAGATGTAAACTCTGAACTCTCCTCAAAAAGAGCAACACAACCCCAAACCTAGTTGCTTGTTACTTAATTGTTACGTTTATGCTTCCGCACAAGGCAAAGAAGCGAGTCCTGGACACGCTGAGGCCTGTGAGGGCTCGCGACGCTCCTGAGCGTCGCTCCTCTCCTCGCTGCGCTCCAGACCCCGGGCAGAGGCAGAAGCGGGTGACAAGCCCCGCGCGCCGGCAGCGCCAGCGGGACCCTGTGCACTGCTGGATCTGGGCCTCTCGGACCCGGGATTCAGGGAGGGATTTCCAGGGCTGATCTGTAGGGCAGCCGCGGGTGCGGGCCCCCCGCGAGGCCCTGTGCGTGGGTGCTCCTTCGTGACCCCGTGGAGATCTCCCTTACCGTATCATCGTCAGACGTGTGTGAGCAATGATTACAGCAGCGGCCTGGGAGCTCACCCGCCACTGAGCCTCGTGAGGAGGCTGGCAGGCCATGGCTTCACTATCTCGGTTGATTTCAGCACAGCTCTTCTAACAAAGACAAATTCTGTAGTTGTGCAGCAGGCTTCCTGACGCCCTAATCACTTCCCACAGTGTCATATTTGTATGCACGAGGGCTAAAAGCCTGTGAGGCCTGGGACTGAAGTAGCCACTTAGAATTTTTTTTCTCTTCATTTATGTAAAACGTGTTGAGCTCTTCAGATGGATGATATCAGTGTATTTTGATACCTAAAGAGTTCCCGTTACTTTTTCTAGATTGCTAATTCTCATTTTTTGGTTTCTTTATCCATCTAGAACACTCCTGCTGCTTCACCATATGAGATAGGAGTGTTTCTGCCACCCCCGCAGCACCTGCTGGAGCCATGACCTCCAGCTGGAGACCCACGAGATGCTCATTACTCCCTGGAAATCCATGCAGGAATCTTTAGAGTATTTAACACAACAGTGCTTAGACATGAGTGATAATGATCCCTCCAGAAGATCCTTCTCGCAGGTCAGCTGGATGCCTACGTGAGCCTCGCTGCTGGCTCTCGGCTGCCCAGACGTTCCTGGAAAGCAGACGCGGGTGAAGCCAGCAGCTGCTCCGTCGCTCCGGCCATGGCCGCGCCGCCCGCCCCGGGAGCGCGGCCAGCACGGAGCCGAGCGGAGCCGCGCACGCAGTGCCCTCGTCCCGGCGGCGGTGCCGCGGGGTCAGGCTCACTGGTTGCTCGAGTTCCCTCAAGGCAAGGATGACCCAGGAAGGCCACCTACAGCTGATGACCCTCAAAACTTTGGCCTGTGAAAGGGGAGTTGCTTTCTTACAAAAAAAAAAAAAAAGGGAGGTGACGCTGACGAATGTTGATTTTTTTTCCTTCTCCACACTCCCACCTATGTCATTAACTCGCTATCTGAGCCCTCTCCCTCTCTGCAGATTACCCAACACAGTTTCATCCTCCTGGCAGCGAGCAGCTTGACGTAATGCGCTGCGCGCAGCGCGGGGAGGCTTCGCCTCCCGGCGCAGCCCTGCTCCGCGCCTGCCTGGGGCGGCTGCAACGTGATGTAATGCGCACAAGAGAAGTGTGTGTGTGTGGGACGCGGCGGGTGGAAACAAAAGCCTGAGGTCTCAAAGCAGTCCTTGCTGCTGGGGGACCCTGGTGACCTTGAGAGGTGCCATCGAGCGCTGCGGGGCAAACGGGTGGCTTGGAGGAGCCGGGCGCTCCAGCCCTAAGTGCGTGGGTGCGTGTGGCGGGGGACGCCCGC
>NW_010584688.1:450050-482028 GCF_000705375.1 Tinamus guttatus | reverse complement strand
TGCTTCCCCGGCTGCCACAGCTGTAGCTCCGTGCGTCTGCGTGGCCAGCGGCAGCGCCAGGGCGGGTTTGCGGCCTGTGCCCGGCTACGTTTACGGGCAGCGGCGCCGCCTGGAGCGGGAGCTGGGGGTCCCTCCTGCCCGGGAGCAGCGCGGAGCCGGGGTGGCCGCGGCGCCTCTGGGTCTGGTGTCTGCCCGGCAGCTTCAGCGCGGAGGTCGGGAGATGAGCGGTGACAGCGTAATAGGTGCTGTGCTCCGAATTAGAGTAATAGTGGAATAAATTGCTTTGGGTGTTTGTCACCTGCCTCGCTTGCTTGTGCATCTGGAGCCGTAGCAATAAAATAAGAGATAGCGTCTGTAAAATTGCAAGAACGAAATGGACTACACACAAAATGAGTTAACAAAATGCTTACTTATAAGTTGTTGTCAATTCTAAGGCCATCAGAAATATGGGTTAAAGTATCACATCAAGTCTGCGTTAATATCCTTGGGAAGGATTTTATTTAAAAGCTGCATGTGAAGTACTGCCTGTCTGCACTGGAATTGCAGCCCGTTCTCCAGTCTCTCTGCAGACAGTTTCTCTTTCTAGAGCTGGTGAATGGGCCTCACATGGTGCTTGCTGCAGCACTCTTCCAGTTTTTAGTTTTAGCCTAGTCCTAACGACTGCATGGATGATGTTCTTCAGTTTAAAGCGAAGCCTGGCTACGTCTGTACCTCATCTGTTTGATACTTAGCCAAGGGATGCAGGGGCTGCGTGTGCTGTGTGGGTTAAGTGGTGGGGGAGGTCTCTCTGGCTTGAGGTCCATCAGCAGAGGGAATGAAAAAGGAGCCTTCCTGACTTGGAGAAGATGTTGCATCTCATGTACTTGTAATGCTTTTGAATATTGCAGAATAAGGCCGCGAGTAAATCGGGAACATCAATGCCATCATCGTCATCCGGTTCTGTCATAAAGTCAGCACCTTTGTCAGCCGCTCAGCATGAATCAGCAGGCAGCGTTGGGCTGCAGCGCTGCAGCGCATAACACTTTCCTCTACTCTGTAAAGGAAGAGAGAAGAATAGCACAGAGCTGTGATCAGTTGGGGGGCAGAGGATGCAGTAACGCAGCCAAACCTTTGTTCGTAGCACAAAGCCAAACTGCTGCGGTTCAGTGACACTACGAGTAGGGCCTCAGGACTTCCAATGCGTGGTAAAAAAAAGTGTAGTAAAGTGTAGTGGCAACATCGTGCAAAATACAGAGATTTTCTAGCAATGACTGTGAAACCATGATTTCAGTCAAAAATGGTTTTCAGACAACTTGACAGGCGCTCGAGCAAGTTTACTCTTTAGTTTTATTCATAGGTTGTAAATAACTTGAAGTATTATTTGCTTTTGTTCAGCACTTGCATGATTAAAAGGGTATTTGGCATGTGTTTTGCAACCACTGTTGTCTGTAGCTATGGAAGTATGCTTTTTAGATGTGGTAAGCACTAATCTTCATTATATTTATCTTTGTTTATGCTCATTCTTAATGCTGTGCCAAAAACAATGTCTAATTCTCTAAAGGAAAAAATAGTTCATCTCTAGTGAAGTAGATTTTTCTTGAATTCTCTTCAAGCTTTTTTGATAGAGACTTTGTTTTGTATATAAATTATTTTAATTGCAACATAAAGAATGTGCTTTTTTTTCATCTGTCTTAGTAGACATGGCTGGGAAATTGCATATGTAAGCAAGTTCAGGAGGAGATTCAAAGTTCCCAATAAATGAATTCCCAATTTACCATAAGCTACTATTTATGTTTCCAGACATGAATTGGTCTTATCTCTTAAGTTTTTTTGATCTTTCATTAAAAATTTGGGAAAAAGGAGAAATGTTGGGTTTTTTTTAGGCTTGTGACAAAGCTTTTTAATTCCATGAAAAATTTGGAGATAGGAACCATTGGCATCTCCTACTTGGCTGAAAACTATGTAGTGTCCTGGATTTTACTATATTAAAAGATGCTTGGTGGGGAGTTCTGCTGTTGCAGTGGTGGAAAGCTTCTAACAAAATGCTTGGAAAAGATATGGCTTCAGATGCAGGCTGCTTTTTTATTTTCAGCAGTTTACAAGAATATTTTCATAGGAATGCTATGTATTTTATATATATATATATATATATATATATATAAAAAAGTAATATTTTGAGGTTTTTTTGTTTCTTTTAGTGTCCATCCATCCTTCCTCATACAGTGTTTTAAAGAGGAGTGTCCTCTGTTTACATTTCCTACAAGCTGAGGAGTCTCTCCGTGGCCTGGTTATGGGGTTTCACTGCTTTCATCTGTGTTTATGGTATGCTAGTGCCTAGAGCCATGATCCAAACCCACACAATACGGTGCACGTATAGCTCGGGTTCTGCGCACGGGTGTGGATGGAGAGACTCTCACATCTCATGGGAGCTCACTCTTGCTGACTGTGCACGTTCAGCTGAATCTTGGAGCTTGCCTAGTCCAACCTCCCTGCTCCAAACGGGGTCATCTGCAGCACGTTTACTCGGGACCTTGTCCAATCAGGTAGGATGGAGATTCCACAAGTGCTGTGGCAACCTGTTCCAGTGTTCAACCATCCTTTCAGAGTTACTTCCTTATGCTTAAGCTGATTCTTATCTTTTTAAGCTGGTTTCTGATGTTTAACATGTTGCAGTTGTAAGTTCTTCTGAACACTCCTTAAGCACCGTGCCTTTTGGCTCGGAGAAAGAGATTTCTGAGGATGCTATGCAGGAATTGTCTTTCACTGATTGATTTTTCTTTGTTTCTCATGAGCTGCATAGCAACTGAAAGTTAGAGCTGCTCACTGGATATCTCCGTTAGATAGTTAAACAGAACAACAGATTTACTTTTTGATCTACTTAACCTGATAGCGCACTTTGCCTAATGCCTTGTGCTTTGTGAGAAGCTTCTAAAGACCGTCACATCCCTGTGACCTTCCTGTGTGTAGAAGCGGGTGACATAGCCTCTCTGCAGGTGCACAGAGAAAGGGCCTCCCTGCGGCCAAATATTTGGCTATCAGTATTTGACTACCTCCAATGAGGAAAATTTTATCCTAACATGTAATTGCTTGTGGGAATTGCATGTCCCTGTGGGAACTTCTGTTGTCTTTCTTTTCAGAGGTGTTTAATGACAGGATGAGTTTAGTTGCTGCCGTGACTTCCCTTGAGGTAGGTGTAGACAGCTCTACGAGTCCCCCTTCCCTCCTCAAGCCTTCCCTGGGTAACGGGGCCCGTCCCTTCAGCTGGGAGAGGCAGAGCACTGACTAGCACTGCAAGGCAAATACTGCACATCACTCTGTCTTCCCTGTGGTTGGTGTTGATGTATTTTATTCCAAGATGTGAGACACCTTTAGTTACTCTTTTAAACATATGGCTTGCTTACATTGCCTAGCATAGAATAGGTTTTCTAATTTGCAATCAGGTTTGAGCTTCAGGCTGGTGGCATGAAACCAGTATTTTCACGAGAGAGATGTAATCCATATATTTCTCTGCTCTTTGAAGTTTTTTCTTCAGGATTGCAGTGGGGAGTCAATAGTACCTCATTTTAGTTATTTTGCCTATTTTTTCCTTGCGTGACATGGTAAGTTGGTGTATATTGTATTCCTTGAACATAACCATCAAACAAACCATTGTGGTTGTCCGAGTTTCAGTGGGAAAAATGAATTTTCTGCCCGCTTTATTCCTAGTATTAACTTCCAATGTATAAATTACCATTTGTTTGATGTGCCCGCAAGGATGCAGTTCATATTTTAGTGTGTAGTAGTTAAAATCAATAAAGCTTATGGCAGAATAAATGTCTATGTAAGAAATGTGGAAGCGGCTCTGCTCGGAGGTAGTGAGTAGGGGAAGGAGGTGAGGGGAGAGGAGACCACGAATAAATCTCTGTCCAGGGTGACCTAAATCCTTGCATTTGGTAACGCTTCCAGTTACAGGACTCTGATTTTTGTCAGAGCCCAACTTCAGCTAAGCCTTGTCAGGGCTCAGTTGTGGTTTTGGCAGTGGTGCCACTTGTCCCGAGGGCTTCATTTGCAAGAGACCCTGTAGGATTTCAGGACACGAGGACAACTGGGCTTGCAGCTTTTACTTGTCACGGCAGCCCTGTCTTTAACCTCCCAAGGAAGGATTTATCTGGGGTAACTGCATCTAATTGAGCCTCTCTTGCCTACCTTTTCTGTTAGACTGATGCAGGGTCATCATTGATGGGTGAAGAAATATAAACTGTGCATATTGGAATGATTCTATGCTAAATAGATTATTATTTTTATCTTTAAATCTGCCATGAAACTAAGTGGGACATAACACGAAGCTTCAAGTAACCTCACTTTCCTGTCTGCTGCAGCTTATTTTTTCTAGCATGCGGAAGGAAGTTTTTTTTTTTTTTTTGGTCACCTGTACAGGATAAACCTATTTTTGTAATGGACCTGCAACTTGCTTTCTGCAGTTACAAATTACTTGTACAAGCTTTTGCTGAGTGCTAATTTCTAAGCTAATGATCTGTCTTCTGAAGCAACTTGTTTGTAAGTAGTCTATGTTAATACTTCAGTCAAAGTTGCATTTGAGCAGTTTTTCTTTAAACAGTCCAAGTAGTAGATATCTCCTTTTCTCTTTCTTCCTCCCAGTTCATTCTTAAGCCAGCTTCACGTTAACGTGAATTTTCCTTGCTGTTCTTATGTTGTCACCTAAAGAAAAGGATACTCCTGTGTTCACCATTACAGACTTCCAAAAGTCTGAAGCTATTAAATGCATTACAGACACTTCACTGTCCAGAAGCTTCAAAAGTAACACTGGGTGTAAACAGGCTTCTTGGCCAGCATGGTAGTATAGCTAATGGCTGTATGTTCTACTTTTTTAAAGCATATTTCGTGAGTGGGTTGTTTTTTTTTTTTTGTTTGTTTTGTGGTTCTTATTCCTAGCCTTACTTAAAGTAATATTTTTACCAGGCTCAGTTCAAGTAGAACTCAGACTTGTGGCAACCTTCGTTTTTGGTTGATGCACCTAATCCACAAATTTCCAGGAGAAAGCAATGTTGCATATTTGGGCAGGGAATCTCTGTCTGCCTTTAATTTATATGTAGTCAGTGACTTAGATCTAGGAAGCTGCAAAGGGGAACTATTGCTCAGAAGACAGATAAGCACCTGCTAAAAATTGCAGTATGGTGAAGTTGAATTATCTTTTTTTTCCCCTCTCACCTTTAAGCTCACTATATATATATATATATATTTTTTTTTTCTGTAAAAGTAGATAATGACAGAATAATAGAATGGGTTTAAAAAAAAATTCTTTCTCCCCAAGTTGGCTTTAGGATAGAAGTTTGCCTATGTCGGGCAATGATGCAAAAGCTGCTTTCTGTCATTTGATTTCTTCCTTCCAGGTGTGGCCTAGACTGGATGAGCACCTAGTGTGTGCCCTGATGGAATTCCTGGGTTAAGTTCAATGATTTCTTTTGCTGAAAAGGTTAAATCTGGAGATCTTGCTACTTGCATTTGCATTTTGCTGTATGTGCAATGCAGGTTTAATTATAGAAATTAAGCCTACCTTAAAGAAACTGCAGTGAAAGTGAATTCAGACAGGTCTCTCTCTAGTTCCTTATTTTCCAACTGGCAAATGCAAGGAAATAATCTAGCAAAAGCACCAAAAAAAAAAAAAAAAAACTTAAAAAAGGGAAAGAGGGAGAAATTCCTTGCGCTGAAGCTCTATGGGCATCCCTGTGCACCAGCAGTGCTGCCGTCCCCTGCCGCGCGCTCGAGGAAGGTCCCGTGTGTCCCCCCGCTGCCCGCGCACGCGGAGCCGCTGGAGCAGGAGCAGCCCCTGAGCCCTGATGAGCAGGGAATGCCCTCCCCGTGCGTCCTGCCTCAAACTGCTAGGGGTGCCTGTGCTCAAATGCTTGGCACTTCATAAATTCGTTATTTTAGTTGCTCTTAACTTCACCCAACAGTAGTCTAAAACTCGTTCGTGGCCTGGGCTGCAGACGCTTTTTTAAAAAACCTGAATAAATAAGAGATTATTATTCTGACTGTTTTTTTAATTTTACTTTACTTTTTGGCTAGGAGTTGCACTATAAGTTTATGCATACAGGTTATGTACGCCTATCTATAGAGATGTGTTATTTTTGAAGGTCTCTCTTAAGCTGATGCTTTTGAAAAGCAGGGTTCTAGTTGACCTCGATCATCAGGTTCATCCTTTGACAGCTCTTTCTTTGCATTTTCTTGGTCAGAGAGAATCCAATACAGTTTGTGCTTATGTGTGTGTGGCTTTTTTTTTTTTCTCCCTATAATTTTTAGTAAATAGTTAAGAGACTGTTTCTGAAAGCTTCATCCCCCTTCACGTGTGCGATTCAGCTGTGGGCAAGAGCTGAAGCAATAATTAACTGAGCCCCTGGCTGGTGCCCAGGGTGGAGGGGAGAAGTCCATGGGCGAGAGGAACGTGCTGCTGCCGATTTCCAGCCCTGTACAGGCTTGAGAGCTGCTATTAAGCAACAGAGGAAAGAAAAAGTTATCTATTTATGCAAAAAAAAAAAAAAAAAACACCCATCCTTATGCAGTCACTATATATAGGAAAAGTATTAAAAACTAATATCAGAAAGTGCATTTCTGTTACAATCATATTTCTGTAGTTTTACGTTGAGGTTGACAGTGTTTTTAGCTACTTTTTGTGCTCTGTGATAGAGTTATGCTGGGGCATAAACATTTCATGCTTCGCACATTGCCAGCACAGAGTTCTTTGCAAGAGGCACACGCAGTTGGCACACTCTAATAGATCCTGGAGCGCTCTGTGAGGCTTAGGGTTAGCTCACTTTCTGTTGGTATGATATGAAAAGGTAGGAGGGTCACATCTTAATAGGTTCATGCTTAATTTTCTATGTTAATAGTATACTGAAAAATAGATGAAATACATTTCTCTGTTCTAATACATGACAATGAGATCATTTGGCAAGATTTTGAAGAAGAAAATACGTATTTAAAAGAAAAAAAAAAACTCTTGTGACTGGTGCTTCTTTACTTCAGAGTAAATAATACTGCTGATATTTGGTTTCCAGAGGTTGGGGAAGTGCCTGGATTCCACTGCTGCCAGGCTTCTTTCCAGAGGCTCGGTTGTAGCTTTTTGGTAGAATATTTGTGTCTCCTCGACCTCTCTCAGACTTCAGTAAAAGTTAGAAAAAGCCTAAGAAATACTGTTTTTTGTTTCAGTTTAGAATAATCAAAAGCCGTCGATGCACTTTTAGATCTTAGATACTGTAAATGTGTGTGTGTGTGTGTTTTTTTTTTTTTTTTTTTTTTTCTTCCTGCAAGTAACATTCAGAGAAAAGCAAACTCATTCCAGCTTAATGCGATGCATAGAATATTTTATGCTGTAAAATACTGTTTTTGGTTGCTTCTGTAGTAGTGGGTTACTTCTAATAATTATTCTATTCTGCTAAGAGTTCACCAGTTATTTCTTTTAATCACGGCATGTATCTAGCTAGGTCTGCTGTCCCTTTAGTAGAGCTGAATAGCTCAGAGCCGAGTTCATCCTGTGCCTGTTTACCTTGCTGTTCTTTGTAGGGGATCAGGAGGGGTGACTCTTTAACCAGACAAGGGTACAGACGGGTTGTTCAGTGACAGAAGGATCCTGCCAAGAGGGCTGTCTGTGTTTCGAACGAACTGAATTGCTCCAATTAATCTTCTTTTGTGCGGCCGAAGAAATATTAAAGCATGCGCTGCATCCGTATTTAGCCTTCACTTGTAATTTTATTCAGCTAAACAGCTTGTGCCATGATACAGTGAATTGCTTATGCTGCAACTGTGGTTAAAAGCTTGTTGGGCAAGGTGCTCAGAAAGGAGGAAGAGGACAAGTTTAAAGTATTTATTTTGGAGAAAAAAAAAGTTGTCTTGAATCTGCTGTAAAATCAAATTTCTCACTTTTAATGTTTTAGGTGAAGAACTTTCTTTGGACTTGCTCAGATATTATCTCTGATAGCAATGGAAATCTGAAGGTTTTCGTGAATTTACACCCAAGAGAATTAAGGAACAAGTAAGTATTGACTCTTCAGTTGCATAAACTTTGCTTTTGTGGATATTTGGCTGCTAGTCTTAAGTTTTTTTGATAAAGTTTTTTTTTTTTTTTTCCCCGTCTTCTTTTGAGATATTAAAGTATTTTTTTTCTGATCATTTTTTTTGAAGTGCTATGGAAAGCTTGCACTGTAAAGAAGCTTTAGCAGAAGTGGGATTGAGAACAAAACTTCCTCTTTTCAAAGACTTATTCCTTGTTGTATATAACTAAACCATGTCTGGATTTTGTGTGATATTTCAGATGATATATTTGCTTCTATGGTTGTAGTTATAGTTGATTTGCTGTAGCTGGGTGTGTGTTTCTTTCTTTCTTTTTTTTTTTTTTTTTTTTATAACTGTTTTCTTCTTGGAATTCTGAGTTTAAGGACTAAAATGAAATAGCTTTTCTTCCATCCTAAAATACATCTTAGGAATTTAGAATTTAGAAGGAATTTAAAATCTGGACATGATGAAAAATGATCCTTCTAGGACAAAATTGACTCGGTAGAGTGACTTTAGACTTTAAAGCTCTTCTGCTTCTACCAAAGAAATTGTAATTACTGCAGTGCAAAGGTTCTGAATATAGGTTGTTTTACATGCTAGGATGGATTTGGCTTAATTTTTCTTAAACATGAGGAATTTCTGTGCTTGACTTGATGGAGTAAAGGAGGGTACATTGCCTGTGTGCAGGTAGATCTTTGTGTTTAAAGCAAAGCCTTCTAAGGAAGAGTAAGGGTGGCTTTATGTATATCTGTGGCATTGCAATGAAGGCAATAGTAGCTAAGGTTTTCTTTCTTCCAGTTAATAGTTTCTAAACAACAAGCAAAATGGTAATATCATCTCTTTTCTCAGTGCTGCCTTTTGAGGAGTACTGAGAAAGTTTCTTCATTGTACTGAATTCAGGCAGGCTTCCTTGAAATGATTTATACTTGTGTTTGTCTTTATCTGTGGTCTGTGCTGCTTCAATAGAAGTATGTTTTCTGAATTTTCAAAACCTTTTAGGTAATTGCCATCTAACCTACCCAGAGATACCCTCATTAATTGCTAGCATAATGGATGGTTATCTTTCTGAATGGTAGTGAGCCGGTTTTATATGGCCAAGGGAACACCACATGGTCAAGATGGAAAGTTATTTTTGACTTGTAGCTCTAGCTAGACCCAGGGTTGCAAAACCTGCTTACATGCAAGGTTGTATTTCATTTGTTTCCAGTAGTTTTTTTTGGTGTTGGGAGATACGTCTCCCAAAGCTGCTTGTGGAGAGCCTAGGAAGGGTATTTACGACTTGGGTAAGTACCTTTGATGATGAGCAGGGTGCATGGCTTGTCCGATCTCGACCCGAAACGGCGTTATGACGGGGCTCTCTTCGCTGGTAGTGACAGACCAGGGCGCAGTGGCTTCCTCTCGCCGCTGGCTCTCGCTCCACGCGTCCCTCCCAGGCCTGTCGCTGCAGCACAGGTCACCGAGTCGGTTTGCTGCCTGCATCCTCCCCTCGTACGCGCTTGCGTAACTGGGAGAGAGCAGACGGGCAAGAGCCGACACCGAGAGAATTGCTCATGAAACCACATCCTGAAAAGAGTGGGGCAGCTAAAGCTGCCTGAGCCTTTTCCCTGAAAGGTCAGCAAAACTCATAAAATACCTTGAAGAGTAACTAGAAAATTGAAAGGGCAAAGGGACTCACCTAAAAGCCAGAAAATGAATACAACTTTTTGTCCACGAGACAAGCAGAACATAGGTTGTAACAACAGCAGCCTTCCCAAGTGTAGCAAAGCTCTACTCTTGTAGTTGGAGACGGCTCGGGGCCACGATGGTTCTTCTGAAATTCTCTTGTTCCTTATGCTTGTGTTCACTAAGGCTGCCAGGGGCCTTGTGGGACCCTGGGAGTTGGTGTGAGGCAGGCTTTTCACACAATAAAAGCCGTTGGATGAGAATAGTTATTTAAGTTTTAAGCTGCATTTAAAAATGAAATATATAGGTGTCATTCTTTCATTCCCCCTTTTTGTCTGTTGAAATGCATCACTCCTTTAAGGTGAAATTCTGAATGGAGGGGATGAACCTATACAATATTCTTAATTAAACTTAGCTTAAATTCTGCTGTTTTCTCCACTCTTACTCAGCTCTGTTAGAACTACACAGGTATGTCCCTGCCAGGGCTATTTATGGCATATTGCTTCTGTCAGTGCATTCCAACAGGTGTGTTGGTTTTGTTTTTTTGACATCCATTTTGCAATTTAGTATGAATACAAGTCTTTACATCTGTATTCCAGTCTAGTTCCAACAAGTTTCACTCCAGCAGTGACTGGGTTGAGGTTTTGATGGAATGGCTGTTTGGCAGCCTCTGTCTGTAAACACTCCAGCACTTTCGGCACATAATGTTTTGGGGCAGTCATAGAACAGTTGCATAATCTGAAATTGTGCTTTATGAATATGAGATGATTATAAGGATTGAATGTATGTGTGAGAAGTTGGAAGTTTGTTGCATGAAAAATAATTTCCTGTTGCTCCCTATCATGCTTTTTTTTCATGTAGCACTTGCAAGTCCCCCCCCCCTTTTTAACAAAATTAAAAACTTTGATCTTTTAGAATAAAGACAGGAGAGTGTTATGATAGCATTCACTAAAAAATAACATATATCCTTAAAGCAAAGGAGGAAAAACACTTTTTTTTTTATATTCTGTGATGGTGAGTCAAGCAAAGGAGGAAAAACACTTTTTTTTATTCTGTGAGGGTGAGTTAATGGACAGAGTTGTTTGATTTAGATACTTTTTAAATTGACTGTTCCTTATGTGTCAGCTTTGTAGGCTGTTAAACCTAAGCCCTAAATGATGCTAAAACTAACTGGCTGTTCTCCCTTTTCTCTGCTGTTGGGAACCCACGCTTTTCCCGCCTGCTTTGTGAATAAAAATATCTCGGGTTCTGAGCTGGGTGAAAGGTCTCTAGCCCCCTACCCCCCATCTCACTTGTAGCGGTAGGAATGTGTGGCTGCATTGGGGAGGGGAGTAATAAATACTCTATTAAAAACAAGTTGTTTTATGGTGTTCTACAGACTGCCAGATTTGGACAGCATGGGTGTTGCATTGCAAACGTATCTTGCATGAATTTGTCCTAGGAATTCTTGAATCAAACCATGACTTTTGGCCTCCATGTTACTCTGTGACATGCAGCTAGTTAGGTGTTGGGGGGGTGGAGGGGAGAATTCTCTTAAAACTTTGTCTTTCAGCTCTAATCATTTTATTGGGATTTTCCCAGCCCTCGTGTTGGGTGACACCATAGTTAATCATTTTCTGCTTGTGTTCTTGATGTTGTTCTTGTTTTTAATGGTCTCTCTCTTATCCCTCCAAGGCTGTGAGTTTCTGGTAATTTTGTATGGAAGGCACATCATATCTCTGATCACTTGTCACTTTTCACTCCATCTTTTTAGAGTAATATGAGCACAGTGACAAACAGTAATCAAGAACAATAATCTCTCGTGGTAGATTGTGATATAATGATGCTTTCTACTTTGTTTTCCTTCCTACAGTATCCCAATTATTTTCATTTGCCTTTTGGTTTTGTGGAAATCGTATTTTCAGTGAACTGCCCATGGTGGCTTCGAAGTGGCTTCTATGGGGGTTAACCTACATAACAGACTTCGTATTTATTGTTTTTCTTTCCACATTGTGTTTTGCTGTATTTAATAATTTTTATAAGACATTTTGTTTCACAATCAGTCCATCACTGAAAATTTTCTGTAGCTGTCCACAGCGAGCTTCATGCTAGGTTATTTTAGAGTAATTCTGAATCTGAATAATCTGAAAAATGTGTCTTTGCAAATATTATGGAAAGCAGTGTATCTGCCCATTTTTCTCACTTGGAGAGCAATGGTTGTTTACTAGTACAGGTCCCAGCACAGATCCTTGAGAAAGGCTATCAGGGCCTCATTCTCTTCTGTCCTTGTTCTCTCCCACCTTAGCATGTGTGAAAGCTGATTCCTTCTGCTCAACACCTACTTCATAGCTGTTGTTAGGTTATAATTCCCGACTGACTTTTCTCTCTCATCCTTATAATAGCCTAGTTTCTTAAAGACCCTCTTGAGGACCTTGCTAAAAGCTTCTCCTGAAACTCCATGTGGATGACTGCCCATGCCAGATGGGTTGCATCGAATGGATTATGTGCGCTCATTGTGCCATACAGTGAATCCCAAGTGGTTAGGCTTCCCTCTCGGAGAATGGGAGTGCTTTATTTACTGTATCGTAAAGCAGCGATGCTGCTCATCCTTGAGCAGGCAGGTGAGGTATGGTGAATAACAAGGGTACCTCTAGCAGAGCCAAGAGGCACTCCTTGTAGTTGTGGCAATGGCATGACATAACTCCGGATGCGTTTTGACCTGTTGTATTGTGTCGCCTTGAGCCAAGCGGCCGCGCGGCAGAACTGGAAATATCGGCACGAGGCCGGTTCCCGCCGCCCAGGGAGCCCTCAGCGCGGCGCAAACAGCCCCGCGTGGTTACCGTGCCGCACGAGCCTGCCTTGGTGGAGGGCTTGGAAGGAGCAAGCTCTACCCGACAGGTTCCTTTGTCTGAATGCTTCAAACTGGTGAATAAAATACAGCAGAGGCAGCTCTCTGGAAGCCAGGAGGCTGCACAAGTGTCCCCTTCAAGCTGCCTTTTGCTGGGGTTGAGCTGGTGGTGGGTGCTGCAAGCAGAGACAGGAGCCTCCATGACCAGCCTGGTGCTGATTCACCTGCCGGGAGAAGGTGCAGAGAGCTCCTTTGGGCATGGCTGATGGGCAGAGCTGGGCGATGCAGAGGCATGGGCAGTATGCCTGCCTTGAGAGCCTAAATACTCATGTAGAATCTTCTGCAGTAGTCTTCAAGAGCAGCTGATAGGCACCATGCTGCCCTTCAGCAAGGAAGGGATGCTTGGAATAATTCTGGTTTGTGTTCCCCTTTAGAAATATTTTTGAGCCTATTGGATTGTGTTTTGAAAAAGCTTGAATGAGGCTCTGCAGTTTGAGATTGCCAAATGTAGTGCTTGTGAAATAGTACATGAATGAGTGATTTGTGACCTGTACAGGAAGTTTCCCATAATTAAATATTAGTTCTCTTGTTTATTTTGACATTGATGCTTACACATTTCTGACAGTGCTGCTGTACAAGTGGTATTGTGTGGAAATGGTCTGGAAACTCTGTGATAGAGTTGTTGGGAGGGAGAGTGAAACTGTCAGGTGACCCTAAGGAGCTGAAAATCATCTGTGAATTAACTAGGTTTAACCTGGAAGTTGTTGAGAGGCAAAATGGTCCCTCTGGATTACAAGTCTGCAATTGCTTATTGAGGCAGCTGCTTTCAGTCAAGGCAAAGCTTCAGAAATGACACGCTGATGTGTAGATGTTGAGTAAAATCCCCACCACGGTTGATGAGTATTTGTTGTATTTTTATATGCAAAAATAAACAGTTTTTCTGTGTGGTAAGGAGTTGTGCTGCTTTATACAGAGGACAGTTTATTTCCTGTGAGAAACTGCAGAGTGAAGTCAAAAGACTTTGACACAAATAATTTTTGTTAGAAGTAATTAAAACTGTAGTTGTATGGTGGTAATTCACTGATAAAAGAAGAGCTTAAATCTATTTCTTTTTGTAATAAGCTTAATGTAAGTAGGTAATTACAGTATTTCCATTCTATTTCTCCAGTCCACATCCATTTCATGTGAAAACAGAAGCAGTGTTCAGGATCTCAGTGTGCCGTGTTACTGTGCGTAATGGACTATCGAAATAAAACAATTTAATTGTTAAATGGTGCTCGAGCACTTTTTTTCTAGCAATGTATTCATTGCTACATCTAGGGGCCCTGTTTGTGTTCTTGCGTTATGTGGCTGTAGAAAGGCCTTGTGTTCTTGTTTTATGTGTGTACACATGTAAATAACTATTGCACACATATGTACCCAGACAGCTCTGCGTACATAAACTGTGGGGGGTGTGGGTGTGTATACATATATTTGTGTTTGCACTGTGGAAATTTGATCCTCTCTCAATGTGTTATCGTTGGCAGTTGGGACTATTGGGTTTCACACTGGAGTTGGGCCTCTGTGGGTAGCCTAGTGCAGAACAGGCGATTTTTTGACCCGTAATGATTTAATGAATCATTCTATTACTGGGCTTCTCCTGCAAATTGTGGTTGGCTAGTGAGGAGGAGAGATTTAGCATCTGATATTTAGAACTAATTTGAGGATTTTTTATCTTGTAAATTTAATACATAGCTTTTAAAAGACACAGACAAGTTTTGTGTAAGAGTCACAAACTGGGCAGTTAGTAAATGGAAAATCTTCTTTCTTTCTAAAATGTTTTTAAAGTAGTCCACTTATGTAAAAACCCTAAAGCTTGTCATACATACGTGACTCCTCCATTGATGCAGGAACAACTGTGTTTTGCATTTGAAAGTCTTGTCTGTATATTTTAGTAAGGCCTTCCTTCTCTAGAAAGCAGCCTTGTGTTCTCAGATGTTAATTCTCGAAGGATTCCTTTAGCAGATGAATTTAGAAAGAAAACTTACTACAAAAAACTAATGTAGAAAAAGAAGAAGAAAAACCTTTAACAGTGTGTGGTCTTGGAAGGTCTCTGGTAGCACCTTTGCATAGCAGGGATCTAGTAAAGCTGTGGGAATGAACACAAACAATAATAAAAGCTCCCAAAACAACAACGAAAAACTGTTTTCTGTTCCATCTCTTGTACAAGATGTATCCTGGCCATTTGTGCATCTTGTGAAGTTCTGTTCTTCCATCGCGCACGCTAAAGGTTTACCCCGAGCAACTTCCTTCCAGTGGTTCACCTCCGAGCAGCTTCCTCCTTCCATTGTGCTCTTAAATATGTCTGCTTATGAATCATTAAAAAAGAGAAACAAAAGATGAACAACCTTGGAGATGATGCTTATAGCACGTAGAATTTAGATATTTCTCTTTACGGATAAAGAGCTGAAATTAAGTTGTTTTGACCTTTTAACTCTCCTTTTTGGTAAAGCATAATTGCACAAAAATGTGTCTATTTCCCCAACAGTTTTGTCCTCTTAATGATGGTCCAACATGCATAGCAAGCAGAAGGTTGTGTTATTAGAAAGGCAAATCCTTGCCTGTGTACTAGCAGAGTACGGGTCTAGCGTTTGGGGGCTAATTTGGACCTAAATTTCTTCCATGTGGCTTTGGAAAATCCAAGCTGAATGCTGCATGTTTCCTTGTTCACGAAGTGGATGATAATACGAGGCCATAATTAGGCAGGAACTATTTTTAAATTTGAATTCAAGGATTTATTCATGGAATAGCCTTACAGTGTGGTTGGAGCTGTGCTGGGAGTGAATGGCATATAGATGCTTGTTATTTTGGGACCTGAGAGGAGGGGAAGCTCCTAAAACTGCTAGTGTTGCTGAATCCCATATATAATGGGCCTGCTTCCCAGTGCTGTAGCTTCTCTTCTGCCTTATGGCACAGGTGACAATGAAGTTTATCCTGGGAATTTTTACTTACTGCCTAGAAATCGCTTTCTTTGCCTGTCTGTGTGGGAAATATGAGGAGCAGTTATGTCACTATAATAGCAAGTGAATGGCAAATTTGTTTACCCTTCAGTGTACAGTATGGGCGGTAAGTTTTTATCCTTTTCTGAGGCCTTAAAATTAGACTTGAGCAGCATAGATTCATGCCCCATAGGGTTTTTTCCAGGAAAAAAAAGTGCATTTAAAATCTGAAGTTCATTACCTTAAGTTTCATTTGATTTGTTTCTCCTAGCTTCATAGAAATGGCCACAGAAACAAATAATGCAAAGTGTCACAAGAACTTGTAGGACATTTGCTGAACTGATTCTATCAAAAGAAGTTTTGCATTGTTATTACTACATGATTATATATTTTAAATGTGTATAGGTGTTTTTTCAGAGTGCTGTTAGTTTTCATGCCTTAGTTTTGAGATACTACTACATGTGAAGATTGTTATGCTCATATTTACTTAGATATTTATAGGATATATACACATACAAAATGGTTAATGAGCCTATACACCAAAACAAGTACCTAAGTTCATGAAAATGGTATCCAGTATGAGACATCTTAAGAAGCAAGATCCACTTAATAGCTTGAAGCTTTGACTTAAATTTGCAGCTGTGGAGGCCCTGGTTCTCAGGGAATCGGCTTGTGAGGAATCGAGTCATAGGATGTCCCGTGTTTTGTTTCATATAGTGGTGCTCTACCCTGCTGGGGTCCTTTTAGAGGCAGTAACAGTGCCTTACTGTGCCAGAGATGAGGCTGAGTTGAAAAGCTTTTGTCATTTTCTATGCCTTTGTAAGGGAGATGCTTAAAAGTATTAACATTCAGTCTTCCAGTTTTCTTTGTCTTTTTTTTATGAATGTGTCTCTATTTTTGCTCCAGATGCAGGAGTGGGGGGGGAAAGAGAGAGGAGAAGGAAAAACAAAAACACAGTCATAGGAGGAAGGAGCAAAAATATACCGTACATTCATACAATCTTCGGTTACAGTCATAGGAGGAAGGAGCAAAAATAAACCAAAGATTGTATGAATGTACGGTATATCTCACATGTCTTTTTAAGAAGCTGTTGCTTTTAAAGATTTTTATCCATCTTTTCTCATTAGAAACTGCTGAGGAATTCTGTTTTCTCACAGTGAAAACTGAAGTGCAGGGGGATAGAAAGTCTGGAAGAAAATAATGTTAAGACTTCAGAAGATTTGAGTTACTTACACTGTGAAATTTCATTTCACCTGATAAGTTCTGATGCTTGCATATGTTTTCTATATTGGGCTTTACTTTGGGCTAATATTTTACTGGCATCAGTCACTGTGCAGCACAGAGAGCAGCCTTGTGAGGAGCTCTGATTTCTCTGTACCCTGCCAAAAAAGGTATGCAGCAAAGGTTGGCAGCATCAGTGCTCTCCTTTGGGTGAAATTTCTTGATGCCCAAGATTAAGCCACAAAAAGTGGAAAGAAAAAAATTTATAGTATTGAGTCTGTTATTTGAAAAAGAAAAAATAGTTTTCAATATAGAAATGCTAAAACATTATATAAAGCAGCAGAGATGGCTTGGTGTTTTTTTCCACATTTAGTCTGTAAATTTTTAAAAACACTATGAAATTTGGGGGCAGATTTTAAGGTATGAAAGCAATTTAAATGATTCAGTAGTGTGCTAAATAAGCAGAATCATGTGAAAGTGAATATCATCTCATGAGCTTATATTAAATTCTGTGGTCACCGTTTCTATCAGTAGCATTCTACAGAGTTATCAGATGCTTACTAATTCAATATTGGATTTGCTTGCCCAGGAAGGAATAATATTGAAATCATTGTGTTCCTGTTGCAAAGTTTTGTGGTAGTTGCATGAGGTGCTTACTGCTTGTGATGGTGGAAAAAAATGGGATTAAAGGTGAATCATTTAAGTTATTTCGTGTATGATTCATTTGTATTTCATTATATTATTATTCTATTTCCTACTCAATATGTGTTTCCCATATGGAAATTATAATATGTATTAAAATACGTTATTCTGAGACCATGAGCAAAAAAAATAATTTAGGTAGGATTTGGCAAAGAGTGCTATAGCTTTCTTCATCTTCTGAGGCTCAGCAAAGAGTTACTGGTGTTTGCATTTCTTGTACCACAATCTAAAAATGGACCTAAAAGGTAAATTTACAGCCTGTATCGATATAGAGATTCCTGCTTTTGCCGGAGGGCGCAGAACATCGTGCCTGATCCCAAACCCTTCCGTAACTGCGCGGTCGGGACTCGAAAGACGACGAGGGCGGCGCTCGCTCCTGGGAGCGCCCCGTGCCGCTGAACTCCGCTCCCAGCGGAGCCGATCCCGCTCGTAACAGTCACGGAGGAGGCAGCTTAAGACTGCGCTACTCTTAAATGATGCTTGTGTAGCTGTTGGATGGGCCTGATGCATCTGGGAAATCTGCCTCTTTCACTGTGTATGGTAGTGCAAGAGAGAACCTTTGAACAGGTGCTACTACATTATCATGTTCCAGAACAAATTAGGTGTAATTTTCATATAACTGTCTTTAGAAATGTTTTCTAGAAAAGCGTCTTTCCAACTCCAGATAACTCTTTCTCTTCCTTTCTTCTTCTCCTTTATAAAAATAATGTGAACTATTTTCTGCAGTTTCACCGCATCAGCTTCTTTTCAGTGTCTGATCGCTAGTTCCGGAAAGCAGAGAACTGTAATATGTGAGTATATTTATTTCCAATTGAGAGCATTCATAGATAAAAACACACTGATGTGTGTTGGTTTGGTAGGACTTGTGTAACTAAAGTAAATGCTTTTTTGTTTCATCTTGAGCTAGTGGCAGATAAAGTGTATCAGCAAAAATTCATGCTAATGGTGGTGTATTTTTTTTCAGTGAGCATCTTCAAATTAAAGTCATGTTAGAGTGGTATGAAAATCCTACTGTCTTTTGAAAGGCTTCCAGGTTTTTCTGAATTTTTTTTAATTTAATATTCCTGTTTGGTATTTTGCTTTGCTTGATATTCCTCTTTTGAAAGGCTTCCAGGTTTTTCTGAATATATTTTTTTTTAATTTAATATTCCTGTTCGGTATTTTGCTTTGCTTGATATTCCTCCGTAAAAGCTGAGTGTATAATGCATCACTAGACAGTAAATGTTGCTTTTTTTAAAATGCATTGGGGAACATGTTGTTTGTTCTTTGACTTCCTTGTGGAAGGAACAGCCTGTATTTGTTTATTTTTGTGGATTGCCGTGTTTTCTTGCAAGCACGATGGCATTCAGAGCACTTAGTACTCTCCTGCCTATGAACAAGATAAGAAGGTTGGCTGTTGGTTAGTGAATTATCAGATTCAGAATTAACAGATTGTTACCAGTGATGGTTTGAGGACAAGGCCAAGATGAGAAACAAATAAGAATCAAAAAAGAAGATACATTAGCAAGTGCTTCTGTAATGAGGAGTGTGTTTGACTTGAGACATGTAAAACATGCATGTGTTGCTTCTTTAAAGAAAGAAATGTGCAAAACAGACCAAAAGTTGTGTATAAAATACTGTTTAGGGAAGCTGCTGCATGGGCAGGGACCATATGTGGAAAAGTGGAAGGTACAACAGTGCTATTATAAAATGTTGTGTTACACATCTTTGTTCTTTGCTGTTTGTCCTTTAAAGAAATGAAAAAAGTAACGTGGGCTGACTGTTCCGCAGAGCTGCCTTTAGCCACCTACTATGCGGATGTGGAAAGCAAGACTGCAAGAAGGCTGCAGTTTTGTATCAGTTTCTGTGTCCCCCTCAAGGTGGTGGTTATCACGAAATCTTGAGGTCCTGAATCTCTTAGAGATAAGACTAAAGCAAGGGTGCTAGCAGTTTACCTAAGGCTGCTGCATGCAATTTGAGCGGTGCTTTAGAAAAAAATAGCCATATGCTGAAAAATATCAACACATGTTCAAAGGAATGAGTAATTATGAAGTGGAACTTAGTCTCTCTTGGTGTTCTTTTATTTTTTTATTTTTTAATAATAGCACTTGAGTAAGCTGACAAAAAAATTCATCCAATACATTACCAAGTTTTGTGTTTGGTAGGGAACAGCACATTCTCAAATGATGATAGAGATGTTTCCTAAGCGGATATGACAAAAATCGTTTTCTGGAGCATGGGCATGAGAGCTGCCGTGCAGACGATGCTGAGACCTGAATTATCAAGCACACTGTATTTTTAGTATTTCCTCAAAGGGGAGGAAGGGGAGGGCAGCGGAGCTTGCTCCTTGCTCTGACACTGGTTGCGCAGCTCGCACAAGACTTGTCTCGGGATTTCCGAAGATCCAGGGGTTTCTCAGTTTGCAGACCTGGTGCGATCGAAGTGACTTGGGGATGGAGTGGGGCACACAGGGCTGTACCCGGGCTCGTGTGGCCTCTCTGGGTGTCTCAACCCTGCCCTCAGAAGGGCCATGGCCGCTGTTCACCTCAGTGTGTTTGTACAGCGGATGGACCTGCTGCCAGGCCTGCCCTGCAGCTGCAGCAGGAGGCTGGCCCCGTTTCACCTTAGCTGCGTGCTGGGCTCTGTGCACCCGGGGTGAATCTCTACCCGAGAACAGATCAGGAGCAGCAGTGAACGAAATAAAGAAGCCTGAGCATCAAGTCTGTATCAGGTGCTTGTGTTTAGAGCCACTTCTTGCTTCCTTAGGTATTCCCATGTTTTAACTGTGATTTGTTTTATTGTGAAAAGTATTTCTAAACTTGGGGTAGGTGTATTGCATCTTCAGCTGCAGTGCTAGCATTTAATAGTTCAGGCCTAACTATAATGAATGGTGTCAATTTTATTATGTGTTTTGAAGTTTTATTAATTTCTTTACCCTCTCTGTCAGGTCACCATAAAGAAAAGGGTGTTGCCTTTTAATTTTAAGCTTAATATTGGGTAAATTACTCTTAAGCATGCGGTTCTTTGTAAGGTATAAAACATTATAGAATGGGGGAGAAGAGAGTTTGCTTGTCTCTACAGAGCTTCATTAGAGGCGCCTTTTGCCTGTCTGGCGAAAAATTTTATGGAGGCGGGAGGGATGGTGCCAGGTGGTTCAAGTGTGGATACTTTCCTTGGGGTTTCGCTCCCTCTCGGTCTGTTTCTGTGTGCGAGTGAGGGGTGTTTGTGCCTGTTGGTGCAGGCCGTTGCTGTGGGACTGCCCGAGACCCGCGTGTGGCGGCCATGTTGGGTCACGCCAAGGCCCCGCCGCCTCCTTTGCTTATCCGCCACCGAGCAGTAGAGTTTGTACAGAGAGATCTGCGTAGGCTTGTCCTGTCCTTATTGGCCTTAAATAGGTCCTGCCCTGGCTCTCTAGGGCACTCTCATGCATCACAGCTAAATTCACTTCTGTTATTTGCACAGGTGGCGGTAGCGTTTCTGGGGAAGAGAGCAAGTACCTTATTTGCAGGATGTGGCACTTGTCTGCTACCATTTTCACATTTAGGGGGTGGATTTGGTACTCCTAGTTGTTTATTTTTGTGTAAATATATGCTAACTGATTAGTCTTCACCAGAACATCATTGAAACACGGAACCCACTTTTGTTTCCTTCACAAGTGTGTTTTATTGTTGTCAGCCTTCATGAAAAGGAAGGGGCTGAGATCTTAACTTCATTTTCAAATTAAATTTAATATCCTTTTCGTCATGTTAAGTTTCTACGAATCTCAGGCACCTTCCCGGGCTCAAAAGCTTGTTCTAGGTAGGCTGGTTTGTGGCATTTTTCTGCACAGTTCATTAGAATGTTTTGTGTATTACACTTTGGTCCAAATGCAAAGAAAAACCTGCAGCTGATTTTAAAAGCTTGTTATCCGCACTTAGGTCTGCCAAATCATTTAAAGTCATATTTAAAGCCTTGTGTGTTGAGATGTGTATGGTAAGCAGTGGTGGACATGGCCAGGAGAGACCAGAAAACATCCAGGTGTGTGACACAGCAGGGAGAAAAGGGTTGGGGATGTGGTGGTTGTCTCGGATCAGGTCACTGTCCATGAGTGTCCTTCACTTACAAAAATTTGCTCTACCTTGTGTTTTATGGGAGAGTAATAAGGCCAGAGTAGACACTTTTTTAATCTTGGAGACACTTTTGATTAATGACTGTATGTAATATGTGATTATATCAGGGCAGGATAATAGAGGGTAGGAGGAGAAAAATTGCCAATGTGATGCTTGCAGCATTGTGAAATGGTGAGGCTTTGTTCTTTTTCTAATGCTGTCTTTACTCTTAGATGTGATTCCCCCCCCCCCCCCCCAACTTTACCCTTTAGTTCTTCCAAACTGATAACAAAATGAGAAAGAAGCATATCCACCTTCACTGATTAATCCACTGATTAATAATAGTAAACTATAGGCAATCTGTATGCACTTCTGGTGAATTCATTTTGATATTTAATGTATTTGAACTTTTTTTAACCAACATTTGAATTTTATGCATAGCAACTCAGTCAGTAGCAGTCAGTAACTGCTGAAGTTGCTTACAGGCTTTTTAATCCTGGTTCCTCAACTTCATCTTCTTGTACAAGCACACCCTGCCCCTCTAAATTTAAAACTGAGTGGGTATGTTTTTTGAACCTTAGACACTGATTTTTTTTTTTCCCTTGTTTCTTGGCTCCTCTTTTACCATGGTAACCACTTGGTAGGTTTTTTCTTCTGTTGCAGGATTGTTATTGCCTTTAATGTGGGTCCAGCTTTTTGCAGCAGAGAAGGAACCTCTGGGCAGGTTCCTGCGCAGAGGCCCCCGTGGCAGCTGGGATGGACAGAGCCAGGATGGGGTTAGTGGGAGACTGGGGAGGGCCCCGGGTGCAGTTCAGTCTTGTTTTGTTTTGCTGCTTGCACCTGCAGAAGTTCTCTGCTCTGCAGCAGTGCAGTTGCTTGTTGAAGAGCACTGAGCCTGTGGTGTGTGGCCGTCATCCAGAAGCAAGGGGGTTCAGAAACTTAACCTGGCAACATCCAGAGCACATAAAGAGAAGCTGAACTGGAGATCCCAGTGTACCCTTTTTTTTTTTTTTTTGAGATGTTACTGCATCCATCCGTAGTTTACGTATCTGGCAATATTTCCGCAGGGTTTTATTGAATGGAAATATATGAGGCACCTATCCCAGCTCTTTGGAATATATGAGCTCCAAGGCACAGAATGTGGAGTAGCTATTTCTCATGACAAGGAAAATGTGGTCAGTGGCAGGACAAGGCTTTTGCAGTAAATACAGAAAAAAAAATAAAGGAAAACTAAGTAAATGAGAGTGCGAGAAAGGAGGGGTAGACTAGAATGTGAAGATGTGGTTTGCACTGTTTCAGAGCAAGCAGAATCTTTATTTCACACTGAGACAACATGATGATGACAATAGGTTTTTCTAATCTCTTGAATGAACTCCAAATGGTCATTAAAACCTATCCATTGTATTAGTAACAGACTGCTGAGATCTGCTGTTTCCACTATCCTATCATTCTTATTGCCTGCAAAGTTAGCAGATTAAAAGGGGTTATGGATTTCATACAGATGGAAGTGAAACAAGATTCCAGAGTAGGCTCATGTTTTAATCCATTTAAAATTTATTCTTTGATGCAGGAGGGCGTTGACTGCTTTCTCTTAATGATTAACGTGTTCAGCTGTAATGAACTCTATTTGTTGTAGAGCTGAAAACCAGAATTCTCTTAAGTGAAAATACATTGAAATAGATTTCCTATAGTAAGGAAACTTTGGTCAGTGGCAGGACAGTATGTTTACAGTAATTATAGAATTTGAATGGTATGTGCATACTTGATGAAAGAGTCAGTGTCTCTTCAGATGTACTGAAATTTTTAAATACAGAGAATAACAGTAATTGCCAACTCTCTATTTTTTTATTTTTTTCCCCAAGTAATTATGTAATTGTCACTGCTGCCAAAGTTGAAAGCTGGTGGCCAAGAAACAGTTAGGAATTTGTCACTAACCATTTGGGTTAGCTTTCCTCCTAAATCCTGACATTTATTTATCTTGGTTATTTATAGTAGTTACCACATTCCGTTAAACTCTTATCAACCTGTTCTTTTGCGTTGCAATTCTTGGCTTCATTGCTCTGTGCTTTTTTTTTTTTTTTTTTCTTGAAAAAGAAGCAAAACCCAGTTTTCATCTGAGCTTTATTTAATTAGGTGCCATAGAAACTGGGCAGTAATTTGAGTGTTGTGTTTCAGTTAACTGAAATGCTCATTCTTGCTTAAGTCTAGATGATGCTAATGGAACACAGTGATTGTGCATGGCACTAAAACCACGACGAGTGTCCATTCCTTTTTGAAGAGATACGTCCAGGTTAAGTAGAATCCAGACAATTAATGGGAAATACAATGTCACATGAGGGTTATTGAGAGTCTTAGAAATATTAAAACAGATTTGTCTTTGGAATAATGGCAGGTTTTTTTCCCCTCTGAAGAGGCTTATTATAAGCTATACTGTATCATGTAAGTAGGGCAAAACCCACTACAACTGAAACTCTGAGGGTACATCAGGGTGCATTTAAAAAAAAAAAAAAAAAAAAAAAAGGCACTTTAGTGTGTTTGGGACAGGTTATGCAACTGAGGAAAAAAGAGCAAGATGCAACATAATACATCTTTTATAACTATGAAAAGTCATAAAGTTTTAGAATTGTTTATACTGAAATGCATCCTTCCTTGTAAACTTGAGTGGATTTATAGGCTGAGATTCAGTGCAACAAATAAGATCAAATAAGCTGTTTTTAATGAAAAATTTGTTGTGTGAACAGAGCAAGATTAGCTTTTCATTGTGAAAAACATGAGTATTATTGATTTTTAATGCATCCTTTTTTTTTTTTTTTTGCTGTTAAAGATGAGGCCCACTTGAAAGAAATTTCACTACATCATTTTATTTCATCCTGTAGTCTCCTGCTGCCTTTTTTTTTTTTTTTTTTTGAAACTGGAAGATAATAGTCACTTTCTAAAGAACTATATTTCTATTTCAAAATCAAAATTCTAGGCATTATTCCATTGAAGCTTGTGTCCCCCAAAAATGAAAGGCTTATGATGTAGTGGGGCTTAGAAAGATTAATTTGCACAGTTAGGTGAACTACAAAAAAAAATTTAATTGAGCTTGTACACTCTTAACTTGCTTTAAAATGCTCTTGGATTTTTGTTTCATCAAGTTTTGTAGGCACATGCGTGTCAGCATTGTGTGCTTTGGTTTCTTTTTCATTTCTGGATTATGTGCTTCATGTAGTCAATCAGGCTTTACCTGTAAGTGACATCAGAGTCCAATGTAATTTCCTCAGAAAATATACATAACAAAAGATGTGTGAAATTCCTGTGTTAGAAACCACAACCCCATTTTAAAAGAATTTGAAAAAAATGTCCATATACTACTTGGAGAATAGTTCTCTTCCCCTCCTTACCTTGTGCTTCCTGACAGCTTTAGCACATACCTGATTTTACGTTGAACAAATGAAAATTAGAAAATTAGGGTAGGGCAAATACATTTCCTGTTAAGTTATCATGTTGTTATTCATGCTAATAATTAACTATGATGTAACGTGGCTTCAATTTAACTTCACCATCAATTTGTGTTTTTTATAAATTTAACTGATTATTTGTTAATTCAGTGTCCAAGAGAAGAAGATGGTAGAAATAACTGCTCAGGCCATGAACAGAGAATTGCACTTTTCTGTCACTGCAAGCATTTGGACAGTAAAGGTTATAGCACTGTCTCTGTATACATCATTTATTTGTGCCATTTATTATGGCTTGGTGGCAAAAGTATCTGAATGTCTTTAAAACCTGGTAAGATTTAGCAATGTGCCATAGATCTAGGGAAATTCCACGTGCCTTCAAATAGTCCTGTGAGAAAACCCTTAGCCAGAGCTACAGAAAAGCCCATTTGGCACGTGAGTCGGGACTGTTGATGGGAGGGTCAGATGCTGAAAAGACCAGTTGAATTTCCTTCACTGTAACACTGTGATAACACTGCAACACTATAATAGGAATTCAGAAGAAAATATTCTTGCAGCTTGTGATCTATATGATATTGACACTTTAAAATCACTTTGCCTATTAACAAGTAATATTAGCAAATAATCCACCCCACCACTTTATTTTTTAAAAATCACAGCAATTGAAGTTTGCCATCAGCTCTCATGTTTCCAGGTGAGATAACTGTGCTGCTCTTCCTAGGTGCCAGCTGTCCAAGGAGAATGAAAGTAAGTTCTCTCAAAACTTTTCCAGTGGGTAGTAAAATATCAGTAAATCTTCTCGGCCTTTAGAAGTATCCTTGAAGTAAATGGCACCAGGACGAGAAGAATATTTTAAGGACTGCATGTGAAGCTGCACTGAAGCAGAATAGCTACTAGGTACTGTGATTGCAGATTATTTCATGCCTGTCACTGTGACTTGGTGGAATGATGCTCTCTGAGCACTGCGTTGTTGTCTTTGCCAGGCAGCAGAGTGAGTGTGTGAGAGATGAGGGAGGGGAAGAATCTCCGTGTAGAGGTGAGATTATATCCTTAAATGTTCAAAAAAATCACTTTTTTAAGCATAGATTAATCTGTTGTGTTTTTTTTTTTTTTTTTTTTTTTTTTCCCCCCCCCCAGAGGATAACCTGGTGCTCTCTGGTTGAATAGAATTAGCCAACAGTGTTAATAAGACTCAGAACAATACGAAAATTATAAAGCTGACTTTCTTAAGAATTTTTTTTCTGATGCTTACTGTAAAGTACTAAAGTGCTTTAAATCTTCACACACTTTTTTGGCCATCCTAAAAATAGTCTCTTCTGTCAAAATTGGTACATAAACAGCCCCACTGTGGAGCAAATAGCCAGATAAAAAGGACAGCTGCTAACTTACACTAGAGAGAAACTGTGCTTTATAATTCCTGCGTCTATTTAAGAATTGGTTCACTATTTTTTCCCTAATTAATATTCTGAAGTGATTTGGCTCCTGGGATGATTTTAGGGACTTTTAAATGCTCAGAATATTTGAGTTGAAAGAGCATTTTACATTTATTTGCAGAACTAATTCATTAAAGTGTTTTCCTGACAGTTAATTTTTCACATTATGGATTGTGAATGATGGTCACAATCAATATCTTGCCCTTGAGAACTATTGTGCTGTACCCCTTTCAGGGGGAATGCTTTTTTAGAGACTTTAGAAGGCATCTATGGTACTAAAGTGTGATGCTTTTTGACAATCAGCTAACTTTTTTTTTCCCATCCTGAAACTGTGTAGGAAGAGCTGCTGCCACTTTGAGAGAAGCAGAGCTGGATTTATTGAATGCATTGCAGTTCTAATGGATCGTTTTGCTTTTCCAGAGAAGTGTTAGTTTTCAAGTTCACCTCGAGGCAACACCAGGAAGCGTGTGACATCAGAGCTCATGCTCATCTGGGTTCTTGTACTGTTTTTCCGCTCCCCTGATATATGTGTGTGTGTGTGTGTGTGTATGCTATGCATGTGCATACATAAAAATATCAGTCAAGGGGACTGTGTGTCAGTATATTAATTTGAGATGTAGTCAGGAGACACTAACAGCTTTAATGCCCTGCCCGAATGTTAGCAGTGACACTCACAGCTATTTGTCCAGGGGCGGCCCTCAAAGCAGGGCTGAGGGTTTGTTCCCCCAGCCCTGCTGGGAGCTGGGCTCTGCCCGGGAGCTGCAGCTCCGCTGAGCAGGCAGGACCCTGCGGTGCAGCCTGGGCACTTCAGGCCCTTGGGGATCAGGAGTGATGCTGGAGCCTCCAGGCACCCCCTTCAGTTAGCTCTACATGACAAGGCAACTCTAGGTGGCTTCCTCCTGTAGACGGAGATGGCTCTTCCTCTACAAGACTGCTCTTTGATGTGATGTGTGTGTGTGTGGTGTTTTTTTTTTTTTTTTCCCTTAAATCTTAATAATCTCCTTGAAGCCAAGATGGATATAATAGTTTGATTACTTTAAGCTTGTAGAAAACAGAGTGGAGAGTGCTTAAAAGCCTGAGGCTGTGAATTTAGTTGTTTAGAGCAATTTCCTTCGCAGGTGGGCAAGGCTGTTTCTCAGTCGCTTCTATAAATTGCTCTTGCCTGCCTGCGTCGCTGCGCCCGAGTCCAAGTCCCTTCTAGACCAGGTATGTGTTACTAGGGAGACAACGAATTCTTGTGTTCTGGCTGCAGCAGCTTAAGCCCAATGAAATATAGAGTTTTGCGTGCTGTATAATTAAGTACTAACTTCACAGAATTTGTGCAGATCTCATAGTGACAAGCAATCGAAGGGAGAAATTGCACCATAAGATGCCATCGTACATCCTTAACTCTTCGGCATTTTTCTCTGAGACAATGCAGTTTTAATCTTAATTGCCTAATGCTTAGAGTGTGCTGAGTAGTTTAGGTAATTATCTCAGGCACTGGCTTTGTATTTGATGTACCTAATACAAAGTATCCTCTAGTCTTGCTTTAATTTGTTATGCACTGTGCTAATATAAATATTTAATAGTGTCTAATTCTTACTGTGTGTGTTTTAAAATCACAACCACAGGGATATCTGTGCTTTGAAGAACATTTTAATACTTAATCCTGATATTGCAATGTGATGTTTAATGGTAAAACTAAGCACTTCATACTACACCCTATATGTTATGTAGCAATTGTTTAAATACAATATTTATAGTCCTTAAGTGTTTATTATTCCAATACAACTCTTGTTCTCTTTGCTTTCTTAATCATCTTGAATTTTGTTTGTTTGTTTCCTTGTTTTGGTGGAATTCTGTATGATAGGGTGTGCTGCAGCATTAATTTAACATCTGACCATCTTGACACAGTAAATTTGTCTATCTTGTCACATTAGACTTTATAGTTGCTCAGTAGAGAAAATCATGGTGTACTGCTGCATTTATGCACTCGCACATCCCTATATAGTACTTGCTGCTGTGATTACATAGTAGGTTTCCTGAATTTCATTTGCACACTGAGGTGGAGTTGGGCACTTCATTGAAGCTGGTTGGGTTTCAGTAACAGTAGGGATCTGCATGCTAAGCTGCTCAGAAGTTGAAAGCAAATCTATCTTCTTGCTCCATTCCGAGCCAATTCAAAAGTAAAACTATCTACAACTTCAGAGCTTTTCAGGGGGTTTTAAAATAAAAAAAGGAAATGCCTCCTTGATCCAAAAGCTGTATAAAAAGATTCTTCTCAGATAATGTGTTATTTTTGACCTCCATGTATTAATGGTCAATGTGGGGGAAAAAAACACTGATTGAAATAGAAAATAAATTAAATGACTATCTTATGAACATCAGCGTAAGAGTTAAATATAGTAAATTTTACATCAGTGTTTTCTCCAGTAGAGTATTCATTGTTTCTACTAATTTATTCAAAATTAGAAAATAACTGTATATTTTAAAAGGAGAACTAGCTGTGTTAAGTTAGTGCTCAAAGGAAGTGAAATCATGGTTAAGGCTTCATATAAACTTTTCCCTATGAGCTTTGACCAGAAGTACCTTTTAAACTAAGTTTTAGTCCATAAGCGGTGGTGCCTTGGGAATCGAGCAACCTAGTAACTGCGCACAAGCAGCTGGTGGTACAAGCAATGAAAGGTGAAATTTAGCGTAGTTCCTGGTGAATTTTGCTATGAATTTTGTGCTTTAGGGTGTCTGTTCTTTTTTCCTGCTGTATAGGGGACCCTATCCAGCAGTAAAGTGCTCTTTGCTTCTGCCTGTTTTATAAAGCCTGGAGAGCTGAGTTCTTCAGGCTAGTTGTTGTGAAGGGGAACAGAGACGGCCACAGACTGATGTGCTGGGCATGGCGGCTGGGGAACACTTCAGGTTACTCTGAAATGTCCCATATACGTTCCCAACTTTGAAGACACTGTTGTTTTCTTGTGGCCGTCATTTCTTACTTCTGCCTTTCCCTTCCTGCTTATAGAACCATAGAATTGTTAAGGTTGGAAGGGACCTCTAGAGATCATCTAGGCCAGCCTCCCTGGACACGCAGGGTCACCTAGAGCACGTGGCACAGGACTGCATCCAAGCGGGTTTGAAAGATCTCCAGAGAAGGAGACTCCACAACCTCTTTTGGCAACCGGTTCCAGTGCTCCGTCAAGAATACTGAAGGATCCTTGGGCTGGTGCTCTCTGCAGTACCTCGCAAGGCTTTGCTTTCCCTTATGCCCTTTTTAGGAGGTCTTGATACTTGCTCCTGTCGTAAGTCGCTTGTACAGACTCATAGGGTAGGCTTGTTCTAGGGTCTAAAGCATTGATTCTGGGAAGGTGTTATTTTTATAGACAGATCCAGAGACTGTGCAGATTTGCATGAAGGCGGCATCAGTCCAGATAGAGATGATTTATGCCAGTGCATGTTTCATTAATGCACTGGTTCTTTAAAAGGCTAAGTCTTCTATAAGCATTATAAGCAATATATTTTTTCATAAAACAGTATGTTGAAACAGTATATCTGGTCTTTAAAACACTGACCAGTTTGTGTACATACATACATATATATACACATATATATTTATTTATATATATAAAATAAGAGATGGTTTCTGTCATTATCCAAATATGACAACTCAAGTTGTTACTTCCACCCTCTTTTTCAGTGGGATTCCTGCTCTCAAAGCTTCTTATGGCTTTATGGTGTCGGATGTGCTATTGAAACAGAAATGTGTAGCTTTCATTTCTTGGCCCTCTCCACTTAACAAAATATTTGCTAGGTCTAAGCTGTTCTAATATGTTTTTAGATGAAGATGCCTCACAATATTTCCCTTTTTGGCTAAAGTTCTTTTTAGTTAATTTTCAAAAGTGTGAGGTTCTGAAATGAAAACAAAAGCAACTGCAAATCAGAATGTTAGGTTTCCGTGGAGGGGCTGCATTGTGGTGTCCAAACTACAATACTATGCACAGTGTCTCAGCAGAATGCACCTTAGATATCTTCTTGGTACACTTGTATTTCAAAACTTAATGGCTTTTATATATTATATATATATATATACACACACAGATATACACACATACATACATATAAAAGTGGGTTGAATGTTTGGTTTGATGAGTATTTCTGTGCTAAAGTTTGGTCTATCACTTAAACATATAAACACTTAAACATATGCTAAAAAGGGTTTGGGGGTGGACTGAATCTCCTGGAGGTTTGGTAATCTTGTGAAATCACTGATTCAGACAACTGAAAGCATTATCGTATTTAAGTTCTTCATGGCCAAAGCACATCTTTAAAGCCAGTTTGTCCATATGCCTTAACAGTTGGTCTTAATGTATATTTGTTTACACAGAATCACAGAATGGTTGAGGTTGGAAGGGACCGCTAGAGATCATCTAGTCCAACCCCACTGCTCCAGCAGGGACACCCAGAGCATGTGGCACAGGGTGACATCCAGGTGGGTTTGGAAGGTCTCCAGAGAAGGAGACTCCACAACCTCTCTGGGCAGCCTGTTCCAGCGCTCTGTCACCCTCACAGTAAAGAAGCTCTTTCTCACATGGAGTTCTATCAGTTTTAAATACTATTTTCAGTTTTTTGATAAAAGGCATATCTTGCTGCTGGTCACTCAGTCCATGTGCTCTCCTCCCTCTCCCTGTGTTGTCTTGTTTGCTAATTGTACTTAGCAGATGATCTCGGATATGGGAGGCTGCTCCTCAGGAAAAGTGCGGCAGGGAGGTGGAAGTGCCTGCACAGCACCCAGGGGTGAAAACTGCCCTAGTATTAGTAGAAAGGCTGCAGTAATGTTGGTGTGAGCAGAGCATGTTTAAGGTCATTACTACTGAATAGGTGAGAGCAGAATTCCTCCAGCTTGGGGACAGAGTCTTTGGGCAGGCCCAAGTGAAGTTGCTCTGTAGTATTGTGTGCGCAAAGAGTCTGAAATTGGCGGAATCATCAAGCTAATTTTCTGCACTATTCTACTTCTGGGTCTCACATTCAAAATGTGTTGCCTTCATTTACCTGCGTGCTTGTAGTCTGAGCACTAGAGTTCTTATGTAGGTACTGATTTAAGTACTTAACTGCAAAGAATTTTAGGAGGGCCTTGACAGGTGTCTTGTACCAAGTGTTTAAATCTCTGTTCAAAAAAGTGTATGTTTGCTTTTAAAGTTAGGCTGCGGTACTACTGCTGAGGCAGTTGATACCTGTGACTTGGGTTTATTTGTGGTTTGCTCTGTAAGGAGGAAGGGAATTTGAAATACACAACAGTCTCGGGGAGCATGGTGATTTGAGTGACTCACTTGTTTACTTTAAAAGGAACTGTGGATAGGTTCCCAGCTAACTTGCAAGGTAGGGCTGCAGTGAGATTTGGGCCACTTGAAAAATTGGGGCCTGCCTGTGCAAACATGATGAACTTGAGGCCTGCTTTTGGGCGCACCTCGCGTGTTGCGCTTGTGGGGTGCCCTGGGGAGCTTTCTGCAGAGCTGCGAGCGCGCTCGGGCCCCGCTTCCTACCTCTCCCTCTCCGTGCTCCGAAGCTTTCCGAGGGTGAGGCCGCCAGCCCGGCTGCGGGAAACGCTGCTGCCTCGTTTCTGCGCAGCCGCGAGGGGCCCGCGCTCGGGTCCCCA
>NW_010584688.1:423148-445888 GCF_000705375.1 Tinamus guttatus | reverse complement strand
ATTGCTTCTATTACCTGTCTTAAAATCTTACAGATAAATTTCCTTCCCTTTGGAAAGCCAGATGAGCCTTTAAAAGAGCAAACTTCAGGGCTAACGATGCCTTTCAGATCCTAGGGATTGACAGTAGTGGATTGATATGATATGACTTGCTTGGAAACTTTCTCTTTTGTCGAGACTTGGGTGTTTTCAGGCAGGAGCCTGCATGCCACCCCGTTCATCTGCCTGTTGTTGGCAACATCAGGGATAACGTTGAACTGTTGTGAAGCGAGTTGCAATTCATTGACATCACACATGCTCTGTTCTGCTACTCCTCTACCAATATGGTATTGGATCCCCCTGCACCATTAATAATTTATGGCCTCCTCAGGGCATAATAGTCATTTGATAAGTTCTGCTTTGGTCTACAGGGAAATTAGTGGCATTTCAATCAGTAAAAATTGTACCAGTGAGAAGTGTACTAGTTATCCTTGCTAGGTCAGAGAAAATTAAAAAGCCTTAACGCTATTTTGATTTCCCTTGTTTTAAAAGCATGAAATTATTCCCAGGAGTAAAATGTATTAAATGTTTGCAGTTAATATGCTGTATGTGTGGGGCAACTATGCTTTTAGTCCAGAAGAAGCCTCTTTTGGACCAACCGCTGATGTAGCGTCTCAGAACTGAAAATCAAAAGTTGAATTTAAGAATACTTTAAAAGTTGCAGAACATATCACCTATGTAGTTATCTTCATGCCTTTCTATATATGATATTATTTTCTGGAGTTTCTTTTAAAAATATATTAATATGATTTCAAAATGAAACAAATATGAATGAAGACTGTTTTTAAGGCTCTTAAATACAGCTTACCGTTTTTCTTTTTTTTTCTTTTTTTTTTAAAGCAAAAAGCCTTTAATAGACAGTTTTGTGAGCTGTCACTTTCTAGGTGTTCAAATCAAATAATCTCAGTTCATCACATTTTGTAGGACTTGGATGAGCTAAAAAAATGTCAGGCAAAAATGAGTTCCAGTGTCTGAAATCTCCTGAAGGCCAGTCCTGCTTACCCCTTCCAGCCCAGACTGCCCTGATCCTCTTACGTTTTGCCTGAAGTGTCTGTGTTGGCTGTGTTTCACATGGATTGTAGTCCTCTATCTGTTTGACGTGCTTGGATTAGGCTCTGGTTTAAAGGTTGTGTGGTGGATGTTTATGGTTAGGGCCTCACGTGCCTTTGATGATTTTGCCTAAAGTGTCTGTGTTGGCTGTGTTTCACATGGATCGTAGACCTTCGGATCTGTTTGACCTACTTGGATTAGGCTCTGGTTTAAGGGTTGTGTGGTGGATGTTTTGGGTTAGGGCCTCACGTGCCTTTGATGGAAGAGGATCCTATTTGCAAATCTAAACCTGATCACCTTGTTTAGGGATTGCTGGGCATTAAAGATGATAACAATTCTCAACAGGAGCAGAAGCTCAGGCAAATACCTTGTGGAAATGTAGGCAGTTAATATTGTAGCTCCGTGAGTAATTTCAAACCAGCATAAACTAACTCAATTTCTGCAGAAAAGTGTGGTCTTGGATTCCCCTGCGCTTGCCATGTCTCTTCCTGCTGGTATAAGCCCTGTGGTAGCGACGCAGAGAGCTTGCCTGGAAATTGCCTTTGGTTAAAGGTAACCTGCAAAAGAAATTTCTGCTTCTGAATGAGTTGGCGCTCTTGGTCTGGGTCACCGCATCAGGAGGTGACTGCTTGTGACAGCGCAGAAAAGCCTCGAGCGGGTAGGAAGAGACGAGATTGCTTTCTTCAGCAGCTCCTGCTTGTTCCATACTAAAATATTTGTGGAGTTATGCCGGAAGAGTTATCCCTGAAGGGCAAAGCTAGGGATTTGCGTGTCAGTCTTGGATGCACCTGCCCAAGCTCTTTAGGCAAGAGCGTCCTTTGGGGGACCCAGGCTTTGGTGTGGTGTGTGTCTGGTTTGGGTGGCTTTGGTGCTTTAGATGCTTCTTCTCCAGCAGTGAGTAATTGGAAGGCCAGCTTAAACCTCATTAAAATGTAGCAGCACAAAATAAAGCATGGCTGAACAACAACGGCGGCGAAGTGTGATGTGCATGTGCACACATAGGCATGTGTATGACCAGAACTCAAACCACCCTCACGGCTACCTGCCAGGTCAGCAGGACAGGGGAGCCCAGAGTCCCGCAGTAACTGGTTAGTCCTGAGCACCCCTGGGCGGCCTGTACCAACCCTCCCCTTCACGTGCTCTGTACTTTTCCACGGTGATGCTGCAAACTTTGCCTCAGCGCAAAGGCTCGTCATGTACGCTCTTGTGTTGATTTAATTAAGTGTATGCAACTGGGCTGCGGGTTGCGTGCCCCAGGAGCACCTTCAGGCCTGGGCTATGCCTGGCGAGAGAGCTCTGCGGCTCCCCGCTCTCCCTGCCCCAGCTGTGCCTCTGGAAAATGGAATGGTTTTACGTGTTTCACAACAGTGTGGTAAGGAGGAATGTTTGAAGATTGCAATAAGGAAATCAGGTGTGGAACGTGGATTAATCCTGGGCTTTCATGTTGAACAGTGTCTTGTGTAACCTGTGGAAATCTAATAGGCTGCTATAGCTTTTGTTTTTCTGCTGTTGGAATTGTGAAGCTTATGTCAGTCTGCCTATGGCTCGGTTGTTCACAATTTACCAATCTTCCCTTTTCATCTTTAAAAGAATATTTAATCAAAATGGCAATATGAAGATGACCAATATCTGCCAAATATTTTTGTTGCCAAACTTGCAAGTCTTTCAGTGTTTAGTCCAAGAGTAAACTCCAAGAGCTGCTGAAAATTACTATGCATTAAGGCAATACTTAAATGCAACAGAGGCTGAATGAAGCTTGTGTTTGGGGATTTAGACACATATAGATATATGTAAGAAGGCACCTTTGCAGAGCTGATTACAGGATTGGTATTTTGTAAGGTATTTTAATAATTCTAATTAGAAGTTCAGTATTTTGATTGCTAAAAGGCACTGCCAAATATTTTTATTAAGATACCAACATATTGGAATTTAGCCTACGAAGACTGATAAACATCCTTTATTATTGTAAACATCCTCTTGACTATCTGCCAGCTACTGTCTGAAAGGAAGGAGCAGGAAGGTAGAACCCTTTTCTTGAGAGCTTGTTTGAAGGCAGATATCCCATTATGTGTATTTTTACTGAGGAACAGAAAGTTTTCAAAAATAAAAAGGCAGCAGCAAAGAAAATCCTTCTGTAACCTATACATTGTTGTATTTGTTCTGTGTGTATAAGGATATATTAAAAAAAGCTAAACTAGCAACCATAGCTAAAAGTAGCTTTGTTGGAAAGCATTAGTTTATTTCTCAAGTTTAAGAGCGTTTTCATAGACTTCTTGAAGTTCACAAAAACTTTGGTAAAAGTGTAGGCTTCAGCCAGTAAGCTCTAATACGAAGGCTTTGGGCATCCTGCCATTTTCCCTTTCCTGCCACCACCTTCCAGAATTAGACACTGTTACAGTTTTTGTTGGGGAAATTTTGAACGTGTCTCGTAATCGGAATTGATGACGTTTGGATGTAAAAATCATGATGCATGTACAACGGACCGATTAAGAGCAGCGTTCTTGTAATATTCTCTTGATAGGCAAATTTATTTTGTGTTCATTATTATACAGTCAAATGAGCCTTCCGTTACACTAAGCACCCTCTTTCTTGAGGCAGAGCTTGTCTTGCAATAACACAGTTTTCATTTGCCTTGCTTAGGTGACCAGGTCTCCCCAGGCTCTGCCAAGTGCGCCTGGTGTTTCCTCCTCCTGCACCACTCGACATGGCAAGGAAATATTTAAAGATAGGTTACGTTCCGGGCTGGTTCAGCGTTGGCATCACTGATCTAACATTTTCTTTTCCCCTTCTATTTGAAGGAGGGTTTGGATTGTTTAATACTAACATCCTCCATTTCCCTCTGGCGTTTGCAATCATAGCTATTCTTTTTCCTGATACAGTGATTTCATATGGACTCTAATAGTTTTTCTGTCATTACTGTGCGTTGTCAGTTATGATTTGATTTGCAACATAATAAGACTTATTTTCAGTAACTTATAAAACATGAAATTGAGATGTGCCTGAGTGAGGAAAAGAGGCATAATGCTAAATCTGTTCATGCTGGCGTTTGCAATCATAGCTATTCTTTTTCCTGATACAGTGATTTCATATGGACTCTAATAGTTTTTCTGTCATTACTGTGCGTTGTCAGTTATGATTTGATTTGCAACATAATAAGACTTATTTTCAGTAACTTATAAAACATGAAATTGAGATGTGCCTGAGTGAGGAAAAGAGGCATAATGCTAAATCTGTTCATGCAGGCTCTCCTGGGAGGAATAGGTTGGGATAATGAATTTACTTTGCTGTTTTCATGTCCCTCCAGCCCTCTTCTCAGTGAAGTAGCATTCCTGTGCTGCTGTCAGTTGCAGGAGTAGAAATAACATTGCCTGGACATGGGAGAGCTCTTTCAGGGAAGGAAGGTGTCTTCTGAGAAGAGCATCTGAAGTGAGGTTGAGTTTTGAGGGCAGCCTGGTAACAGAAGAGAGAGTTTGTTATGATTGTATGGAGTCCGGGTATGATGGAAAGGATCCTTCCTTTTGCTTGACTGGTGCCAAAATGTTTCAGAATGCCAAGGAATTGAGAGGTACAGGGATGCATGCTGTTTTGAGTAAATATTTCTGGATAGGTTGGTTACACTGTAATCCATATAAAATTCACATAAGTGTGGTGAAGATCCATCTATCTCCACAGGGTTTTTTTAAACATGGTGATTGTGGTTGTGTGCTGAGTCCCATGACTCTTCCCTATGTGATGGAGTGCTGTTTTCTGAATTACTCTGCTTTAAGTGACCATGGTGGTTGAAACCCTAGCGATGGGAAGTCCTTTTAGGCCATTATCTTTCCAAGTATGTGGCACGCTCAGAAATCTCATGACAATGCACATCTGTGAACTTAAAATTCCTTTGCCATAAAGAAACTTTTCTGTTTATCCACTTAATAAAAACTTCAGCTGTTGAGTGTTCTATACGATAACATTTAAATGCTACATGGGATGATGGATCACTTCACTGTGGGTTACAAATACCTTTCAGTAGATCGTACTGATAATGGTGCTGTGCCCAAGTATTTGAAGCTGAGCAGCCAGTTGCTTTTGTGTGTAGTTGCTAGTTAGCACTTTGCCTAAGAACTGGTTTGGCAGATCAGTTCTACATATGAATTATGATATTTGCACAAATGAGGAGAAGATGCATTAACAGTGCACCAGTCTGAACTCAACCCCTCTCTCTCAGCAACTGACATTTTTACAGTACCGGATTGGAAATTGTTGAGGTTTTTAGATATTTATTAGGAAACCCTAGCAAAGTTTTCATGAAATGAGTTTGTGGTTACGTGGCTGCTACAGTCTGGCTCGAGATCATGTAGCCCCTGGAAAGGATTTGTCTTGTTCCATCCTCCCACCCCAGCTCAGCTGCTTTCTCCTTCCTGACCCCTCACGGGTGATGTTTTGTGTGTGGCTAAAGCAGGGAAGCAGCCGGGCTCAACGCGAATGCTCCCGAAGAGAGTTGGGAAGGGCTTTCCTGTGGGCAAGCACACCGTTTATACGGGCTTTGAGGGAATCTGCACATCCTTAGTAGGATGTTTCAGGAATGAGCTGTCACCTGAATCAGTTGCTGATGTTTCCTTCGCGTGGTTTTCCTAATTCCAGCAGAGGCGAAACATCATGTCGTGGTTGTAGTGGCACCGTAGGTTGTTATTGCAAACAATCCTTTAAGACCTGCCTTGGGCTGTTGATGATGCACTATCCATGGAGGTTAAGAATCCTACAGTAACCTTGCACATTTTCAGGATAAGTCTCCAAATGCACGAGAAGAAAAAAATATGTTCAGTTGTTGATCCAAATGGCTACAATACACCTGAAATTTCTTTTTTTCTTTGAAATATTTTCTTATTTCTGAGACACTGTCTGAAGTTCCCTTTGTGTGTTGCCAAGACACCATGTTTTAAAGTCAATCTTAGATTTTTAAAATAATTTCCACAATGCTTATACTGTTTTACTACAGGCATACAGGCAAGTTTGTTTTTAGGCAGAAATCAAGTGGACAGGATCTCAGAGAGAGTGATTACTTGTGACCACATTTTTTTGTTAAATGTAAGACTTTAGGCATCTTTTTAAGGGCACGTATATGTATCTACATATTCAAGGTACGTAAGAGTCGTGTAGAGCCCATAGCTTCCATCTAGTAACACTAATTTGTAGTGCTTCTGGTAGTATAGTTCAGTGAGGGAATTTTTTGTCTAATACCTTTTTAGACAAAGATTTTTAATGGAAAAAATGAAACAATAATAGGTTAATTTCCTCCAAGATTGATAGTCACCCTTTCCTTTATTTTTGCCAAGTTCAGCTGATAAAATGTAAACCTTTTCTGGCATGTTTATTTGAATGAATCACTGAAACAGGCTTTTCTCAAGGCTTTTATTTAGAAGAAGAGTCATGTCCTGCCCTAAGGGTGTAGGAAAGCAAACAGAGATTTTTTTTCTGTGTATTCTTGACTTTGATGGACAACAACTCAAGTAGACTAAAGAATAAGTTGTTGTATGGATTGTGCAGTTTCTTGAAAAGTGTTCATTTGTAAAGGGTACAGTTTCTGTGCTGACTTACCAAGTGTCTTTTTAAATTTGAACTCTTCAGCCTGTCATAAGTCTAGTGAAATCTCTCTTTTTTTAGTGGAAATATTAAAACTACAGATTATATTTGATTAAGAAACTGGTTCCATAAGAGCGAGCATTTCAATAGTTATATGATATGTGAAAGGTAGCTGGATAATTTTGATAGTTTTGTTCAATTGAAAACTTAAAGCTAGGAATAGACTTTAATGAATCTTTAATAGTTAACTGAATCTCTGGATTCAGAAGGTACTTTCTTCCACTTCTCTTTCGATTTCGGTTTATCAAAAGTCATATCTTTAGAGTGTTCTGTAACTTCTTTCTCCTCGGGGTAAACGAAAACCAAATTCTCAGAATGTTACATCTCATTTTATTAATAAAACTGCTGCAACTTCAGAGTGGACAAGAATTGAGACAGATACTAAAACTTGTCTGTTCACATAAAAATCTACACTGAAGAGTCTGATGCTGCTCATGGCTGGACATGTAGTTCTAGAGAAATTCCGTTAGCACTGAGTTTTCTTTACTTTGTATAATTTTGGTAATACTCTTGGAAATGACCTTTTTATTTATTTTTTATTTTTTTTTAAGGTTCAAACTCCTCATGGAAATTAATCATTCTGACCCCTGTGAAGTAAATATTTTCATTAACAGGAAAATTACAGAAGAGACAAGTAAATTTGCTTGTCTAAATTATGCAGAGCTCTTAGACTTGTGGGCAAATTGCTGGACTATGGCTGTTTTCAATAAATTCTTTACATTTTTTTCGTGTAATCTGTAAATACATTGGTGCTTTCCAAGAAGAAATACAGATGCTTTTTGTTCACTGATCAGTAAAGTGCCAATGTGTATATCTGAAATCTTCACAGAGAAATATATTTTGAAATGCTGATAAATGGACTGTCTGCTGAGAAGAGTAAAAAAAACAGTTTGTGATTTCCACCACCCCCCCCACCTCCCCTGGAAACAAGCAAAAAGGTTGTTTGTTTGTTTGTTTGTTTGTTTTTCTCTTAGACTGGCAAAGAGCTTAAAAATCCTTAAATGAACAGAGAAAAGGCCACCCCGGTGGAAATTACCAAATCTGCCAAGTCTCATGGGTATGGAAATAAGACGTTTGTGATTTATGGCATAATATACTAACTGTTCCTGTGGAATGCAAGTATAAAAGATGCATCCCTACTGAAAATTAGAAATTTCAGATATGGCCAGGGAGAGTTTCTTGAATTATTTCTATTCATCTGACTTAGTAGGATGGAAATAAGGAATTTTGCTTTGTCTTATGGCTGGTATGGTTGAATGTTTTTATATTTTTTTGGATGGAAGGCTTGTAAAGGAAGCAGAAGTTTCCTTGCGGGTGTGGAAAAACCGCAGCTAAAGAATTGTCGTATCTGTCTTTTATAATCCAGATTTGAATTAAGGATGGAAAAAAAATGATATATGAAGTGCAGAACTTTTAGAAGTTATTAGGATTTCTCTTTGAGTCACTAATAGATAGAGCTTGGTAAGACTGGATAAGTTCTGTTCACCAGAGCGCGCTGTTTTAAAATATACTTTGGTATATTGTGAAACAGTAGCAAAGTAGGCTTTTAAAATGAATTTTACAGGGAGTGGATTTTTTCATATCAATTTTTAGAGTGAAACGTCCTTTTTATTAGAGATGTATGGTATACGCTTCTGGTGTGCTCTGAAAGGGGTTGATGGAGGTCCTCATGTGAAAAGGAGCCATGGTTCTGCACCACGAGTGCTAGAAGTTGGAAGGGTTATATTGAGTTCTGACTCCAGTCAACTTTAAGCATTTTTTTTCTTTTCTCTTGCCTTTAGTTTCCCTTTGCATTTGGTTTAATGATGTTTACCTTATGGTCAAAAGGCTTTGAACTCTATTAGTAAAAAGCTTGAAGGGTGGTGTGTTTCCCACTGTGCTTCCTCTGTTCCGATGGAAAACCAATTGCAAACAGACAAACAAATAAAAATCCAGATGTCTAAGTAGACCTGCCACTTTAGTTCTTGGCTTGTTTTAACAGAAGCCAGATGACTTGAAGTAACATATGAAAAATAAAAGCAAAATGGAAAAGTAATGACCTTTCAAATGATGAATTTGCAAAGTTTTGCTGAACTCGCTGCTTGCCCTCCTCCTTGCAGCATTTTCTGCTGTAGGCAGGTTATCAGTGCTGTGACGCAAGCTTAACTCTAGGAACTCGGGAGGCCACGTTTTCATGGTTGAGGTCTGTGAATTCCTTGGCATTTCAGCTCCGTACTGGGCAAAGGTGTTGCTTCATAGAGAGACTCTTTCAAGTGAGTGATAGCTTCTTGGTACAGATGTTTTTACCTGGGGCATGTGAAGTTACATTCGTGGTAAATGTGAAGCTGTTTATACTGCACTGCATCACTTGGCTAGGAAAACCAAACGACGGCTGTGAACAGTTGGGCAAGGGTGCAGCTTTCTGCATTAAAGGAGTGTTGTGGAAATTACATATTTAGAATAAGGTTTTGAAATAAGATGAAATGAAATGCAACTTTGTTCCTTTCCTGCTGTTAATGCGTTTTGAGGTTATCCTCTGATAGCCCTTAGAGCTGCTACTGGGTTTTTCATTCCTAGTAATCTTGGGCTGGTTGGAGATCCTAAAGCCCATAGATAAAAGGCAGTCTTTAACATTACCATTGGACTGTTCTGTAGGACCCCAACAAGACCCAAATCTTAAGTTTTTCATAAAAAGGAAATTTAAGGAAGAATGCAACAAATTGGATTATTTTGGCAGATATTCTTGAAACAAATGTTCTTTAGCTTGACAAGCTGAGCATGAAAGGATATGCCTTCTTAGGATGTAAATTCTATGTGTGTGATTCATTGGTTGTGTAACAAGTTTTTATTTATTTATTTTGATCTGTTACAATTATAGATGTGTTAGTATATAAAAGGGCTATTTTAGTGTTTTGAAAGGTATTTTACCATACTCTAAAAGCTTTGGTGGAGAGAGTAAGGTAAAAATGAGGGTGGCTGTTTAGGAGAAGTCCACATACTTTACGTTATTACAATGATTAAAAACATCTCAAGCTGAGGAATTTCAATCTTTACTAGATTTTTTTGGTACTTTTTTCTGCGTTCCATTACCACTTTCTCTCCCTTGTGGACCATTTCATAGCAGTTGCTTCGGATGCTCCTTTTTCCTTCCGTCTCCGGCGCTGGTGAGTTTCTCATGTCCCTCTGGCGCCTCCTCCCTCCCTTCCCGCCTGGCTCTGGGACCCGTCTCGGGGCCGGGAGGAGCTTTGGTGGCTCTGGAACGCAGGCTCTGCGCGCGGAGGCCGTGGGACGTGGCCAGGAACCCCGTCAGCCGCTCGCATGGGCCCAACCGTTCGTATTGCGAGATGGTATCCAAAGCCATGGGAGCCACAGGGTTCCTGCCTCTTTTATTTTTCTCCTCTTCTTGAAGTCCATGGGTGAAACTTCTCCTGGTTGCCTTTGTTCCTGTGATAGTAATTAAAGTAATAATCAGTTAACGCACTTGCGTCAAAAGCCTTTTGTTTTTTCTTATGGAGGAAAAGACAGACCCATTAAAAACATTTCCATAGCTTTATGATGGCACCAGAGCTCTTTTGTAGTGTGTTGTTTACCAAGTCTGATCTGCGTAGTTGTTGTCTTCCTAAAGTGGACTCAGAAGGACACTCTTCATGGAGCCTTGAAAGGCCTCTTGCCTTCCTTGGGAGATGAATAGGCTGGAGGCTGTGTAGGCTAGAAGAGAAAAGTATTTTTTAAATGCATGTCTTTGAGAAGCCTCTAATACCTTTTTATAGCCTGCTGTTCAGGTGAGTTCTGAGCTCTATTGAATTCCGAATGCTGCGACTTCTTAGCTTCTAGAAATACGATATTTGGTATGAGCTGGATGGAATATTCTCTCCTCCTTTCTCTCTTTTCATTTATTTTATTTTATTTTTATTACTAAGAAGGCTTTAGATAACATTAGTGAGCTCTGAAATTTTATTAATTATGTGAGATGTCTAACGCTTCGAATGGGTGAGTTGCTGCTCTGTGAGAGCAGCTTTTGTGAGATGCTGCGGAAAGCTGGAGAAACGCTCCTCCTTGGTCAGCCAGGAGGATCCTGAGGTGGGGGAAGAAACTGCAAGGATTCTCCAGATTTGCTTGTGTGACTCTATATTGGCATCTGCTTCCAAGTGCAAAATAACCCTTTGAATTCTCCTCAGGTAATGCATTTTAATTCTTTGAAGGGTGATGTAGGAAAATGGCCCTTTTCAGGAGGAGCGAGCTCTTCCCTCCCCGCGTGCGCACGCCTACGCCAGTGTTTTCAGCTGCACAAGTGCCTGTGTGTTTTTCCCTCTTCCCTTGCTTGCTTGGCTGTGTAGGCGGCCCTCCCAATCACAATGGAGCCTCACAGGCACCCTTGAAGGGGGAAAAAAGAAAAAAATATTGTCTTTACACAGCAGCCCTGTAATTTAACACCAAAGGAAAGGAAAATGGAGAGTCCTGATTTAGAATTATGCTGCATCTCGGTAGTGTTTGAATGGGTGAAGAATTTAGCCCTAATGAAAACGAGCAAACTTTTTCTTGAACAGAAGGCCACCACCTGGGGAAATTATTTATTCACCTGCTGCCCAAATGACTGTTTCCAAAAACTAAGTAGTGCAATTGCACAAGTGTCAGAAGTATTTTAAACCTTTTGCCCTCTTCATTAGAGTGAGCTGAATTCAAAATTTTCTACTGCAAAATTAGAACATTTTTCTACCTGAGACAGGCTCATTTTATCCATAATATGAAACTTAAAACACAACTCTTCCTAGAATATTACATTATTTTAGAAATGAATTTAGTTTTCTCTGCTTTCTAGGAAGTGCTTTTGTTCTGCTTGCTCATTTTTTTCCCCAGCTCTTTTGATGATGCCTTTTTTTTTTTTTTTTTCTTTTTTTCCCCAAGGGCTTAATTGAACACCTCTTTTGTGAACAAGCCTAAACCTAACTTGCTCAGAAGACCCTGAAGGCTAGATCATTAATTGTTTAAATGGAGGAAGACTATGAATACTTTTTTTTGAGATGTATTGTTAAGGCTGTCTGGCACTTGTCAAAGATGTTTAAACAGTTGATGGTGGCAAGAGCATTGCAGTCGACCCGGCTTTGCTAAACCCTTCCTGGTAATGTTGGGAGAGCAGCAATGAGCCCACTCGTGGTGTTGGAGAGCTACCAATGATTCGTAGAGCAGCACACGGGGAACACGGGGTGAGTCTTCGTGGTTACCCCCGTCGGCCCGGCCTCGCTCTGGGGGCTCCTGTCCTCTCTGGACACAAACCTTTTGTAGCGTGGGCGGAGGTCGGGTGCTCGGGCTGATGCTGAAACCACAGATCTTGTTATGGAACGTGGTAAGGTAGGAAATGCCAGCTGTGAAACTTTTTTTTTTTTTTTTCTTGCTACTCTTGGAGCCTTCTCAGAGGGCTGCAGTTGGTGACTTGGATAAACTGGTTTCCCTGGTGTTCGGCGTGTGATCGGCTGTCTGCTGAATAGTGCAGGGAAAATGGGCCGCCGTGCTGCAGGTTGGCTCAAGCCTCAGGGGCCTGCCTGGGATTTTGGGCAGGTAAGAAGGCACGCTCCGGTTTTTGTACCGCCTCCCAGTCATCCTACATTGCTCTGCTGGCTGCCAGCAAACCGGTATGGGTTTTGTGACTAGCAATTGAGTTGCACTTGGGGCACTGCAGAAGGTTTGGTTCCTACCAGCATGGCTCTCCAGCTCCAGTGCCGGGCGCTATCAGAGTCCATATCCAAGAGCACACTGAGAGCCCTTTTCAGAAGGACGTGTGTGTGAGGGGACAAGATGGCTCTTCCATCTCATCCTCGGTGTTGATAAGCGTGCCCAAGAGCAGCGGGTGCGCTCAGCATGTGCTGGAGTACCAGGGCCTGTCCCCTTGCAGCGGCACTGCTTCTTGTAGGATGTCCCTTTGATGGACTTGCAATGTTGTTTTTTCCCTTTTCTTCTCCCCAGGGGTGGGCAGAGGTGGGTTCACTTTCAGGTGGATAATCTCCCTAAACTAAAATCACAACCCAGATATTATTGTATCCATCTCTTCTACTATACTATGCAAAAGTGTTTTTTGAAGTTTTTGATCCCAAGAGAATAATTTTCATCCTAAGCCCTGTGTACTGGGGCATGGAACTGGCAGCAAGTTAGGGTTGTCTGAGTGAGGGAATGAAAGCAGTTTCTTAGCCATTAACCTATTGGTAGTGGAAAGTCCAGGGATAGATTTTTCCCTGCTGCTTTTGGAGTCTGCACTTCGGCTGTGTCATATTTTCCATCAACGATTGCACGATGTCCATGCAATTAACCTAGTTTTGCCAGTGATAGTTTCACCAAGATGTAGCATACCAGATGCACGTGCAGTTCTCGCTTGTCAGCTGGAATTGTTTCCCAGGAGAGTTGACTTTTTTCCTTTTTTTAAATTTTTTTTACATCTTTGAATTCAAGCTCTTAGACTCTTGGCAGATCTCTCCATCCAACGTTAATTTCAAACTGAGTTTGTTTCATGAGTAGTTCCAAGGTGTTCCATGAGCTGTGTTCCTATAGGCTCGGTCTGGGTTCTGGGTTGTTGAAATTAGTGAACAAGCTTTATGGGTGGTGGTTAAGCCTCATAGTAAAGCATAACCGCATTAGCTGGCAGTCTTTTTTGGAAGTAATGTGCTCCGATAAAGCTAATTATTGCCTGTTTCGAATAAAGAATCTAATGTTATTTAGGTACAAGACATTCCGTAGCATTAACTTAAAGTTTTGTTATATTCTCCATTTTTTAGTGGAGAATATAACTTTTAATACTGACGAAATTTCTAGAATTCTGCTTGTAACTTACTGGGAGGCTGCTTATTTCTCCTTGACCTGCACTTAAAAAGGGCTGAAGGGAGGGAAAAGGAAGGGGATGGTCAATGTGGTTAAGTGGCTAATGTTGACCTTAAAGTTATATTTTGTAGGAAAGTGCTTAAAGTTCCTGGTTTATCTGTACTGTTCTTTCCTGTTGACAGACTAAAGTCTAAACCATGGTTTCATTCATCACCAGGGTAGTAAAGCCTGCAGTGGAGGGGGCAGGTTTTGTCCCAGTGATCCTTGTTCTTTCACTGGAATATGTTTAAGAACTCCCTAAAATGGGAGCCAACGGCTCTGTGGAAAACTCTTCTTTGTGACATAACAGTAGATAATGTACAAAATTATGTTCATTATTTTTTATTTTGTAGCTTTGGGGTTTTCTCTTCCCCTTAAAAATTTTCCTAGGGTTTAGTTGGTACCTGTACAAAAGATTTCTGTTGCTTGTATTGTACATGCTTGTACTTTAATCTTTTCCCACTGAGGTGGCCAAAAAAAGCTAGGAATAACCCCTGCAATAACTGTTTCCAGAGCTACCCTTCTAAAGAAAGGATGGATGTTGCTTGGGGAGCATGTGTGTGTGTCTGTGTGTGCATGCACAGACCTGCAGGGAAGAAGGGAAAGGGTAGGAATATTGGGGGAATTATAGATCAACGAGAGCCTCCAAGTTAGTGATTATCTTCCATAATAATTGTGTATCCTAATGCTGAAATGATAACCACAGTTGTTATCTTTCTACAGAAAAGCAATAGGAGGTACTTGATGTATTTCTACCTTCTTTTGTGTTTGAAAACAGTGCAGAGAATTGCCAGTTATAATATGTGACATGGTCACATATGCAATATGGGCATTAACATACATGTGATATGTTAATATATGACAGTTGGGGGATTACCTAATGTGCTCTGGAACTGGAGAATAGTTGCAATTACAACAAAACTGGATCATGTTCTTAATAGCAAAATATGTCCATTAAAATAGGAAGTAGGTGATCATGGGGTCTCAGCCTCTTTTCATTGCACATGTGACATCCTAATACACAAACTGTGTGTGTTGAGGCTGAATGAAAAGGTCTAGCTCATGGTAACTTCGGGGTGTTCTCTTTGTTGCTGAGGGTTTTACACACTGATGACTGTTTTGTACCAGGCTGCAGTGACTGAGACTTCAGCTGCCCCTTTTGCTCGTGCGGGCTGGCGAGGCAGGACGAGGAGGAGGATCTCACACTGCTGAGACCTGTCTGTGTGAGCAGGCATGTAGCTGGACTGAACTTTCAAAGCAAACAAAAAAACACCAAAACAACAACAAAAAGCACAGCTCTCCGAGTGCTTAACAACATGGATTATGGATCTTCATCACTGCAGTCCTGTGTCTGCATTTCTTTTTTAGGATGTCCATAGCCTGGCTTAGATCGTAACTCTACCTCAATTTATATTGCCTCATGTTTGCGATGTGGACGTTGGCCCTTTTCAGTATTTGTATCACCTCTTCACTGGTAGGAGTTATTACCAGGTGGTATTGGTTTTTGTTCTCACATGCCGTTAGGAAATTGAAATTTTGTAAAACCTTACTTTAAGTTCTGTAGCTTCTGTACGTTTGGAGAACTGTTGGTAGATAAAATACATGTATTGTGCTGTTTGAATTTTCCCTAGTTTTACCTTTAAAATGTACTATGTAATATTACTTCGTACTGTGTATGATTACAAAGATACACTGATTAACAAATGTGGTGTTTTCTGTAATTGGTATTGATATATTAACATTCGGTGGGACTGGTTAGCAAAATATTGTCAGCCCTGATACGCTGAGTTTCTCTGTGGTTTGGGGTGCGTACTGCTGAAGTCTATCGTGTTGTGCTGCTTAGATCTCAGTAGCAAGAAATTCGTGTAGTTAATTTTTTTTTTCATTTTTGCAGGTTGGAAATGAGAATTTACTGTTAAATCTTCATGACACTGAACAGAAGTGGGATGTGTGAAGCGGGAAGAAAAGTAAGTTCATGGACTGATGCATGTTTTTGAAGCCAGAAGGGACCATAGTGTAGCATAATTGTACCTAGGAACTGTGAAGCTTATGACTGTGCTGCCTCAGTTTCTTCTATAAAGGGGAAATACTAGATTCCCTTGTCAAGTGTTCTGGCATCACGTTTGCTATAACTGCCTTGACCATTGGATTTTCTGATTTGACATCTCAGGCAGAGCTGAAACAGAGCATTTATTTGGAAAACATCTAGTTTCAATAAAAACACTTCGGTGAATTTGGAAATAAGCAATTCTTAAAAGAATGAAACTCTGTAAAAACAAAAGAGGCTTCATTTCTTATCTGATTTTGTTTATGTGTAGTTTCCAGTCATTGATTCATTTCTCTGCTAGATTAAAGATCAGATTCCTTCCCATGCTGTGCAAATAGCATCATCATACCTTCTCTTACTCTGTTAGCTCTATAGACATTTGAATTATTTTTTCTCCGTATTTTTCAGTATCCTTGTTGAACTGTAAAAGCCAGAACTGAATCGGTTTCCCTGTGCCAAGCAGAGGCGTAATGCAACTTCTTTGTTCCCTTATTTGATATTCTTCCTTTTTGAAACATTAGTATATTGCATAAGATTAGCCACGGCTGGGTGTTGTGATCTTTTCGGCACGCACGCAGGTTCAAGGAAGCTAACTAGTGAGTTGTGATGCACAAAGCTGTCACCTGGAGATCAGAGCTCACACTTTTCACTGGAGATCAGAGCAGATCAGCTTGCTTTTCAGTCTAATTGTGTTCCTGCTTATGTATAATGCAAGACCACAGCCTACCTCTGCTCCATTTGATGAAAGATAAAGGGCTGCGTCTACTAGACAGTTACAGATCCCCTCAGCACGAGGCATTATGCATATAACATAGCATACATCTATATACACAACACAATGTACATAGTGAATGTTGCTGTATAGTTTTAGAGTTAGTAGTAACACAACAGATAACGTTTCTTGTTCATCTTCATTCATACACTTTCTTCACATGTTGGTCTCTTTACTCTTATAGTTCTTGTATATAATTGTAGATGAATCTTGGCAATCTGTCCTAATTTATTGCCTCACTGACCTTTAATAGCAGTATCTTTTTTGTTTGTTTGTCTTTTGTCTTTGAATTTTTTAAATGTACATAAGTAACCATAGATTTTAAACTAAACCTACAACTTGCAGAAGTTGCAAACGATTTCCCAGACATTCAGGATAGCAGAAAACTCTATGGAATGTCTTGAGGTTTGCTAAGCTCCAAGCTCTCCCATGTCTGCATGTCTCCAAAGGGAATGGAAAGGGAGGTGGAGGATGTCTTGCTAAATTCTTGATTTTTTTTGTATCTGTGCAGATTGGAAAATATGCAAGAGGAGAATTTCTTCCAAGTTGCCAAACTTAAGACGGCAATGCTGGGAAACTGGTAGAATAGAATCAGATGCTGTTCTGACATGTGCTCTGGTGGCCTATTTGTTTTTATTAACCTTATTATGTATTTATTAGTTGTTTTCATTATTATTATTGGTGGTAGAGATGAAAGCTAAGTGGCTACAAGGGGGATGGAGGGAGCGCGTGTGAGAAGGGAGCACCAGGGAATGGCCGGAGGTGCGTGGCAGGGATCGGTGGGGAACGCTGAGGCCCAGGCAGGGGCTGGGGAGGGGAGAGCCCGAGCGAGCTGCCCTGACCCTGCTTGTGCGGGGGGCTGGGGATGATGCTCTACATCCCTGGAGATCCAACCTTAACCCCTCTGCGATGCCTCCCGTGGGGAAGCAGCAGCTGCTGCTCCAGCCTGGCCGTCCTGAGCAGGACTGGCTGGTGGGAGGGATTGTTTGGGAAGAGGATGAGCTGCAAACGGCTGGGCACGGAGCGCCTTCCCAGCTGGGATTAATTTAGAATCGCAAGTTTACAGCATTCCTTAAGCTTTTACGTGCCAGACAGTGAGGGAGTGAGGAGGGACAGGCGTGCAGTGCGATCCTTGCACATCTCTGCTCCTCACTTATGTGCTTGACTTTAAAAGGGGAAGTAGATAGATTTGGTAGCATGAAAAAATGAGAGAAGAAAGCAGGTAAAAGCTGCAGCTACTTAATATTTTTGCCCTGAAGAAAATGAATGTTGTCTTTCAGCCAGAATTCAAGTGTTGCAGTTAGATCACCGTAGATCTGGTCAAATCAAAGCTCCATCTAGCCCAGCAGTGCAGCCTCTGACAGAGCCCAGCAAGGGTTTCATGGGAGGAATACGGGACAGGTTTGTGGCTGTTGGCTTTTATCTGCATGTAGCTGGTGATCCGCAGCTCAGGCCTTCAGCGGTGCTGCCGTTACTGAGAGGAGCTTCTCATGGTTTGATCTTCTGGCACCTACCACTTCCTACCACAAGGAGCTTCACAATTTGACTTTAGAGCTGAATGAAAAATCTGCCATCTCCTGTTGGCAGGAGAAAAAAAAAGCTGTAAAATATATTAAAGCACAGAGCACACAGATGTTATTTTGTATCTTGTATTCTGTAAATGTTATGCTATATATTGCAGAGAGATTGTTCCTGGTCTGAACAACTTTTTTTTTTTTTTCCCTCCCTTCTTCCCCCCACCTCCCCCTCACATTTTGCTGCCTCCCAAAACTGAGGAGCTGTGAGCATGAAAAAAAAAAAAAAAGCTGAAAACTTTGGAGGTAGTTTTGTAAGTTAAAGCATGCAGTTATTGTACAACATATTTCCTCAAGCTTTTATTCTTGTGGTTTGCTTTCTTTCTGGATCAACTAATTTAAAAAGTAACAACAGAGAATTGCTTTCCACAAGGCAATGTTTCTTAAAGGAGAAAACACATACATATATATTTTAATGGGGAAGTTACAGAGGGATCTCTCTGAGATGTGGTTTGGAAAACGAGTGTCCCCTTCGTCCGGCTGCAGGGCAGTAGCTCAGAGGCGCCAGTGCTGGAGAAATCTGCCCTGCTCCCAGCACTTCCCTACTGCTGGAATTTTAGTTCTTGCCTGGCATGCCTTGTTCTTCCTGTCTTGGCTTTGTGGAGAGATTGATGTTGCACACACTGAGCTTTACAGTAGGTGTTTCGTTCTGTATATAAGTTCCTATTCCTTCATATTTTCCTCTGAGACTTGGTCATGCATGTATTAGGTTGTCATGCTGTTAGCTTCTATGTGTATCTAGCTGAACTAATTTAACCATTTAATTCAGGAGAAAATAACTCTGTAAAGTGCTCTTGCTGCAAAGCAATTGCTTATACACATAGAAATGAATCTACTTCTTAGTGTTTTTTAAATATGGATGTGTGGTGTGTGCAAAGACTTGGCAAAAATGTACAATTCCAATCAGAGGAAAATAACTAGGAGATGCTTTTGGTAGCTTCAGGATTTGTGGGTGCATTTGCTTGCAGTGTTACAGCATGTTACCCAGGTAAGCAAAACATGCTTCTATTCTTTTTGGAGGAGTCAGATTGAGATGCTTATGGTGGGTGAAAGTAGAAAGTCAGTGCTAATCTTGTGCTGAACAGAAATTTGTACACGATACTGCTTTTTAGACTCACTTTAGTCATGCCCAGCTTTGCCAACAGGTTTCAAGCCTGCTGGTGTCAGTCAACCTCGAAGGATAGGCCTAAGCCTCAGTGATAGGGAACTAAGTGCAGAGTTTATGCAGAGCAGTGGTGGGGGCTGATGGACAGCGTGGGATGAACCATTCCCTGGAAACGGGCCGAGAAGGGTTTTCCTGCAGGATGGAGGGTGTTCAGGAGCAGAGGGCACAAGTCAGTAAAAGTGGCTTTGGCTGGGGAGGGGTTTTCTGACCAGAAGTGCTGTGCTAGGAGAGACAAGTGTTCTAAAGGATGATAACATGGGAATTTTTTTACATAATGCTTGTATCTTGTTTCAAGTATAATGCTGGCTACACTGTTCTGGTGACTGCTGGTCACTTATTTTCTTTTAGTATATGTAAGTTTTTCTTTTAGTATCTCCAAGTTTTTTTCCCTAGGTTTCTGATTTCTGATTTTTGTTAATGTGAGAATATAGATGCAAAAGGAAAAAAAAAAAAAAAAAGGGCTTATTTTTGAAGGCTTACACAAAAATTACAGGTGCCAAAAAGGTACATTCAAAACCAAGTTTCCAATTGTGTTTCTGAAAATAGGTGTTGCTGTATAACTGAAAGCTTTGCATTCTGTCAGTAGTGTCAGGAAAATGGCATTTTTTGTCTGTGTGTCAGTGGTAACTCGCTTTTGGTGTAGAGCACTGCACGTGCTGGGCCTCTATTCCTGCAAGTCAGTGTATTTTAAATCCAGAATAATTGTTCCAGTTTCACAGATAATTTAGAATAGCCCTGGAGATGTAATCAAAGCGTGTGTGTGTGCGTGTGTGCTGTCTCCTGTCCTTCAGCAAATATTTTCACATTTTCAAACGTGGAAGAGCTTTGCATTTTCAAACTTTGTGTGTTTATTCTAAGTTTTTTTTGGCCTGTAAACTATTAAATACACATATCTATAAAGGAAAGGGAGGATACAGTCTGTCTCTAGGTTTTGGCTGTTATGAGTGTTTGCCACCTTGTTTCTTTCCTGCACTTGTGGGAAGCCAACCTGTGTGTGTGAATAAGTTACTATCAAATCTCTAGTAGAAAGGAATGTTGGCAAAAGAAATGTGGGAGGTTAAATCTAGACAAGAGTTACTGAAAGTCTGGATTTTTTTTAAATGGCTGAAGGATGGTGTCATACTTTAGTATATGCTGTTAATGCTTCAGCTCTGATAGATGTTCTGAATATCATTGTACTGAGGTAGAGACATGTCAGCTTTTGGCTACATAGGAGTTGGAATGTTATTCCTCTTTCATATGAAAGTTAGCAAACAAAATCAGAGCTAAAATTACATGAATATGTGCACATAGAACAGAGAAAAAAAGAAACTTCATGCCTTTTAAACCTGGTTTAAAATCGCTGCTGAATAGAAATGAATTGTCAAATGTGGAAAAGCAGTCGAATTAGTCCAGACACCAGCATCAGTGTAGCGTCTGTAACTTTTTGTAGCTGCACTGATTAGTGCTAATCAAATTATTTCTTGTTAATTTTACAAGTGAAATACAAGAGGAAGCTAGAAAGAAGTTTCCTATTTGAGGTGGGAAGGTAAAGAGGAATCAGTTCTCATATTTTGTCACTTGTAATATGTGGCAAAAATGTGTTTATGCATAAAGACCACTTCTATTTTTTCATTTACTGTAAACATGTCTTAGAAAATTCAAATATATGTAGCTGTAAGTGTTAACAAGATGAGCTTTTGTTTTCTGTTGCTGTCAGTCTGTTGCAGTAACTTTAGAAACATGTTTTAGGATGTATTCTTCAGAATATAGAAACCTGATTTCCATAGCACTTGAAGGCTCAGCAGTGTTGAGGCCATGGAAATCCTTGCATGCTCACTCGTGGTGCTCAGGAGTCTGGATGCCTTCGAGTGATTTTTGCCTTTCTGGAACGTTTTATTTGACTCAGTCTGTGATCTAGCACAGCCCCCAAGCCTCTTCTCTGCTCTATTACTCTTTAGCCTGTTAATTTATTGGCTTTAGCCCTTCCATTCTCTCTTAGATTTACAGCGTTTTGATTTTTGTCAGTGTTGAATTTCACTCGTCTGGCTTTAGGAACTGAGACTTGCCAAGCTCGCTTTGAACTTGGCCTGTCTCCTCCAAGCTGCCTGTGACTCCTCACAGAGTGGTGGCACTTCAGGTTGTATGAGTGGATTCCTATTTTGCCATGCAAGTCATTAATGAAGATACTGAATGAAATGGGTTTCAAGAGAAGTTCTTGTTCTGTGGTGTATGTGGTGTTTTTTTTTTTTTTTTTTTTTTTTTTTGGTACTTTGCAATACTTTTGTTTTTTAATACTGAAATATTGTCTCTGCTGTCTGAAAGCAATTTTTCCAGTAGTTATCTTTGCCCATAGTGGTTATTTCTGATCTACAATTTCTAGGTCGTGTCTGACAGTGTCAGAAGCACCTTCAAATTTAACTTAATCTTTTTTTTTTCTAGTTGATTTTTATTGTATGTGAGTGCGGTTTATAGCCCGCTGCCCCCAAAACTATTTTGAAGAGTCCTGACAGACTGAAATATCCCTCAGGAAAATGCAGAGGAATTCTTGATAAATAATTTTAAGCTGACTTAAAGATTTTTCAGCCTGAGTCAGAACAGCGTTAAAGAGAAGAAGGTTCTTAGTTTGCCATGAAATAAAAAGCCTGAGAAGTGAGTTGCCTACGTGAATGTTTTTAATACATCTAATCACTTCAGCAGAAGCACACCAGATTTCTCTGTATGTTGCAAGGGCACAATAAAACATGGATCTTGGGAATGGCTGCCTGATTGCCTGTGGTAACTGGCGCCCCTTAGCAAGGTACCACAGTGGGAAAACGCTACCAACACAAACCGAGGCGGTTTCATGTGCCGAGAGCTGACGGCATCGGGGCAGGATGCTATCCGTTAATCTCTGGTGTCTCTTTTCCCTAAATATTTGCTTTTTGACAAATACAATGTTTGTGAATTAGGGAGCTAGTGCTGAGCGCGTGTATATATATATGTGTAGATATATATATATATATATATATAGAAAGAGTCGTGCCAAATTATGCCCCTTAAAAGCTGCAGAATGTAAAAATGGAAATGGCCCTCAAACAGCCCATTGAAAACCCTTTGCCCAAGAAGGTTCTGTGCCTCTTTAGCTTGTTTACTCCGGTGAGATAAACTGTACCATCAGAACACTCCAATCAGGATGTTAAAGAGCACCTGAAAACAGAGCACAAGAATGTGAACTCCGCCTGGTTTAGTAGACTTTTCAGTGCCTGTTTTCTGGTAATTTTCACTCAAAGAATGAACTCATGATGTAGCTGCAGTACTTTAAGCTATCATCTGGGGAAGTATTGTAAGTAGAAAAAAAGCAGAAAAGAAAAAAATCACCGAAGGACTGCAAATGTAGTTGCACAGTGATAGAGTTTTGTGTTACATGGCCTTAAGGACATGTGTGTGCACGTGCAAAAAAGCGCCAAAAAAAAAAAGAGGAGGGGGTTGGGGAAAAAAAAAAAACACCTAAAGCAATGGAATTGTTAATTGTTATGGACAGTAGGGGATTAGTGCATTTTTTGAGTTACGGCTCGTTTTCTTTTCCACCTCCTCGGCCTTTGCGTGGCCGCCCACCACGGAGCCGCCGAGCGCCCTGCGGGGGCTGCCCGGCTGCTCCCGCCCCTTCTCCCGGGAACGCACGGGT
>NW_010584688.1:370361-423084 GCF_000705375.1 Tinamus guttatus | reverse complement strand
CCTTCTCCAGCTCCTTGCTTTCTGCTAGGGCTTAAAGTTGGTTAACTGTGAACGGAAGTATGTTATCTGTGTCCTTGGTTTAGTTTTGTCTCCCTTTTTTTCCAGCTGCTTTTCTTTTCTTTGAAGAGAGGTTCCGTGTGCCCTCCTTCCAATGTCTGTGATGTTTGCAAGAGGAACCTTCTTTGTGTAAGTGGAGCACTTACAAGAATGTCAAGTTGACAATGTGAATTGGTTTGAATGCATTAATATGAACATGTATTTGCAGAGAAGTCTGAGCAGTTTAAAAGGGAACCTTTTAGTACATAAAATCACTGCCTGATATCACTGTTGTCTTGAAGAGAATTTTTTTTTCCCGTGATTCATAATTGAAAACAATGAGACATGCTCATGGGAAACCCCCATTTTTGGTTTTGGTCATTTGAAATTAGTAGTATATTTCCATTTTAAGCTTAGACAGTGATAATAAAAGCAGTACTTGTCTCTGTCAAAATTTATTTAAAAAAAAAAAAGTCTCTGGAGACTTCTTCTGCATGTTTTATTTAATGCTGAGAGCAGTAAATCTGTCCTGTGTGGTGTCTGAGTGAGCTGTCTTATATCCAAACATTATTAATTGATTTTATACTTTACAGCTGTGTTTTGGGAATAACTACTGGAATGAAAGGCAAATGCTTCTCTCTGGTTTGCAAGTATCATATTAGAGAAGTGAGGGACTGATTTTTTCAGTCCAGAAATTTTGAGCAGGTGGGAAGGGGGAAACGTGGGTTAACTGGGTTTTCCAGCTGTCTTAAGACCTAGTTTAAAGTCGCGGGAGGACAGCTAATCAGGTATGTGTAAAGATGAAGATAACTGTCAAATGAGAACTTCATTTGCACTTAGATCCATTATTAATGTTAAACAGTGCAGGTAGGTATTTACTGGGATTGTCAAAGAATTATACATTTGTTTCAGTAGGTACAAGTACTGTGCATGCCAGTCTCTAAAGCTTCTGTATTCTAAAAATACTGATTTTTATACTATGGATTGTGTGCTTGTATGTTCATGGTATGTTTTCATCAGTTTTTAAAAACATTTTTTTTTCTTTAAAATTCAGCACTATAAGGTCAGTAGTAGTGAGGTTATTGAAATGGTGCCTCCAGTATGTAGTAAGAGTGTAAAGAATATTTGCAACAACTTGAGCAACAAGAATCATGAGAGTTCTCACAAGTCCCAGTTGGGAGAAAAGCGTTTCCAGGGTAATCAGCCTGACAAATATCTATGTGATAGAAACTTGGGGGTTGAGATTAAAAGTGTACATTCCCTCACAACAAGGAGTGAAATCCTTGGTATGTTTTAAAGAAAGCTGATAGCAATTTAGTGGAACTGTGAATTTTCTATATGCAAGTGTTATGTTTTGGGTTTTTTCCTTTAAATTGGAAGGGATATGCACCTCCTCGTAATCTGCAGGATGTCCTGAAAGTGTCTGTAAACTCAAACTAAAGGCTGGTAGTTCACGTTGCAGTTGAGCGATGCTCTGGAAGGTTGAGGTCTTGCTTCTGCTGCTCTCTGCCGCCTCTCACCAGCGCCTGAGCTCGTGCACCATCCCAGCAAGGACAGGCTGCCTGTGGCTTTTGTTCCAGGCTTCGTTTTCTGTTGGTTTGGAGGCTGAATGGGTTTGAAATATGAGGAGATGAATGTAGGCCAGAAATGGACAAGGGAGGAATGGGACAGAAGATGCACAAATTCAGTCTTCTGGCTTTGACAGTGGCAGGCTGTCTATTTGGCTCAATGTGTAACATTAAATTGTAGCCTCAGGCTCCACGTAGGCCCATAGTTCAGTCCTCCTGGTTCTAGTAGCTGTCGATAGTTTCCTCTGTCTAGTAGTCCCCAGTCTAGATTGGGCTGATCGGTGTGTGTGGCCCTAGATGAGGATGCACACGTGTACTTGGTATGTCTTGCAGCACACAGAAATTTGGAAGTCCAAGAGGGTAGAGCTACGTATTTTTCTTTACAAAAGATTTCTAAAATATTGCACAGCAGCATGTTCGAGAAGCTTGAAAGACTTGAACTGTCTGCTATCATAAGCTGCTACCAGTTAAGGCTGCATGTAGTGCCATAATTATTTCCTTTTGTGTGCTTGTATTATGATATAGTTGTATTATGTTTTCCCAGGCGCCATATGCTCATGGAAAAGTCTTCCTGTTAGGATGCCTAAAGCCACTATGTTGTAGGCCCTTGGAAAGTAATACAGTGCTTATCAGATAAAGCAGCAGTTCCTTTGCTATAAGATGAGCCTGGTTAGGGCACACAGGATGTATTGTAGAACTGGTAAGGGATTTTTTCCTCCTCTGTCTTTAGCCGTTAAGTTTTCTCCTCTCTGGAAACGATGTGAAAAATGTCCTGTTACTCGAAGCTGGAGGAGCAGGGTACAAAAGAGGGTCGAGGACTGGTGCTGGGGTCGTGATAATCAGAACCAGGGTTGCTTTGGCTGTTGTGTTTTTGCATATGTGCTAGTGCTTGGAAATACTTGCGTGAATGGGTGGTTCTTTATCAAAATGAGTAATGGCTGTTCTTTCTGCAAAGATTTTCACATGAAAAAGAACAGAACACTGTTTGTCCTGTACTAAAAAACAGGCTCTTGTGTTCAACTATTAACTAGAAAAAACTTACATTCAGCATAATGTAAATAAGCAGCACAAACAGCTAAAGGGAACAGTTTATGTCACACCCAAAGCAGAAAATTGTATCTGAATTATCTAGAGCATAATTATAAAATAGAACTGGACCCTTTCAAAATCGGGGTCAACCTGCAGACCATTTGAACCAGGAAAGGAGGAGGATCCTCTGCAGTAGCCGAACTGGGCCATGAAAGCAACTGTAAAATTCAGTAGTCAAGTGGTATCATAAAAATGACACTTGTGAACTCTCTTGCATTTTACATAATCCAAGTTGAAAAATTCTCATCAGTTTTATTTTCATATGAAGGATATGAATTGGGAGGTTAATGTCGTAGACTGTCCAATCTGATGATAAAACCAGCAAATGATAGCAAGATTGCTGAGCCCTGCAACACGACTCCTAATCTTTCTTTTCTCCAGGAAAAAAAAAAAAACCTTTTTCTTTTTTTGGCTTAATTAACGTGACATTAATCATGAGCCATTTATCATTGGCTTAGTATTTAACATTAAAGAATTTCATGATTTTAGAACACCTAAGTGATCAGATTTTTAGGTGTAGAAATATGGGAAATAATTTAAGTGAAAGAAACTTTACCTAGGAGATGATTTGAGAAAAGGTTTGTTTATACTGTATTCAACAAAAATTGCAAACCTTGCTTTTCCCTGCACCTGCTTTATGTAGATGTGTGATAGTTGTGATAACAAAACAGTATTGGAACAAGTATAATAATTTTGCTTGCTTGGAATTTCATTTAATCATCAGTGTTATTTTTAGTCTAAAAAATGCACTAAATGTGTTTTTAAAAAATGAGATTCTGTGAAACTGAAGGATTAGGTCAGTAATTGTGGAAATAGTGCAAAATGTAGAATAGCAAGAGAATAGTTAAGTGTCTGCACTGTCACATTTCACTTTAAAATAACTGGAGACATAAGTAAATAAGCAAGTTATTTGATGGGTTAGCAAAGAGCTTTGCTGGAGAAAGTTGAAGAGAAGCCAGGACAGCCAACAGTTTGTCAGTTTGATGGATTACTCCCCAAATTTACTTTAAAAGAAATGATTTGCAAAGAAAAAGAGCTGCTATTTTCATATGGTTTCCCAGTGTTTTTGTTCTTGGTTTCTGATCCATAAACGGCCAGTGGATTGCAGAGCCTGTCCGTTGTCTGCTAAGCCGAGTTTTTTTGATAACCATACGGTTGAGCGAGAGCATAGGAATAAATCATCATCTGTTGTAAAAAGTGCTGAACAAATTAATTAGAAAGAAAATGGAAAGCATGGAGGTCAGCGGGAAGCATCTGAAGGCGTTTTGGCAGACCCCGGACTAGACAGCACGACTGACCTCTCCTCCAATGCCCGTGTGTAGGGGCCGTCTCCCTGAGCCGCTCATCAGCCTCCTCCCGTGCCCGTGCGGCTGCGTCGCATGGTGCAGAGCTCGGGCTGCGAGCTCTGAGCTTTCCCGGCCTCCTCAGCACTGCGAATATTCCCCGTGCCCCTCTCAGCGCTGCGGATATTCCCCGTGCCCCTCTCCAAGCTCCTTAAGTCACTCTGAGGCTTTTCAGAAGTTCTCCTGTAGGCATTTGTGTGTGATTAATGGCGGCAGGGATTTCAAAGCAACATGACTACGTTGAAAAGTTGTTCTGAAAGAAGGGAAGTAGGTATTCGTGAGCTGGTGCTAACTGCCTATTTCCTCCAAAATTTTCCTGGGAAAGAGGAACACAACCTTCTGTAGTTAGATAGAAAAACAGTTTTCCAGCAACTGAGTAGCTGAATGAGCAAAGCTTCAGGAATCTGTGGCAGTCCTGAGAAGACTTTTCCTGCTGTTAGGCTTGTGGTGATGTTACTGGAACCTGCTTTGCATATCAAGATAAAAGTTAATCAAATATAATTGTAAAGTATCAAGTATACTTGTAAAGTATCAAGTATAATTGTAAATAATGGTAATTTGGCTTTCCAGTTGGTGTTAGCTGCAAGCTGGCTCATCCAGTATGTGGTATGGTTATTTAAAATTGCTGGGTGTTTAAGAATGTGTAAACAAACTTATCCCAGTGGGAGAGTCCTACCAGACATAGGAATATGGAAACTTTTCATGACAAATAATGTACAGTTACCCTTCTGAAACAATAGTCAGTGAGCATCACTTCAGTGAAGTTTATTCCGCTTGTTTTTTTTTCCCCAACAGCCTGCCCATTCTCTGTGTGTGTGTGTGTGCGTGTGTTAATTATGGAGTGGATGTGTGCCATTAAAATTTCCAGTGCTTACAGCTGCATTTAATGCTTGGAGAAGCTGGACATGATAGCCTTGTATCAAACCTCCAAATTAGCGTTTGAGAAGAACATTTGCACCTCAAGTGGTTCTGTTGTGCTTAGCAGCAGTATCTTAAATTGCTTTGGAAAAGGAAGATGAAAACAGCTTCAGCACTGAATTTTGACAGTCAGGTTTAGCTATAACCGAATACACTTGTTCTGTGGATTTTCAGTTTTTGATCACTGGAAAATATTTTATCCTTTTACAAAGGTCCACTGTGTCAAAATGTTTTTCAGTTTGCTGTCAGGATATTGCCAGAGCTCTTTGCATGTGTGCACATTGTGTTCAGAGGGAAAATATTTTAATTGGAGAATTTTGTGCAGTTAATAAATAGCCTTCTCTGTCCCTGAAAAGAGTGGATACAAGAAGATATAACTAAGGAAAAAATGTAGATTTACTTCATCTAGACATCCAGTTGCAATATTTTTCTTACTGCGCTGTAAATTGTACTTTTGTGGGTACTGCAGATTGAGAAAGAGTAAGACGTTTGCATGTTGTGTTGGCATTTTCTATAATGCTGACCTGCTCTTCTGACTTACAGGTCACTATTACAAATGGTAGGGTTTTCTTGAATAGATTTCGAGCTGTCTTCTCTAGCTGTAATCAAACTGGGTGCAGTTGCCATAGTGTACCTGCACTTTTCCAAACTGCACTTAAAACACACAGGCAAAGCTAAGCCTGTCAAATGGGGATCTCTGACCTTTCATGAGACAGCCCAGTGGGCTGCAAGGATGGTCTAGGTGAGGCAGGACGGCTGCGTGGTGCCCCGTGAGTCAACAGGTCACAGGCCCGGCTCTCACTGTGGGCCTGGGCAGCGAGGAGGGGAGCGCTGTGCTGGGAGCAAGAGCTGTGGGCGCTGTGTGACTTCAGCTGAAGTTTTATGTTTGTCAACAGCAAAGAATTGATTTATAAAAATGGCATTGATTTTAATTAAACTTTTAAATGCTTGGTTCTTTCTAGGATAGAATACTGTTAGAAAAAGTGTTTTCCTTATGCTTTTGAACAAGAAGTGACTTCTAAGACATTTTTGATAAATTAACATCTTTGCATAATTATTTGATATATTTTCTCACATGACATAAATCCTATGGACTTGTATTAAAATAACATGTATGTGGCTATTTCCCAAACAGAAGATAACCCATGTTTAGTGCAGAAACCTTTGTTGGTTAACAACAGCTGTAAGAGCAGGCATTGGGTCAGGCCGATTGGGTCAGCGACCTCAGCATCTCTGAGATCCCTGCTCACTCATACCGGCTGGTTAAAGTCTAGAAGAGCAGGGTCAGTCTGCAGTGATCTTGACCCCCTTAGCTCCTCTGGCTTTCGACAGCTTTAGGCTCCTGTAGGGGAGGTGGCATCTTGTGTATGGCTTGCTTTAATGGGTTTCTCTTCTGTTAGTTCTTGTAATGGGGGATTTTTCTGTGTGTCTGTCCACCAGCATCTTCTCAGAGATCCGTATTACACGTTGCTTGTAAAATTCCTGTTGGCAGCTTAAAGGTTATCAGTTTATTTGTCCTCCAGCTTTAATATGTTGAGAAAAAACACATGATCATTTCCTGTTCATCTTCTCTGTGTTCTCTGTGAGTTTGTAGATGTTTTGTTTGCTGCCAACCACTTTTTTTTCCGGAATGAAGTTTAAGCCAGTGCTGACCCTGAAAACTTGCTCTTTGTTTGTACTTGCTTCCCTTGCTGCCATAAAAGTTCATACAATTGCACAAGAAATAGAGGCTGAGGGACTGATGTGGCTGAGAAATGACCGTCTCCCCACCCGTTGGTGCTTTGGCAGCTCCGTGGGGCCGGTTCATCTCCGTGTGCGGATGCGGGGCCGAGGGGCGGCAGGGACGGGAATAAAACAGCAGGGCAGAGGGAGCAGAGAAAGAGCGGGTTCCAGCGCCGCCGCCCAGGGTCTCCAGCTGATTGAAAATGCGGCTAATAGCGGTTTTGTAGATTAGCCAGTTTAATGGACTTAATTGTAGAATTAAGGGAATATTCACTGATCTTGCTGTTTTTTCTATATCTGTGAATTTTATAGGTCTTAAGTGTCTTTTTTTTATTTTTTTAAAGTTTGAAGGCAATTCTTCTGGTTTGTCCATTAAAAAAAATACAACTTTGGGACCTTCCCAGACTGCTGTTTTCAATGCTATAAAAATAATTGCATTAGCTCATTTTTTTATTATTATTTTCTTGAATGTTCCTTTTACATGTTGGTTATCTGTGGGCCATCTAGCCTGTCTGGCAGGTTTTCTGCCTCTGATGTGCTCCAGAAAGGAGTTGTTAATCTCTTAGACCATTAGCAAGCTTTTCTGTTTGTGTGTGTATGTCTGTGTGTCCTATGTTGACTTCGTGTTTTATTTGCTGAACCTTGTCCTTTTCAAACCTCTCTTTCGTTCATTTGAACACAACTTATATGGGTAAGGATGTCTTTTTTCCTTCTGATAGTGTGTTATATTTGGCTTTATCCAACCCTCTTTCTCATCTTTTCAGAAGTATTTTTTGGCGCATGATATGCATCTAGGGACTCTATTAGTGTCTTGAACACACCCTGTTCCATGCAAGCATATTACTTTTTTAGCAACTCTTTTTATTGTCCTTCTAACAGACTTCCTTCAGACTTATTTTCGCTTTTGAGAGTAAACATTACTTTGGATTTTTCTTTCTTGGGAAAGGGCAGTGAATCATGCGGTAAATAAAAGTAACATTACAGGAATGTTAGGGACAATTCTGTGACCTTATCAGTTGTGGTGTCCTTTTCTTTAAGAGTGTGGAGAATTCTAGATGCTGCTCTTTGGTATTCTGCATCTGTAATTTCTTCATTTTCTACATGTTTTTTTTTATTTCGCTGTTAAAGATTATTTTTCAGACCTGGTGTTTTGATCATTGTATGAGATGAATGGTGTTCTGGGGCTGAAGTTGTTTTGCAGTGTAAGAAACCCTTGTCCAAAGGACCCCTGTGGTGTTCCTTGTACACCTGAGTGTGCATGGAGTGCCTTGGAGTGTCATGGGAAGAGGGGCAACTCCAGGAAGAAAAGGAATGGTCTCATGGTTTGGGAGGATAGATACTAATCAAGTAATAATGGAATATTATGAATAATATAATGGGCACTAAACGTGGAGGTGTTTTTGATCTTATATCTTTAAGGAAAAGTTTCTGTAGTATTCCGGTCCTGTGCTAATGACTACCAAGGAAAAATACTTCAGGAGACAAATGACTTTGAATACAAAGTTATATTTGGCTAGGGTGCAATACTTAATTTTTGTTATAAAATAATATTGAATAACCACTCATTCAACTTTATAACAGCTGAGGATTAGATATGACACCAGCTTATCAGCTGTATGTTTTTCTTCACCTTTCTAAAGAGGAGTTTACATGAACGTGATTCATGGACTTCTGCATCAGAGAAGTATCTGTAAAGTTTGACATGGTTTCTTGTGCCAGGGCCCTGGGATTTTGTTTCAAGTTACTGTTCTCATCGTTTGCACGGCCCAGGAGGGAAGCGTTAGTTTGTGCTGGCAGGCAGTTCAGAGGAGGCCTGTGCTGATCACAGTCAAGTTTTTCCTCTCTCGGGCAGCAGAGCTGGCTGCCCTTTCGGGGGCCTGTTACACTCATCTTCAAACTATGAAGTCATGAGACCTGAGGGGTGTTTGCAGGAGAGCTTGCTCTAGCAGACTTGGCTCTGCGGGGTTAGGCCATGTGCAGTCTGTTCTCAAAGCTGCTCGGACAGGGATTCTCACCCCCAGTTTCGTGGGAGCCCTCCTGCTCTGCCATCACGCGGGGCTTTAAGGACACGCGCGGAGGAGCAGCAGCTCTGGGCTGGTGGCCGGGTCCCGCGTTGCCCACAAGGTTGGTCTCCACACTGGTGCACCCAGAGGAATCTGTTTAGATTCTTTGTTTTCTGACTCTTTTTGACCATTTCCACTTACCTCCTGAACTGTTCTGCTGTTTTTAAAGTGCTCAGTAAAAATCATGAGTAGCTTCATTCCCCCTTGGCCATTTTTGGCGTACTTACCAATTTTTGCAGATCTGTGTTGTTTGTTTTGTTTTCCTGTCACTTTCATTACTTTTTTAGATTTAGTTTGCTAAAATTCCCTTTGCAAAATCTGGATTGCTGAGATTTACATCTTTTCTCCACCATTCCCTTACTAGTACTATTACCTGCTCGTGTGCAGTATAATGCCTGTGATCCATCAACATCTTTAGTTTTCTCTTACCCCAATACCTGTATTCTTTCGTATGTTCCTGTACTACCAAGTGGCAAGATACATGGTTTGTGGCTGCCTCTGAGGTTCATTTGCTGGCTACCTGGCAAACAGATCAAACCCAAAGCTGTTGAACTTATGCTGCAGCTTCCTCAGTGGTGATGCTAATTTCATCTCTCTCATCTATCAAACAATTTGCAAGAACACAGTATTTTTGGGACTTCATACCTGTGTTAGAATTGACGCATGAAGGAAGGGCAGCAATCATGTTTGCAGAAGTCTGATTTACTTAGGAAAACAGAAAAGGAAAAAAGCTAAATTCTTCTTTTCAAAATCATTTTTTAACAGAAACTTCATACATTTTTAAATTTCCTTTCTCTGTTTTCTCAATTTCTTCTACCGCACAGCATCATGGCCTCACCAAAAGATCTTGCTGAAAATGGCCACTAACTTTTATCCAAGCCTGCTGATTTCTTCCAGTTTTCTCTACAGATTTCACTGTACCTCTGCAGTAACTTTGCTTCACGAACTTAGCGTGAAGTGGGGAGTTGTCCATTAACTTCATAATCGCTGTTTTTACCGTTTAGTCATACTTGCATTTGGAGGACTTTTTAGAAGGCTTTTTGTCAGTGTAAAGTTTATGGAAAATGCAATATTCAGGACTGTCCTTTTCAGTAAGTGTACCACACACTTCAAAACCTGTTTAGCTATCTGTTTGGTTAATCTTGTTTTGCTGGCATGAAGCTTCAAAACTTATTTATCAGCAGGTGGGGAAATTACAGGGTCATAGGAATTGCCATACGGGGTCAGATTGTCTGTTCTTTAATTAGAACTAGTAACAGATGCTTGGGATGATAATGCAAAAAACCCTGCAATAAGCAGTTGTGATAAAAATCTGCTCCAGGTTCCTGGTAGTTAGGCTTGTGCCATAAAGCATGAAGACACTTGTATCTTTTCCAGCTTTCTAAGTATTTTCTATTGTAATGTAATCTTGTCTCCCCCCACCTTTGAACTTTACTAAGCAGATGGCTGTGCAGCCTGGTAGCAGAGTTCCCTGCATAGTCAGATGGAGAAGTATCCTTTTGCGTTAACAGTGGGCTCTCCAGTTTAGCTGGATACCTTATCTTGCTCTAGTAGCATTCCAGGAAGGAAATTCTTGATTTGCCTTTCCTGTACCATGTTCTATATCCTTTTCTGGGGATAAAATCATAGTCTTCCTGATCCCCACTTGTGCTGATATTTCCATATCTCTCATTATCCCTGGTTCCTGTGTCTGAAAAGCTTCCAGCTCAATTGCAGTAATTGCATAATTTAAAATTCCCACCATGCTTCCGTTAAGAAAACACCGTTAGTTGCTAAAGAGAATTTTTCTTACCTTATGTTGCTGTAGATGCATAATTCATAGGCTGCACCTTCAGAATTCAAAGCTTTTAATCAAGTGAGATGAGGGGTGTTGCAAGAGTGAAGGTGGCATTCCAACAGGACTGTTGAGTATACCCTGGTATTGACTGGTGCAGCAAAATGATTTTGTTATATATATGTGTTTGTTTTCAAGGTTGCTTTGAGAACATGTGTCAAAGGAAAAATCACAAGAGTTAGCAGCTGTTGCTCTGTGGAACAGATAGCAAAGCAGACACTTGTGTTACTTAGCAGAAAAAAAAGTACAGAATTAAAGATCGGGTAGAGGGGTGTGTGTGTGTGTGTCTGCTCCTTGGCAGACCTAAACCCAGGACAAGGGGTAGCATTTTCTCTTCTTGCAATGGGAGGAGTGTTTGCAAAGCTGTTGTGAACTGGGGGACAAACTGTTTGCAGTAGGCTTATGTCTAAACACCCCCAAATGGGAGATTACGGGTACAACAAGTGGATATGGAACCCAAAATAACTTATTCTTCTGTTTTTTTGTTTGTTTGTTTTTGTTTTTGCCATCTTTTGTGCTAATCTGAAATAAAATTGAGAAGAATTGGTCTAGAAACTGTGCAATCACCGATTAAGTGTGATACTTGTGCAAAAGGGACCATGGTTTTCTTCTTTTTTTTTTTTCCTCCCTTCTTTTAATGGAGCCTTTCTTCTCTGTGGATTCATGCTTGGGTAGTGCTAGTCTTCTCCACTGATTCACGTTCTTCAGCAAGAATGCTTGGAGAACTAGCTAAACCTCAAGGTGAGTGCAAGTTAGTTGAAGGAATGGACACAAATTGATAGAAAGGATATAAGAGCAGCAAGAAAATCATGGTAGGGTGTGAGGAGAGAGTGATCAGTGTTAAATACAGTAATAAAGGGATCTGAAGTGCAGAAATCTTATCCTCACTAGTGAAGGGAATGCAGTTCTCTTTCTAATCTGCTTCGAAGTATTTCGTTGTGTTGTATTCAGGTTTCCAAGGAGATGTGAGGTATTTTTGTGAAACCAAGAAATCATAGGAGGATGTTTTAAATTGCACGTCAGACCACAAAGCGCAGCGGCAGGAAAGGTTTGTAATATGAAGTATTTAAGGGTAGATCTGAAATGCCATAGAAGTGAAATTGCTGTTCGCACCAGTGGTAATGATTAGTGGTTAACTGAGAGCTATTTTAGGATGATAAACAACATTCTTTTCATTTTTAACTGCTTGGAGGGAAAATAAGTGCCAAGTAATAGATATTATTTATCCCAAAGTCTGCATGTGTTTTTTTATTCCAGATTAAAAAATCTAAAAGGTTATTGAGGAATTAAGGAAGCTTAAAAATATTGGAGATGCAATTCTTGAAATACCATTTCAGTTGAAAATGTTTGATTTATACACACACACGCACTTTGACACCCAACTTATCTACTGCAGAGCTAACTCTAATGTCTCAGGGCAGCACTTTTAGTTGTGTAGATGTGATTTTGGAACTTCTCTGTTGACAATAAAGCAAAGATTTTTCAGTATATGAGGTGCCACTGAAACCTTAAAAGCTGAGAAAAATTTCAAGATGAAAATAAAGTGATCATCTGTCAGGAGGGATTCCTTGGTTGTTCTTCAGAATGGAAACTGTAAGAATGCTTGTGGCCAGCTAAATGAATATGACTGTGGTATGCTATTAGTTTTTCCTTTCATGCTTAATAGAACTTGCCTAAATCAAAATAATTTAAACATTGCCATAGTTGACTAATGTCCACTTCATGTTTACAACTTTTCTGAAAGAATATTTTAGATGATGAGTTCCTACCTCTTCTGGTATCTCCCATACAAAACTCTCATAAAGTTCCATTCATTTAGTTTGTGACTGCACAGGGGAGATGGCCCTTCCTAAGTGTAGTTCTTCCATAAATGTATCCCCAATGATCAGTGAGCAGGGCAGGTCGAACAGCAAACACATGGTTCAAGGAATGGTCTTGCCATATAGTTCGATATAAGACAGAAGAACTACATTCTGCATTAAATTTAGTGATGGCAATGGTAAATATAGTTCTGCAACATACTCTTATTCTAGAATATCTACAATATCTACAAAAGCTAATGTGGTGAATAAAGCAGAGATTTTGTAGGGAACAACATGCTATTTGAAGAACTGAAATAACAATGCAACAACTCTTCCACATTTTTATGTTTTATGATTGTAATGTCTTAAGTTACATTTATCATTTGCCTTAAGAGAACTTGGCTTGCAACTTGCACAGCAACGAAATGCCATGTTCTCGTATATAAAGAAAGAAACCTTTTGACATCTCCTTTCTTCCCGCAGGAGAGCTGAACAGTCTCTGCCTTTTATGTGCGTCTTGTAGCTGGATGGGAATTGGCATTGACATAAATGATGTTGAGAATAAATAATGCCGTTTTTATACTGACCTGTCGCCTACCCCCAAATCTCTCAGTTCCCCTGTTAGGTGTTTGCCCCTCTGCACGCAGGAACGAATGCGTGTCCACCGCTGAGGGCTGGATCTTAGAAAGTTCAGGGGAACGCAGATAATTTGAAAAGTAAAGGCTTAACTGCTTAACTTAGGAAAGTTGTTATGCACTCTGCCTGGAAAGCAGAGCCCCAAAGGAGGCCTCTGGGTGAAATCTGAATTTGTGCTGCAACTGGCAAACCTTTGAGTAGTGCAGGCTTAACACTTTTCACATCTGTTATTTCTTGAAGCTATTGCGTGCCTTTATGCAGACTTTCATCTTTTTAGTTGAGAAGTGTTAGAAGGTGACTTATATGAAGTGTAATACGTAATTAGGTGTAAAACAGTGACTTTGACTTCCCATCATGTTTCCAGGGGTATTTTAGAGGTGTGTTGTGGCTATCAATGCTGTTACAGAGACAGTTACTCTCAACTGACTTCTGTCTTCTCTCCTAAAGTGGAGCCTGTGTTTGGGTGAGTTGGATGAAGAAATGAGCCTAAAGTTATCTTAATTAAGGCATTAATCAAAAATGTGTTTTTAATCTGGATCGGTTTTCAGTGTAGCAGTTCTGTGGTAAGGAAAGGGAGCTGCATATTTTTTGGTCCACTCTTTCTAGTGGTGGTGCTAGTTTGTGCTGGTTGAAAGGGCTTAGGGAGTGGTAGCATAAACATCTCATACTGTCTTGTTGAGGGTCACTGCTGAAATACAATGCAGGGATAAACCTGGTAGATGGAAAAGGACTATTCACAGGTTATTCTGTGGAGATGTTCAGCAGCAGGTGCAGGTTACGCTCCACAACGCTTTGCTCCAGGTGAGAAGTAAAGCGGCATCTTCCATGTGCTTGAAGAGGCAAAAGGAATTGCTGCAGGCAAAGGGTAGCTGCTAGTGCTGAAGTCTGGCCAAGACACTGGAAAATTTCAAGTGGTTCTGAGCTTTTTGATGTTTGGTTGCCTTCAGAGCCTTTGGATGCATAAACCTTGGAGGGGTGTGTGAACCGTTTTCGTAGGAATTTGAAAGAAGCCTCGAGTTTTAGTTTCATCTCCGCTTACTGGGGTCTGGGGATTACAGCTGTGCCGAGTGGGAAACACTTTCAATTGCTTTTCTTGTGTCAGCAAAAACCTCCTTTTCCCTTCCTTACCATTAAACATTTATTGCAGCGTCATACCTATTTCGTCAGGCCTGTGTTTCCTTTGGAATTCTGGCCAGCCGTAGGAATGGGATTGCAGGCCGGTGTTGTGAAAAGCACCGTCTAAGTATAACTCACCCTTCTTGTGCACAGTCTTTTTCTTTGTTAGTACCCTTTCCATATAAATCTTGATACATTATTCTTAATTTTTGACATCCAGACAACGGAGTCACTGTTTTTCAGAAATCCCTCCATAGTTAGGTTTTATCTGAAAGAGCAAGAATTGGGAGAAAGGGCTGAGAACTGACCAAAACAGTATCAGTCCTCCTTTGCATTTGGGATGTGTGGTGTCATTTTCCTACATGTGTTTCTGAAGAGAGATTTGAGCCATATCTCTCTAGTGATTCTTTCTGTGCATTTCCATCCCTTATAGAGGTGGCAGTGATTAATTTGTTGGTTATTTGAGAGAATTTTAGCTAGAAAGGACTGTCAGTTTGAGCTTGGCATTTGATGCATGTTAATGTGGACATAGTTTGTCAGGGGGGAAAAGAAATACTCACAATTCTGCATCAACTTTGCTATTTCCGGTAAGATTTTTCGTTAAGGCAGGACTTCACTAGATGTTGGCTTTAGTAAGAAAATGTTGAGGGATAATGAGCAAAAAGGAGGGGGACAGACCTGCCAACACAAGGAATGTCATATGAAGTAATACGATAGTGTAGTAGGGAATAGATGGAAAATGCAGTGGTGCAAGGTAATGCATATAAAAATATTGGTGAGGCAATATAGCTTCTTAATGGCACTGTTCCTGAGATCTTAAATGTTGACCTAACTGTGCTGGCACAGCATCTATATCTTTACTTTTTCCTTCTAATTCTCCTTGAGGCTTTTCATTACTGTGCACTTAAAAAGTCACCTTTATGGTGCTCCGTGTATAGCATTACCGGTAATGCGTGCGTTATTCTTCAGTTGGTAAAATGAGTAGCTCGTGGAAGTCTGTGGAGCTCATTAAATGTGTTTTTCCTCAGGAACCCAGCCTCTGCAAGCAGAAACAACAGGAGGGTGCTGGGTACTGTGCTGAGTCGCAGGGAGGATGCGTGTCCTGCTAACTGAACTGCTCTCTCTGCCTGGGCTAACAAGTTACATCCATTTTATCAGTCATGCTTACGTGGTGAACGCCCTAAGCAGAAACCTCAGGGCATAGTAGTGCTTGATGTATAATAAGTACCATTGGTGGTTGTTTAAAGGCTAAATGAAATGTGCATTTTAAGTTTTTAAGACGACACCGTAAGTATTTTATACATCTTTAAAACTCACCTCATCTTTAATGTGTTTCTTAGGAGATTTGCTTAATAAAATGCATTTTCCTACTAATGCTGTCACCCACAGATTTAGAAAAAAAATCTGCTGCAGCTGAAAGCCGTTCAGCAGTTTTGTAATGGTGTGATCATAATAATCAAGCAGAAGTGTTCGAGCAGTACGGATCAGCAACGGCTTTGGAAGGCAAGGGAAAATTAGTCAGTGTTGCCACCTCCAGGAGATGCCAGTTTGCAACGCGGGGCTGAGCGTGGGACATGATGGGCCGAGGAGAAAGTCTCGCACTGTTTGTTCACTTGTTCCAGCTGCCAGGGCTTCCTGTTGTGTTACTTGAGGCTGGTGACTTTTTACAGCTGTTTAACCTGCAAAGGGCTAATTTTGACTTCTTGGTGTATGAAGTGTGTGCCACATCCTACTTCCATTCTTTTTTTTGTGTTGTATTTTGCACCAATTTGAGGGAGTATTTGACTAGCTCCTAACTAACTGCTCAAATGTTTTCATCAAAATGTTACTGAACAAGAAGGAGAAAAAAGAGTTTGGTCTAGAACTTTTCACTTACCTGGTCCGCTTCCACTGCTCTCTTGTTTGCCACCAGGCCTCCATTTGATAGGGTCTATTTCAGCTAATAACACCCCAGCTGCTAATGTGAATAGACTGGGGAGTAAACATCTCCATTGGTCTACATCTGTTGCTTTCTTTAAGTGAAGATAATTCTTAAGATTCTTAAGTTTTGTGATGTTTTAAAGAAGAAACCACACTATTTTTCCTCCATAGAGGAATCACATCCTCCTTTTCTGCATTTACTTCAGTCTCGTGCATCTTGTTGCTGTAGTTGTAGGTGGCTCTGGTGAGAGCATTGGTAGGACAGACCCTGGAACTTCGGTGTGTCCAAAAAGCGTCTTGAGGGCACGTTTCGGTTCTCCTTCAAAGATACCAAGCGTTGCTTTCAAATCATTTGCAATGTTTGAACCCATGGGTTCTAGCAAACAAAATGCAGTTCCTCTGTTAAGTGAATAATCTCTATAATGAATGGCACGTGTTATGTCCAAGCGCTGAGGAAATCGATTCCACCAGATGCTCAGCTGTCTCTTGGCCTCCAGCTGCTGCTTCCCTGAGGGTTCACACCCAAATTGCTAGGAAAGCGCTTGTGGTAGTGGGGAAGGTGGACTTTGTGTTACAGGCATTTTGGACTCAATAAATAATTTATATAATTCTTGCCAGGCTGTTTTGGTCTAGAGTAGTTCAGTCTGAGCTTTATAGTTTTTAAAATGGGTGACGTTAAAAGAAAGACAACCGTAGTAATGAGAGAGTCCGTTGCTTTTTGTTCCATTGCAGAATTTCTTCTGACACGTGTTATAGGAAAGTCCTTTGTTTTTTCACACAGTGCTTCTGAATGCCACAAAAAATCCCAGGAGAGGTTAACTTGGAACCTGGGCGTGCGTACAGTTTCAGTGCAGTATCTAGCTTTGTAAAATTTGCCTTTATTTTAGCGAATTTATGCCAGCATTCTTCTGTACTAAATTCCCTTACTGGTGGGAAAGTTTTGCTGTCAAGTGATGTTTGTTCTTCCTTTTTGCCTGAGCTACTAGTTGATTTCAAAGGTGTCAAAGTTATGGTCCATGTCAAAATTTAATTTATTTGTTTTAAACAGAAGTGTAAATATTCTAAAATTTGGCCAAAATTAAGAGAAATATAAATGAAATTACTTCAACTTTTATTTAAACCTATAAACTTATTTCTCAGAAGCTCAGATGATCTTAAACTTTGGTAACTTCAGAGAACTAACTTGATTAAATGACTCTATGGTTTTGAGATTCAGCATGGAAAGGATCTGTGTTTTACCGTATCTAGCTAGTTTTCTGTTGCTCCTCTAATCATTTTTGGAGCTTTGTAGTTAAGCTGAATATGCTTCTATTTCAGGTCTCTGCTGCTGTTCTAATACACGTGGAATCAGAGTAGGTTTTATTACATGGGGAGAGCCTTGGCAGTCAGCTACAGACTAGGTGAAGTATTTTGTATTGGCATGAAAGTAATGCTCTATCTTCTAAATAGATGGGCACCTAGCTCACTTCTCATTTTCTGCTGTGAGACTGCTATCCTGACTAGAGCAGAATGGATATTGTGGGTTAGGTTTGCTGCTTGTTTGGGGTTCTGGCCTGTTTTTCCTGTTAGCTTGTCTTTACTACTATTTTCTAGATTTCTGTCTTTGAAAATGCTAAGCTTAATTGTTTCTGCCCTTTGGTGGTGATTACTTTTATAGCTCTTTTCTTGAGGAATAATATTTATCTGTAAATATAGCATGCCAATTGATGATTTTTGTGCTTCAGCTCTTGCTGTTGCTCAGTACTTTTTGTAGAGTGTAGAATTACTCACCAGGGCATGCACTTGCTGTTTGCATGAATTCAGCTGCTTACTTAAAGCATCAAGCATCTGAGGTGATTTATGAGTTTTCTGGAAGGGGCTGTCTGTACTATGTTTGCATCTATGCACATATTTTTAGATCTTTAGTGTATAGTATACTGTTACTATGTTTCAAGTTTAAGTGTGTGATTCCTATTTTTGTGTTCAAAAGTCTCGCTTGGAACAAAGTTAATACTTTTGTAAACTTATGGTAATTTGGCATGAGGTATAAAAGCAATTTCTGTTCCAGCCTTTCTGTGCTAAACTTGAGCATTATTCTAAAAATGTTACCTCTTTTTGTGCAACAGTAAGGATGGTATTGTTGTTTTTATGTAACTTTGGGTTGAAAAAGATTGATTTGCTTTTCAAATCTCTGTGAAGTTATTTAAGCATATTAAGAAAACTCAGGAGTCACCTGGGAGCTTTGGCTCTGATGACTCGTAGTGCGATACAGGAGTCCTGTGGGGTTTTACTTGAGTATTTTTTCTTTTTGGAGAAATGTCAGTTTTCAAATTTAGTTTTGCATCCTATTCCTTATGCTGTGGTCATCTTAGAGCTGTGTTGTTTTCTCAGTCACTTTATGGGATGAAGGCTCACAGAAATTAGCACTGTGTTCATTCTGTAACTATATATTATAGCTGAAGGTTTAAGTGGCTTTTCTCCTCATGGTTGATTGTATAAAGAAATAGATAATTGAGCCATGAGGCTATTATATCATTCTTTCTGGAAGTGGAACTTGCTGTAAAAGAAAAATGAATGGCTAGCAGGGTAAGGAATTCACATTTTAAATGCTTTAAATGGAAAATTCTATCACTCTACAGGTGATTGGGTATCAATATTAAAATAGCTGAATGTGGACCTCCATTGACTGAAAATGGGAGGAAAAAAAAAAAGAACGAGTCGGGATGGATTCTTTTCTGTGAACGGAAACTATACTATTGGCTTTTTTTTTTTTCCCCTCTCTCTGTTATACTGGCCTTTCAGAGCTTAGAGAACCGCCTTCATTCTTTGAGACCAGTTGTTTTGTAGGGTCATGTCTTTGGGGAGCTTGGTTCCGCAGGAGTAACTGGAGAGAATATTAAGATTACCCAGTAACAGTTTAATGTGTTGTGTTAATACTTTAGTAGTGAGCAGGCTTTGCTTAGTTTACCTTGCGTGATTTAGCGTGCGTGAAATTGCCCGGACCACTCAGCAGGTGTCGAGTTAAACGCTTGCTTCCCCCACCTTTCACTTAATACACGTGGTAGGCTTTTCGCTTAATGCACAGTTCCAGCTGTGCTGGGCTACAATGACATTTAAAATGTTAGATTTTTCAAAGGTCTAGAAGACTCTATTTAGCAGGTCTAAAAGGGTTTCCAGAACACTCTCATCTGTAGTCTATTTAACAAAATTTGAGGCAGATGTTGATAATAACTGTATTTCAGTGGTCAGAGAATGTGTCTGCCTTTGCAGCTCATGCAGCCTTCATAATCTTGCGAGTCCAGGAGATGGAAAATATCTGATACTTTCCATTCTTCAGTTTTGGGTTTGTTAATGCAGCATCTTAGCCAAAAGTATGACTTGAGTCAAAAATATTTGTAAATATACTCTTTGCTAACCAGGCTAAGCTCTCGGCGCTGGTGATGTTCCTTCCCGAGTCGTTCTCATTTGCCTCAAGTGTCTTACATAACCTGGGGCAAAATGCACTGTCCGAGTGCGGATGTGCCTGTATGTGCAGCGGGTTGTGCACAGCGCCTGTTCCAGGGCCTGTCCGCCTGTTCAACTGTGGTTAGGATGAGGGTCACATGTTATTAGATGTTGTCAGAGGTCCTTACTATGTAGCAGATGTCGTATCACATGTTGTCAGATGCTGTGCTGACCTAAAGTTGGAAGCCCTGTATTTTCGCTCTAGACACCAGAAAGAAAGGAGAAAAAAAACACCCCAAATCTGTGGTGGCTTAAACTCTTCTCTCGTAATATCAAGTTACCATTAAATGTTTCTGCCAAGTCCAGGAGAGTAAAGTTTTCTAGATATGAAATGCTTTAAGAATACTCAGAATTTTTTGTGAATGTCATCAACCTAGATAAAGCTTTGAATACATTGTTGATGCAAGTGAACTTTGCTGTTATTCTGTATGTTATGTAAACTGAGGCTTTGGATTAGCCTTCTAAAAATAATTGTCTCTTATATCTCAAGGTTATATTTTTCATTAGCATTTTTCTATCAGAGCTCTAATTGCAAGAGTACTCAAAGGGTCACAATTAGGGATTCTCATTATGAAGTACATTGGGTCCTATGGCACGCTGTATTTACAGTATATGACATTATAGAGAGTATCTTAGAAAAACATGGCTGAAAAGGCTGGTTTGTAAGGTATATGCAAGGTGCTAGGTTAACAGGTTAAAGAAACCTGTCTTATGGAAAAAAAAAAAAAAAAAAAAAAAGAAATGCCAGTGCATTTTTGACCAAGTTGGAGAGAGGGGGGGAAAAATGTTCTATTCTTTGAATTGGAGACTATAATTGCATATTATCTGAAATAGGAGCTTAAAATTAGAAAGAAGCTGGTAAAGATTTGATGTTATCTCCAAAAAAGTTTTCTACAAATGTAGTCTTAAAAAAAAAATAAATAAATAAAGCTCGCATTTACTCAGAGAGCCTTGTGAGAGGTGCAACAATATTTTGTCAATTGCCATCTTTACAGATTGGTTTTGATTCCTAGTGTTGACCTGATGGTTCATCTCCTGACCTGTGCACAGCACCCAGGAAATCAGAGAAGCTTCCTGATGCAATTTTCCAAGCTCTTTGTAGTGCGCAACTGTCTGAAACTTGCTTTAGAGATTCCAAACTTTAAGGCTTCTAGTACCAAAAAGGGCTTCCTTTCCCCACAGTCTTTTTAAACACTCAAAATGATTCTGGATTGGCTGAACCCATCATTTGAACCTATTCTTACTGCTTAAAACAGCCAATTCCTGTCCCTATCCCTAAACAGTTGCTAAGTGTGTATTGAAATAGATATCCTTGACTCTTTATCTCAGTTCTTGCAAAGTAGATTCTTGTTTTGTTGTTTACTTTGTTCCTCAGATTTTCTTGGACTATCAGTATAACTTCTTAGTAACTCTAAGGAGCAAGGACACAAAGGATGGAAAGAGAGGTCTTGGCTTGTCCCTCTCTCCTCAGTGCAGTCTTCCATCCTTTCAATCATGCTGAGACTTGGGTCATTTTCCAGCCATGGGTCCAGAGAAACAGCTTGAGGAGGAGGAGATCCCTTGGGGGGCCCCTTGGGAGGACACATGGAGCCCCTTAGGAAGGCCTTGTGGTGTCATGGAGCAGCCTTGTGTGTCCTTTACAAGTGTCCTTGGAGAGGCCTCGAGCTTTGCTCCAGCTCTGCTCTCTGGCATCTCCATTGGTGTTCTGAAATGTTTACCAACATCTCAGGGGGGTGGTGGTGCTTAGAGCACTATTGGTACCCCTCGTTCGAGTCCACAGCGGAGGAGAGAAACACCCCTGCAGAACTTGCAGAGGATTTGCTGCTCCTTTTTGCCTTTTGTTCCTGCTTCTCCAGGCTTATTTAGTTACCATAACAACACGAGGTAATTGTTAAATACATGCTGAGGGTTTTTTTTAGTTTCTTTGCTTGTGTTTAAAAGCCTATAATATGTAAAATAAGACCTCCTCAGTCACTCAGGAACTCTGTGATAATTCTGTTAATGGATTTTATTCAGGAATGAAAATATTGAAGTGATAAACATGGTGAAATATTTAAAAATAGCATCTTCCTTTTTGTCTCTAATACTCAAACTAGCTTGTGATGTAGCACTTACCAATTTGTAAATCTGGATTGAGACCAAAAAAAGGACCTACGAAGTCTCGTGGTTTCATGTCTGATGGCAGTCTCTTCTGAAAAGTAGTCTTAATCCATTTGAGATGCCACCAGGATTTACATAGCTGCAACATTGTCATATATTGCACCTCAAATGCCTAGCTCTGACTGCTCTCTTCAGCAGGGAAGATTACCTTTCTTAAATACATATCCAAAAGAAGGGGTGAAGCAGATTTCTAAATATATTCATTTTTTTCCGTTGCATGCTGTTATTTCCTGTGCCTTTTAGCGTGTCAGGGTAGAGGCTGTAAATAAGGGTCTTATACAACAGTAGCCCTTTTGTTGCTGGTCAGCAAACAACTGTGTTTACATGTTGAACCCTGTGTTTGGCACTGGCTCCTCAAAGTGAGGGGGAGTGCAAATGTTTACCAGATTTAACTTAATAGTGGCTTGTTCCAACTACTGCTGAATGGAGCAGAACATCATGGTGGGAAACAAATGTGTTTTTCTTTGCAGGACTTTGTAGTGGATAGAGTGCTGCATTGGCTTAACTTCAGGTTTCCACAAAGGACATCGTTAGTTGGAATTCAAGCCAAAACGCCAAGTCCTTTCTCCATAAAGGAAAGCAAACGTTGCGCTTTGCTTTAGCACTCTGCATTAATCAGAGGAGCAGACATTTCGGCAGTGAAGTGATGTCTTCATAAATATGATGAATATGGGCTGAGTCATGTAATTTTCAGCTTCAAAAATTAAAATTAATCCACTCTACATAAAGTTTGCGATTGCTGCCAACCCCGTGTGAGAGTTATGCTGCAGCATAACTTGCAAAGGTGAGGTAACATGAGGAAGGGAAGGCAAGTTGTGTGCGACGTTTGATTTGCTTGTTGGGGAAGGTGTGCAGGGGTTTTTCTTGGCTGCTGACGAATGGTTTGCAGTGTCAACTTTTGTCAGAGTTTAGTATGCCAGTCCTTTAGGAGCTTCAGGGTTTTCCTCTTCGCAACCAGAAAGCAGGACTGAACTTGTTCAAGGTTCTCTCGCTTGATCTCTGATCTGGTCCTCGTCCGCTGCTGGGGATGCTGCTTTTGGCTGTGTTGTAAAGTAGGACACCCATGATCCCAGTGCCAGGATTCACAGGATGTCTGTGTTTTCAAAAGGCAGAGGCAGAATAGCTGGATTCAGTATGAGCTTCAGAACCAAGAAATTATTTCTTATGTGTGTAGATAAACGTGTGGGAGCCATTCATTGCCAGCAAGCTGGTAACAAAGGAAAGTTCTTCCTTTTGGTCTTGAATCACCCCTTCCTGGCACCTAAGCTGTAGCTAGTGTTGTTAGGGGTTACACAGTAATTCTAGAGAGGATTTTTTTTCTATGGGTATATGACTATATGACTATACATGGCCTTAGCTTTAAACCTCAATAATTCTGCTACTTCAATCTCATATAACTTGTGTGGTTTATACTATCAACTGTAGCAACCGCAGTGATTTTTAATCAAGACTTAACAGATCAATAAACAGCTTGCAGCCAAGAAGCATTAATATGATACTAATGCAGATCGTTTGGTTGTGCTTGCCTAAGTGTAGATGCTAAGGTACGAATAAATAACCTAATAGTTTCTGTGGAATTGAAAACCTGCAGAGGTTAAATATCCTTCATGTGTAATACCTTCATCTTTCATTTGAAGCTTGCCGCTAAGGAAAGATCCTTTTTCCATGATGTGTTAATGATAAATATTCATTAATTTCATTCTTATTACTTGTTTTCCAGTTTATAATTATAGCAAAGGGAGATATCAAAGTACTATTTGTTACCAGATCAAATAAAAGTTAATGGACAAAATGCAATGTAAAAAATGATACTTTGCCTCTGTGTTTTAGCTTACTGATTTTTTTTTTAACCCATTAGCAACAATTGTTAAATCACATGGAGATATGATGCCAAATTTGAATTTCCAAACACAATACAGTGTTATACTTGGTGTGAATTTCTTGCCTAGAAAGTGCTTTTGAGAAATCCTCAACTCTCATAGGGTTTTGAAATGAATTATTTTTTTCTTCTGAGGAAATGTCCTGTATTACAGCATTATCAGTATAATACACCCAAATCCCAGCCACACTGAGATAAGTATTAATATTTTTTAGTCAGGGGAATTAATAAATCTTTCTTACTGGCTTTTGAACGCCCAACCGCTTCGTACTTTCTTCTGCGATTGTTGGTCTTTGCCTTCCTCCAACCTGCAGCTTTTTGTGTCCCTTCTCCTTCCAGTGATAACTGGCTTTGAAAAACACCTGCAGGTCTCTTGCCCCCTTCCATTGCCCTGGCAAGCTCCCCTTCTTTTATGAAATCTCCGGTGTTTTCTGTAAATTTTGTGTCTGCTCTCACATTCCAGCAGAGACACCAGCAGTCTGATGAATGCTGGATGCAGTTAGATACATTCTTTGCTAATTGTACAAAGCATGTCCGTGGATGTCCATGATGTCTTGTCCTTTTCTTTTTAAAACTGAAATTTATATTTTCTTAGTCTTAACCTGCTTGACCAAATGGGACCATAATCATTTTGTATGACAGGCTCAGTCTTTTAAGAATGACTGTCATGTGAAGTTTCCTCTCTGTGACTTAGCTAAGTTATCCTGTAGAGTGGAAGCATCAAGGGCATTTGGCCTGTCTCCAGAAAGCAAGTTCAAGGTTGTGTTTTTGTATAAAACATCTGACTTGCCACATGGGACCATTTTTTTTCCTTCAGTAGCTGCAAAAAGGTAAAAGTTTTCTGTTTGTTTCCCTGCTTTTGCTAGGGTTTAACATGAGGCAGAACCTTAGCAAGCTTGTATAAAATTGTCACTTTCAAGTTAGACGTTTTCTTTCAGAAATAATTAACTGCACTATTTTTAAAAGTAGCTTCTCTTGTATATTGGTTGCTTTTTATGATCCACTGCAGTTATTGAAACACTGTTCTGCATCAATATAAAAAGTTTACTACTTCTCATGGAAGACTGATGCTTTTACTCATCTGTAACCTACGTAAAAGATACCAACTGTATCTTCAGAACATTTTAGAAAGCTATTTTTATTCCCATTTCCCTCCCTGTCTTTCCCCACTTCCTGACATCTTGGCTGGTCTATCTCTAGATGCTAAAGGTGAGGCTCACAGTGATGAAAACATCATGAGTTGTTGGCATTTGTTTTGTCATCTTGTGTGTCTTCACTACTTCAGTTTTTAGTCATTGCTGAACAAAGAAGACTTGATGTTGGTATGGAATTATTCTACTATATAAAGCATAACCAATGTGATACACTTAGACGCATAAAATATTGAAGCACACACAGAGATCAGATCCTACGCTTCAGCTGGACTTCCAGCTTTCTAGCTATAAAAGGAAATCCTTTTGGAGTAAAGTCTGGACATTGGCAAGGTTGATGAACATCACCTTCTGTCAGATAGCGTGCATCCCTGGCAGCGCGCTGTAAATGCTGATCTCCCTTTTATTTTTAGCAAACCATTAGTGTCTTGCAGGGAGCGTGGGAGCGGTAGTCAAAGCTAGCAAAGGACGGCTATTAAACCCAACTGCTGAAGCAGGTGCTGGGTGGCATCCCCTGCACTTAAAATGCAAGGCAGGCAGTGGCCTTGCATTTTAAAGGTGTGTGAAGAGCAAGTCCTGTCTTGAAAAAGGTCATAGTCTTCCTTTTGGCATTGCTAGATTGTGGGTTTTGGCAAACTTCTTTATTTTTTTGTCAGCATACACAAATTTTCTCTGTTTTTCAATTCACTCTTCATGTGATATTTGGTAGGGATCTACTTCCAGTCTGTGTTTCCCAAGGAAGTGAGGGTAATATGATCAGATTGGCCTACCTGTCAGCCCCTTTCCTTACCACTCTTCCCTCACCCCAAAAGAAAATAACCCCCAACATTTTGGGTGATAACTAACTGCCAGTTTTCATTAGTTCTGACCGAGAAGTGGAATTCTTAAGAAACTGTAAATCTGGGTGAAAACTGGTGGTTTAAGTGGAGGAGGAAGCTCCAAGCATTTGCCAGGAGGCAACCAAGTAGAATCTAGTCTTTATCCATCCCCAGCAGGAAGAGGAGGGCACAGGGACTGTGCAGGTCTCAGCACTGGTCCATAATGCAAGACAGGCCTGTGGGGAATGAGGTGGCAGCTTCATCAGTTTATTTCCAGCTCTGTAAATTGCCTTCTTACTTGCATAGTTGCTTTCTTCATCCTTCTTTCCTTTGGCTTTGTTTCATTCACTTCATTCCACTTCATTTCACTTTACTGAACCAATGGTGTTTCATGAGTTTGTTACTTCAAGTATTTTAGAAGTTGAAGTCTGCAGCTTTCTATATGAAAAAGAAGAAACAAAACTGTTGCACAGAAACTTAGCAGGTATCTTTTTATCATTAGTCACATTTAAAAAAAAATCCCTTACAGAGCAAAATATGGACCTCACTTTAATTCCAGCTCCTTAATTGCATGTGCCTAGTTTCATACGTACACTACTAATAAATAGTAGTTCTGTAGTTTTTCCAGACTACTACTACTATTGTGGATCCTGTGGTCAAATACCTCCTCTGAGAGGATTTACAAAGAAATAGATTGATACCTGAGATGTATCAAATAGATTGATCATGAGATGTGTGATACAATAGATATTGAGAAAGTTGTATAGCAACACAAGACGAAAACCTCAAAATAACTTAAAGAAAAGCAACTTAAGTTTCCTCCTTAATTGCATGTGCCTAGTTTCATACGTACACTACTATAAATAGTAGTTCTGTAGTTTTTCCAGACTACTACTACTTTTGTGGATCCTGTGGCCAAATCTCTCCTGTGAGAGGATTTACAAAGAAATAGATTGATACCTGAGATGTATCAAATAGATTGATCATGAGATGCATGATACAATAAATACTGAGAAAGTTGTATAGCAACACAAGACAAAAACCTCAAAATAACTTAAAAAAAGAAAAGCAACTTAAGTTTGTACAGGAGAAGTCTTACAGAAATGAAGTTGAGAACTCTTCTTGCTATAAATGAATGATCCAACTCTTCTTGGCAGTGGAATCAGAGCTAATTGGAATTAATGCGCTCCTGCGGATCAGAACTATCTTAACTTCTCTAACTGAAAAGCAGCTGTTGCAGCACCATAAATGCTTGTTAAATAGTTGGCTTGGTGTCCAGCTCCAGGACCTAGCAAAACATGCAGTCCCATAAGCTTTCTGTTTGTAAGAAACTAGAGATCTGATTGTTCAAGACTAAATTCTGTAAGTATAGACGATATTGATGCATTTTTTTTTTCCTCTGCAGTTGATAAATTTATTACTGTGGTGTACACTTGGGTATTAGTTGATCAGCACCAGGGCTGAGCATTACTTGTGTTTCATACTTCTTTGAATAGTTTCAAGGGTGTGGGGCCTTGTGTTTGAATCTCTGCAGTATATTTTCCTCTCAGTTACTAACCCGGAGCAAATCATATTTTTTCACTACCTTTTGCAGAGATATTTTGGTTTCATGCAAGTCTTAATTTTCAATGTGCTTCCCTTTTTCCTCCCCCCTCCCCCAATGCCAATTCTTCTTCTGCTTAACCATGAATCTTAATTCGTACAGCGTTACTTAAGAACTTTCTTGTCCACTGTCACTTAAATCAAGGATATACTGTTAGAAAAGTATAGTGTAGAAATAATAAAAAGGGAAGATGACATGGTATTTAAGAGTAGTAATATGTCTGTTGTTATATGACGTTTTTATTTCTAATAAAACATTAAAGACGTAAAATCTACATTTTAATATGGAATTGTTTTTCTGAAGCAGATAAAATTCAGAACAACTTGTAATCAGATTTGTCAGGAATGTTGATATTAATACAGTGTGCATTTATCTATTGCAATAGGTAAAAAACCTGATTTCACAGCCAGAGACAGATTTGTCATTCTTGCCATTTCTTTATCCAGTTTACTATGAAGTTGCTAGGCATATCAGTTTTTATTCTTGCAGATCATTTTCTTTTTGACAAACAAATAACCTTTCTAAATAATCTATTGCCAGTGTATCCCAGTGTCTTTATTTAAATAAAGAACGTTTGTCTTGCAAGCAGTAGAGAAGGTAACACTTGGAATTAATTGCTCCATTTGCGGTCAGCTACACAGTTGGCATTCATGGGCTCATTTTTTGACTTCATAAACGAACCAGAGTAGTTTCTCTAGTGCAAAAAGCCTTGGCGTATTCCCCTGTCTGTCTGTCTTTCCTGGAGAAAGAGCATGCTAGAAAATATCAGTAGCTCTGTAGTTCCGCAGAGCCACTGCTTAAACTTTCTGTTTCTTTTACCAGAAACAAAAAATCCTCAAACGTATTCTTGTTTTATTAATGCTCTGTGTCCACTGGTGTAAGCTAACTGCGTTTCCAGGCTGTGATTATCCCATTTCTGCTATCGAGGATTAAGGCTAAGTCTATAAAATATTTTATGGGATATGGTCATTTATTTTGGGAAAGGTACAGTGTTTTGAGGTAATGGGTAGACTTGAAAATTGGGTAAGGAATACTACATGCTTGTGTCTTAGTCAAAAGATAACTTGCCAATCCCTTTGCACTAAATGTTTAGACTTGAATTAATGGTTGAATGTGCCACCTTCACTTCATGTTTATAAAGTAAAAAGAAACGTAGAAAGGACACCTAACTTAGAGAAAGTCATACTGGCAGGAAGCCTAGATTTTTTAGCTAATGACTTCATCAGAGCAATGCATAGCTTGCTGCTTAGCATGGTAGTGTGTTCTCTGGCCAAAAACATAACAATTTGATCATACCAGCTTTCTAATGCTTAGCATTTTTCATCTGCTTAAAGAATTTAATACCAATCTACAGCACTTTATTACAGCAGAATCCGTGTCAGACAGCATGTGAAGATGTACACGTACTCTGTGCTGTTTGGTTTGGTTATATGGAAAGTGATTATTTCAGATGGGAATTTCGTTTGCCTTAAAATTCATTTTTGTCATGCCAAAAATTAATTCAAAACTTTTTCAACAATGGAAGACCTGTCATCTTCATCCAATTCCCACATTTATATTTTGTGGGTTTAAAACGTGGGAAAATAAATTGTATCCACTCAAGTTATGCCAGTAAAGATTTTATTTTATTATTTTTTTCTGAAGACTAGTGTGAGTATGGTTTGAAAATCAAGCAGTTCACCTTAAAGCCAAGTGCTTATGAGTCTAAAGTTTGATACGGGCTGCTCAGCCTTTTGCAAGGGTGATCTACACTCAAAAAGACCTTCCTGTTCTTTGGGAACATAGAGTAACTAAGGTGGCTGAAAAAGATCAGCAGGTCCTAAGGCAGTTCTAAATCCAAACAGAAGAAGAAAAGTCTTTATCTCTTTTCCTTCTCTTACCCCAATCAAGACCTTCAAGGCCACTTGTAGAAACTCTGTTTTTAGGGCGTTACTCAGTTTTGTGGTCATCATGTTCAGACTTGTAAGCATGGGGGTGTTTGAGGAGGTGCAGAGGGACTTAATTTTTTAAAACTTATGAGAGGTCAGATGAGTCGTTTGAAGATGAATCGTTTTGAATTCACTATGTGAATTTATTTGTAATTATGGAATAATTCAAGATATGTACTGTCTGTTTGCTTATATTCTCCTTTGAATAGTGATATAAATAACAGTTTTAAATTATTTTCATCTCTAGATAATGCTTTTTTTAATTGAACTGTTGTCCTTCTGCTTTTTGTTCAGTGCAAGCATGCTTTATTATGCATAAGTGTTTCAAGATATATGGTATTTTTCTGTATGCCCTAAGGGCCCCTCTCTGCTTATTTTCTCCTTTGCTGATGAACTATTGATTATTAGCTGCATGAACTATGTGCTAATACAGCTTTGCTGCAGGAGAGGGAGGATTTGGGTCTAAAATGATGTTTTATCCGTATTCTAGAAATGTAGCACTTTACCTTTGTCACTTCCTCTCAATATCAGGCAGTATCTGCCTAGGCCACTCATCCAATTATTATACCATTATGTATTATTAGGAACTTGAGAAACAATATAGTAATTCCTCAACCACTAACTCTGTTCTTTTCACAAATATGGATATAGTTTTTTGGGCATAGCTTGTTCTTAGGTAGGAATGATGATTAAGGTAATTTTGTGGTAGTTCAACTGCATCCATTTCAGCTGCTGAATTGTTTCGTTATATAACTATTCCAGCTTTTAAAAAGAGAGAGAGAGAGAGAAAAAAAAAGAGAGTTTTCTTATTTAGGAACTTGGCTTTTTATGCTAGATTTGAAAAATGATGCTCATCTTTTTAGGTACTCGAATTCATTCACTGGTTAAATTGTGCAATAGATTATGAAATGGTACAGGGAAAAACAACAAAAAAAAACTCCTAAACTCTCAGTTATTTTATTTGTGTGAGGTTTTACTGTTTTGTAGTACCTCAAGGGAGGCAGTGAGGAGGATGGTGCTGGCTGCTTTTCACTGGTGGCCTCTGATAGAACTAGAGGAAACAGCCGGAAACTGAAGCACCAGAAGTGCCACATGAACTTAAGGAAAAATTTCTTAACAGTGAGGGTGACAGAGCACTGGAACAGGCTGCCCAGAGAGGTTGTGGAGTCTCCTTCTCTGGAGATCTTCAAAACCCGCTTGGATGCAGTCCTGCGCCACGTGCTTTAGGTGTCCCTGCGTTTGCAGGGGGGTTGGACTAGATGATCTCTAGAGGTCCCTTCCAACCCTAAGCATTCTATGATTCTATGATTCTATGATTCTATGAATTGTTTCGTTATATAACTATTCCAGCTTTTAAAAAGAGAGAGAGAGAGAAAAAAAAAGAGAGTTTTCTTATTTAGGAACTTGGCTTTTTATGCTAGATTTGAAAAATGATGCTCATCTTTTTAGGTACTCGAATTCATTCACTGGTTAAATTGTGCAATAGATTATGAAATGGTACAGGGAAAAACAAAAAAAAAAACTCCTAAACTCTCAGTTATTTTATTTGTGTGAGGTTTTACTGTTTTGTTTGTTTGTTTTTTGTTTATTCAATGACTATTTAAATAATGCTACATTCACTTACATGCCTGTATAGTACATTATTGTGACTAGATCTTAGTGTCTTTGTAGATAAAGATATGATGTATATGGTGATATTGTGACAGTCTCTTGTGAAAGCTGCTGAAACGCCGTTACTGCAGGCCTTTTGGCTAAGGAAATTTTGCTAGTATGAAGTTAATTGGCTGGAAGATGCCTAGTTGCCGCAGACGTTATGCTGAAAATACTATACATGGTATTGACAGGGCAATTGAGGACACTTCTCAAATGTGTGTGCATGAAATAGCTTCATTAGGTTGAAAATGTCAATTTGTATCTGAACATGCTCAAGTTTCAGACCTACAGTATTGATGGATGTTCAAAATGTCAGTGCCATAGCATTTACAAAACTGCTTTTTTTTTCAGAGCTCAGAATTTGAGACAATAGCCCCATTTGGGACTAAGCAATGCTGATCCATTTAGAAGGTTGGATCATTCATATTCTTGAATCAGGTAGCATACTCTTAATTTTGTTTAGATGTATAATTTATATGAAAACACAGGGGCTGTCAGTGCTGAGTAAGAACTGAAGGATGAAAATGCTATGTTCCTGGAGAAGAAGAAAAAAAAATTCAAATCTCTATTGCAAGCACAAATGTTTTACTGCATTTCACATGTAACCAGGTTAAATCAAATGTAATTCTCAGAGGGGCAATAATTGTCACATTTAATCTACAAAATGGAATAGAGCAGGAAACATTAGCATCATATAACTGAGTATATTGCATGTTTTCAAGGTTACAGTCTGCCATTCCCAGATGTGGTGATCTCTCATTACAGCAATCATGTGCAGGAGCAGTCAAAGGAGATCTGTTGGCTCTGCTTTCATATTCATTAGGGCTAATGCAACATCCTTTCCACGTGCTTTTTATCCAGCTTAGTGTCTTCTGTTTTTTTTTTTCCCTTTTTTTCCCCCTCTCATCAAGCTTTCTTTCCTTGTTAACATTCCACACAGAATTGCGACTAAAATATTTTCTCATTCTTTTTTTAGAACTGTGGATTTTTTTCCTTTAAGTTAAATAAATAGTTCTTGGTGTTTAATGTAATAGCAGTGAGAAGCTATCACACTATTGGAAAGTTTTCAAGCAATTTTGTTTTGCAGAATGGCAAGATCAGTCTGTTCCAAGTACACTGTTCATGCACTTCATTTATAACATTTCAGCGTCACTAATTTTGGAAAAAAAAATGCAGTGTTCTGGAATAGTGGCAGTGCACAGCTCTGTAGCATCACCTACCTGCTTAATATGTGCTGATTTTTTTCTATCTCCAGGAGAGAGACTATTGACACTATGGTTCTGTATGTAGCATAGGTGCGTGTTTGTTTCTTAACCTTCAATCCAAAGCTTTCCTTTCTGTTTTAGAAGGGAATATTTTCTTGGTTTCACTGTGAACTTCAATGGATAAATGTCTCTTGTAAAAGAGCTATTATCTTTTCTTTGCTCCTGGTACTTTTTTTTTTTTCCCTTCTCTCTCCTTGTCTGACCATTTTGTAATTTTTTTGTCTAAGTGATTTTGTACATTTCCTCTCTTCTCTTTCTGGTTTAGATCTTGTTATTTCCCCATAGAGCTTTTCAGGAAGGGCTTCTGTTCAGGAAAGCCAGTGTTAGCTGAACGAAGGTGGTTTTGGTAGGGCTCCCTCGGCAAGCAGGGAGGAGAGTCCATGTCCTTCCGCAGGCCGCTCAGCGCAGGCCTCGTGCGCCTCAGCACCTGCTCATGCCTTAGCTTCAGCAGAGCAGATGTACGAAGCTTTATGTGGGGGGAAAAAGAGAGTTTTATTAGACCAGTTGCGAAAGAGGGTTTTATTAGACTAAAATTCTCAAACTAACCATAATAATCTCCTCTTAGAGATGTTCCTGTTACCATGCTTGCGTGCGCTTGCAGGTTGCCAAGATGTGAAAGTCCTTAGCTCTTGTGATCTGACAGCCGGTGCTGTGAATAGGTTCTATCTGAAAAAGAGTATTCTGAAGTCGACTTAGTGGTGCAAGTAAATTGCTTTCAGGAAGTATGGGTGAGCTGGAATTGCTATAAAAGCTTTGTGTCGAAGAAAACCTGGCATTTTAATAGCTAATGCTCTGAAGCACTTCTGCGATCCTAGAAGCCAGTGCTCACCAAGCAGTCCTAAAGTTGTTATTTATGTATGTTATTTGTCCCATCTCTTGATGCTCAAAAAATCAATTTTTTAGCTCACTGGATTTGGCAAAGAAACAACTTCATGGTTAGGATGTAAGACGAAGTATTAAAAAGGCATCTGTAGAGCTGACCCTACTATTCTGAGGTGTAACAGCTTTTTGCTGTGTTTGACCTACTCCAAACAGATTCATCTGCTGTAATCACGTTGCTGTGCTCAGGGCAGGCTTGAGGATTAGGGGCGGTTTAGTGAGAATTACAACCCAAACTGAACTGACAGGGTCGGATTTTCCTCCTCCTTGCCCCGCCACAGCCGCGTACGCATGTTTGAGCTTAGTTATCCTGGCATGTTTCTGTAAAATCCTAGAGACTTAAACTTAGGTACGTATTGAAGAGGATTTCCTTCAATGACAGGATGCATTAAGTTTAAAAGCTCAGATTTCCATATCTGCTTGGGCTCTTCATGTATTGAAAATCTTTATTCTTATCAAGCCTCAGGAATTCTGAAAATCTCTCTCCTTGGAAGTAAAGGTCTTTTTTGCTTTGTGTTTGTTTTAAGTTTCGGGGTGTATTTTTTCAAGTTTCAGGCCATGAGGACTGTTTTCAACTCTGTCTAGATTCAAGGTAAGCTTGCCATGCTGTGGCACACTGAAATAATGTCAACGAACAACGTTTCTAAAAATGACATTGAAACAAAATTCCAAAAGTCTTCAGCGTTGTGCTTTCACAAAATGTTGATTTATATGTGCCGCTTCCCTGTTTGCTTCTATTTAGAACGGAAATAATCATGTTTTTGGGGTAAGTTTTGCTAGAGGATATTTGTCAAATGATACTTTGCAGTGCTCTTCACTTAACCAATGGAAAATTTTACTCTTGTGATGAAGAATTAACAATGCTAAAATCGTATCAGTTACAGCTACTATAATCGTCGTAATTGGCATAGATAAGTACTTTTTCTTCAAAAGTTGTCACAAAAAAACTGTTTAAAGCAGTGTTCAATCTCAGGCAAATCCGTTGATCTCAGCTGTTGTGGTGCATAGTTTCCCTTAATGTGAGAAGCCTTAAAATCATTTCAGTCTTTAAAGGGTGAAATCAAGACGTGATTTATGCTTGAAACAAGCAGAGGAGGCAGTGCAGATACAGTGGCTCTTCTGTCAGAAACATGTCTAAAATTATTTGCAATGTTGTGTAATTGCTGGCATTTTCAAGTAGTTATTAGGTATCGATCTGCTTAATAATATGTGGTATTTGTAATATTTTCAGAGTGGTAGAAGCATATATATATATAAAAAAGTAATAAAAAGTAATAATAATAAAAAAAAAACCTAAGGAAATGCAGCCTTTCCATTTGACTTATTTTGAGGGAAGAGTGATTTGGGTTCAAAGCGCTGCCCGCGTTGCTAACAGCTCCCGAGAAGCCTGGCAAGCCTGTGAGGATGCGACCAGGAGGCGCTTCTGCAGCCGGCGGATCCGGAGCCATTTCAGTTTGGGTGAATGCAGGGGCAGAGGGGAAGGTGCCTTAGCCTTTGGGGGCTGCTTTCCATGAAGCCTCCACGGGGAATCGTGGGTTTCACCAGCAAACTGCGTTCGGGAGGTTTGGGCAGGCCTGAGCACGGCAGCGGGCCCGAGCCTTCGCGGTCGGGCCTCAGGCGGCCCCCATGGCCTAGCGTTGGCTCTTGGAGTCTTTCCCAAGCGGTGCGTGCTGGAGGATTCACCTGCCACGTGGCCACCCCTGCGGGAAGGCTGCTGCCACGAGGTGTGTTTGCCCTCTTCAGAAAGGGTTAAATTACTGCGCTATTACCAGTGTGATTTTATGTAATGAACCGCAATCAGAAATAGTATGCGAGGCTGATTAGAGCTGTTGATGCAGTGAAACAGGAGCACACCCACACATGTACTTTCTGTAGGTAATTTGCTTGTGGAGATTTAGTGCTGGAATCTAAATGATTTCAAATCTGTTTTCATTTTATAAAATGTTGTGCATGCCTGCAAATCATCAGCACATGTAGATATTTCCTTTTGCCTACCATAGCTGGAGAAAATCAGACAAGGCAAATAGGTTTTTGCATGATACTTTATAAGCTTTTAATGAAATAAACCCAAGTTGACATGCTGGACTGCATTTTGCACTTGAGAAGCAGGAGTTGCATCTCTTTCATTTTTGGCAGACTCTGTAGTCCAATTTACAAGTAAGCCAATACATCTTCTTAACAACCAGTTCCCTGGTTTTCGTGTAGAAGCACAGCTGGAAAAAAGAAATTTCCAGTATGTTATGAAACCTCTGTGTGTCTGCACCATCGGGGGGCAGGCTGGGGAGCCCCAGGTTGCTCTGGTTTTGCCTAGAGATAACTAGGAGCCGTTATCCGCAGGGATTTGCTGTGCGGCCTCTCCAGGTGTGGGGTGAAGCTGCGCTGCGTGCTTGCAGCAGACTCATTCTTGGTTCAGCTGTGAAATATATCTTATAGGTGTTAGCGTCACCCTAGGCTTTCTTCTCAGTTTTACTTGGTCAACTTGACTGGCTGGATTTGCAGCCAGCCTTCCCTAGGCCGCTTCTCCCTGAAAATACAGGGACCCAGTGTTTTTTAACATAAATTCTCACCACACATCTGCAGGAGATAATGTATATGGCCAGATAGATTGAGTCCCTCTGATTTCCACAGATCAGTGCCTTCAGTGGCTGGTTCATGGCTATCTCAGTGCCCAACTTGGATGTTTACAGTTGCCTTTGTTATCCAGAGTATGTTAGAGCTATAGGGTGTAATGCATCTATGTAAAGAGATCAAAGGGTAGCATCTTCTCGTTGATCATTGCTGAGGAATTTATGCAAGATAGTAATTTTAATTAATGAAAAACTTTTACATTAAAGATTACTCTGTTTAGGTCTACTGCATAGAACCTGAACACCCACTCCTGGTGCAGTGAAATGAGTCAAGGAAAATATTTGCATCCAGCTTTTACTGTTTTTTAAGCCATAAGTCTAGCATTTCTACAGCACAGATTTCTGCTGAGTAACTGCACATTTTAATGAGGCTTTTTCTCCTTCCTAATGGTTTATTCACCATTCATAAGACTTGAGATATTTTAGAGTTAGAATAATTTGATACCTACAGCCAGTCTCACATGTATTCCCCATGTACATTCCCATACAGAAAAAAGAATACAGGCAGAATAGTCATTATTTTAGTGAAGTACAGGGCTTGTGTAAATATACTCTGTTTTCTACTAGATTTTTAGAGCTATTAGTTGGTTTATCCATCTATCTTTTGATTTTACAGCAAAAGCTTCAGGCTATCCTTTCAGTTTTTAAGGTGCTGTGATTAACAAATGTGATATACTCGACTTCAGCACCAGATGCCTGGTGCTCAGAAATAAGTTTCAGTTGTTTAGAGATCACAGGCTTTTTTTTTTCTCCTGGAATTTCATATCCCAAATTTGCCGAATGCTTACTTAAAAACATGTTTGTATTTGAAAGCATGCAATCTTAGACATTGGAAGCATCTACAAAAAAACAGACAAGAAAAGATATATAGGAGTCCTACCTATGTGGAGGTTGAGCCATTTATTCCTTCACTGTTGTAAAAATGGTGTTTTGGAAAATGAATGCATGTGACTGTCAAAGGACAAAAAGCTTTGTATGTATTTTCTCTAAAATAGCAAACTGAATTCTCCCCAGGGATCTGTGCTGTCATGCTTGCTTATGTTGTATATGGTTGGAAGCCTAAAAGGTTTTTTGGGTGGATTTATGGTAACTCTTAATTTCAATATATGCAGTATGTTTGTCAAATTGTAGCCTAAGATAATGCATCTTCTTGGTCTGTGGGATGATCCCTGTGGTTTGTAATGAGCAAAACTAACTGTAACAACAACAACAGCAAAAAGGATCATGAGTTTTTCACTTTTGGGCAACCTATTATTACTTGAGAGGGTTTCCACAAGCTTGAAAAATATGCAGTGCCTTTTTGCATCAGCTGCCTGTGAAAGGGTTACCAGTTTTTATTTGTATATATGCATGAAGCAGATTTAAGAAAAGCTAAATGTGGTTTCAGAGAGTTTTCTTGCAGTGCTAAACTTCCAGATTGAGGAGGCTTATCAGAGAAATCATTGTTCAGAGAAACTCACCACCTGGTTAATCCATCTACATCAGTCAAAACTGTTCTAGATATTTGCTGGTGGTAAAAGAAAATTATTCAGAATCCCTTGCAAGTTTAGTACTTACCTGATGGTGAAACTTGTTCGCTTTCATCTCGTATGAGTATCCAAATAAACCTACATGGATCACTCTTTTATTCAAACCTTCTACTTTAATGTCATATGTGATTAAGGTCCCAGCCCCCCCGCCTTCATGTTGCTCTTACATGCCAGTTTTTTTGAGGGATAAAAAGTAATGTCAGTCTTGTCATTTTAAAAACTGTCTTTGGAACATGGTTTAAAACTATCATTGAATTTTTAGGGTTTATTTTAGTGGAAGACTGGAGAATTCAGCTGGGCACACTTCATCTTGTATGTTCCAGTGTGTCCAGAATAGTATTTAGAAATCCTCTCTAAAATATTATCAAAGTTTTGTTTACAAGTCTTATCTTCTTAGGTTTTTTTTTTTTTTTAATTAATTTCCTTTCTCAGTGTCACACACTTGACTTGTATATGGCCATCCATTGAAACAAAAGATACTGTACTTCTTGCAAGGATTATTTGAGGATTATGTGCTTCCATATATGTTCAAAAAAGTAAGCTGTTTAACTAAATGAAAAAAAAAACCCACACACACCCATCTAATACTCTGTAACCCATGTGTTCTAGACTATGGGGGTTTTTTTGCTATTATTTTTATTCTGTTTTTACTTTACACAGTTTGACAAATACTAAGGATTCATATTTTTGCATCAGTTTGTTGTAGAATCTATCCCAGGCTATTAGGTTTATAGTTCAATATTTGTTTTCACAGAATGAAAATTTGGTTCTGTTTGGAGGTGATTGCATTTTCATTAAAAAATAAATCTTTTCTAGTTGCAGCAGAAACAGTTCTTAAATGACAAGATTGCTTTAAACATTCTCATTACACTTACATGCTCTTGTCTTCCATATTCTCAAAACTTGCATGCAAAAATATAAAACTGCATAATAAAAATGTGTATGCCTGTGCACAAAAGTGTCTTTTTGAGGGCCAAGTATATTTTAGTTTTGTGTGAGATAAACGTAGAAGATTACCATGTAATAAAGTGTTTTAATAGGGCGGAGGAGAATTTGGCTATGCGGATGATCAAGTGTCTTTCATTACCTGCTATTTCAAATGCAAGTAATTCTATAGCATAATTCTGTGATGGGGCATGCAGCCCCATCACGGGTCACTGCTGTACTTGCAAGGCACCAGGTGAGCGCCTGGCTGCGGGAGCTGCTTTGGTGCCGCATGAGGAGCGTGGAGCATCAGCAGGGGCTGCTCTCTGCAAGCCGGCCACCATCGCTTATTACCCAGCGAACATTCTTACAGGAAAAAAAGACATTGCTGTTTTAGTTGTCTGCATTCAAAATACTTGTTTTTAAGAATAACTTGAATTTGTCTTTCACTTTTTAAATAGTACTTGATTTTTACCTATATAACTTTCATTTGCTCTCGGTGGGTTTTTCTAATGCACAAGGACTGCGTGTAGACAGCAGTAATGTAATTTGTATTATCAAAACATCAGATAGGGGTGTAAAAATATGATATTTTGATTGATAAGGTGCTCGGTTGTCTTTTGAGCAGCTTTTGGTGGGTGAACGAAGTGATGTCTGGAACTGAGATTGCTGGCAGTGGTCCTGCTCTGCAGACCCTTAGGAACAGCCTCCCCGCTCGTGATTTCTGAGCTCCTGCATTGCAACAGTCTCTTCAAATCAGGAGCAATAGTTGCAGGAGCATGTTCAGGAATGCGTGTGAATATGGAACACTCTCCAGATGGTTGTTACAAAGGTGGTTTGAAATAAAGCCTGTTAATGTTGTGTCTGATTTAACTTTGACTTTTAAGAAGCTGTTCTTGGTTTTCCTCTAAGTATGTGACTATATAATCAATCAACCTATGGAGCAACATTAGTCCGCAAAGATTTGGAAATCAGATGGCTTTTTATGCAGACAGCAAAACAACTATTTTGCAATTCTTCTGGCATGCCTTGGGTTTAGGGAGAAGCAACTGCAATGATAGATCAAAGGAATAACATTGTTTTGGGAAAATTATCTAAATACTAGAACAGTATTTTTTTTTTTTTTTTAAATTTTAGTAATCCTCTTATCCAAGTAGAACTCAGGCAAACATCCCTCAGAAAAAAAAGAGCTTTAAGGGTTATGCTCTGTGATACTTAGAAGAAGCATCCTAATGGAGGGGGCTCCAGCAACCCTTCGCCTTGAGTATTGTGGTAGCCTCCTCTGAACTGCGAGAGTGCAGAATTGATGCAGAGGTGTGGGATGTAATTCTAGCTTGGGATATTCTAGTGTTCAAGTCAAGAATAATGGAATTATGAGTGGAAGGTCATAACAGAGCAAAACGTGCTCAAATGCAGGGTCCCCGTCATTGCCTTGCTGTGTCTCTCAGTCACAGAGCTTTTGCAGTGTCTTATTTACCATCCTGGCATGTCATGAGCACTGTAGTCCTGCGACTGACAGTGAGTGTGACTGTGCAGTTGTGATTGCATTGGTTTCTCAGGCAGGTGAGCTGGCATAGTGTGCTGGGAGCTGACCAGTAATGTCTCTCTAGTGATTTCAAATCCATTGCTAAACCTTAAAAATTGATTTAATCTAGCATAGGTTAAATAAAACATTCGTGTGTTTTAAGGTACACCACATCAGGGAAACTTAAGAATGAAGTATTGGTAAAGCTCAGCGGATCAGAACAGGTAATTGCAACAGATAACATTGCATCTTCTGAGTACAAGTGTTCCCTTCCTAGGATTAGGGAACAGTAAATCATTTGGAAAAAGAGGTAGAAATGCAGAATTACACACAAATGGGTGGCAAATTTCAGAGCAACATAAATCTGGGTGGAAGGAGAGGAAGATACCGTGATAAAACACTCAGGAGAATCTATCCTGCACTCTCTGCAGCTCTGACGTCTTTCATGAATCCTATTAACATAAACAAAACCCAACAATTCTTCTGAACATAACAAAAATAAAGCTGAGAAGCTAGTAAACTATCAAATGTTGTTCTTCTAATAGCCCTTCAGTTTATGGAAACGTCCTCTGAATGAGAAACCTTTTAACTTGTCTTCGATTATAATGAAGTTAATCACAGAAAAAAAAAGATCGAGTTAATAGCTAACTATATAAAGCCAAGTAGTTCTAATGATTAAATTAAATTCTTCTCCTCTGAGAAATTCATTTTATGAAATTAGACATTATTTTCTGCACATATAATAACTTAATTGACTGATAAATGAATATTTTCCTTCTAGGATTTTGTTCGGTGTTAGAATTCAGGTAAGAATTTGTGATACAAATACCTGAAGCTTTCATATATGCAATATTTATCATTTTTCTCCTTTGTTTTTCTGTTAGCAGAGAAGCTGCTAGTTTTCAGCGTTTACGGTTGTGTAAATTCTACTAGGAAAAGTTATCAAGGATAACTGATGTAACTTGTGCTTGCTGTGTAGTTTCCCAAGTGGACTAAGTTTCAGTAAACAATATAGAATAGAGGTGATTTTACTTGATGATTGTTAGTGACTTGATGTAAAATGGAATTCTGGACCTCCTATCCTAAAATAAGGAATATTTTAGAATAAACCTGATAATGTTGTATTTACCATCATCTACTATATTTTACTGTTTGTTTTTCTGGAGAAGGTGTTGAAGGAGGAGAGTTGTAGAGGTTTGACAAAAGTGAGACTTTTCTAGAATTTAAAAAGCAGATTCCCTTCTTCTCAAATTTCTAATTATAAGGTGACATTTGTTAATAAGGACCGATGCTGAAATATGAAGTCTTTCCTCTGGAACATTATGAACCATAAATTATTTGGTGCTGAAAAATCCATCTCTGCCAACAGCAGAAAATTAGAATCGTGAGGATTCACAATGCGGCAGTCTAAAATCCCAGTATGTGTCTAGCAGGTAGAAGAGAATCATTGCAGGTAGAAGGACCTCAGGTTTAAAAAAAAAAAAAAAAAAAAAAAAAAAAAAAATCAGTTAAAAAAAAAAAAGGAACTAAAAATGAAAGAAAAGAAAAACCTCATTGAAGATTGTATGGGAAATATCTAAGCAGAGTAGAATTGAAGTAGCCGAGTTTAAAACAGATTAAAAAGCAATTATTAAAGAGAAAATAAAAATACCAAGTTAGAAAGCAGAAAGATAATTCAGAATTTTTTATAGGAACAGAAGAACAGCAGGCAGCTAGTTTCTCTCTTAAAAAAAACCTTGTTTTAGGTAATTTGATTCATATCAACGAGACAAAGGCAAGAGAAGAATTTAACAGATCAGAGTAAAATACTAACTTACTTTAATCATTTAGTATTTGTATTCCAGCTGCTACAGCAGATGAAGAAGGATGCTTATGGAAAACTGCAGAACATGAAACAGCTGGTTCTTAGTATAATCCATCCTTGATGCTGAGGAGCAGGAGAAATATTTCCTTTGGAAAATGTACTGTGAAGCTGTGTGGCTAATGGCTGTACCGTATATACAATATCTCAGGGGTACAGAGCACTGACATAGAATCTCTTAATTCTTAAGGTTGGAAGGGACCTCTAGGGATCATCTAGTCCAACCCTCCTGCACACGCAGGGTCACCTAGAGCACGTGGCACAGGGCCACATAAAAGTGGGCGTTGAAGATCATATCATCAATTGATAGGCAAATTGTCTGCAAACTTCTTATTTCTTTTAGACTGTTTTTTTCCCTGTCCTGTATCTTTGAGGGCATGTGGGTTTGGTGGTTGTCATTGTCGTTTTTCCTTCCTTTCTCTAAAAGTAAATAGCTCTTTGGAAATGACTCCCTGGTGTTCCCACCTCCTGGAGCTTGCTGTGTGAACGTTATCGGGCTGTGCCATGGCTGAACACTGCAGATCAGAGGGGTTTGCATCTTTCCCTCTCTGATCCAATTTGTACACAAAGGTCATCAGCTTAATTTTCTCTCAACCAGAAGAGTGTTTGAAGTGTATGCCAAGTTAAAAATATTAATTGATAAAGCTTTAAACTTAGGAGTATTGCAACTGTTAAATGGTTGCACAGCCTTTTAAAATTACTCTTTAGGTAAGGAAAGATGTTTATTTTTTCGACAGTATTGGTGCAGCAGACTTATAAGGAAAATGCACTTATGTAAACAGCTGTACAAATAGAGTAACCGTGGATTGTTTGTACTGGTTTTGTCATCTCTAATGCATGCAGCTTGTGTTTTAAATATTCCTTAAGTATTCAGCTTTGTATAAATAGCAGCTGCTATTTCAAAGCAGTGCTGTCTATGGCAAGTGAGGTTCAACTTGCTGCCTTTGGAGGCAGAAATATTCTGCCTTGTTACTCAGTTTTTGTGGACGAAGGTACTCGGTAGTTTTGAGGAGATATTGTGGAAAGCAACAGTCTTCCTGTGAGCATTAGAAAACCTTGATTTGTCGACGATACTGAACTGTCCACGCGGTGCCTGTTCAGCAGCATCTCCGTGCGCGCCTTTGGCAGGTATTTGAAGGCCACGTTTTGTGTAGTCAGTGCAGCCTTTGAAAACTAGTAACTCCTTTGTGTTAAAGGCTGTACACAGCAGTGCAGGATTTTCTCGACAGTCTTGTGGCTTTTGTCTTCTATCAAATATAGTATCTCTGTAGAATTATTTATTTTTAGTTTTACCTCTTCCGGTGATATTATAAAGCTTTGGTGTGCCAAATGCTTTGGCAAAGCACTTAATTTCTGTGGCTTTATGAATATGAAATGCAGGCAAGCAGTATCACCTTAGCAAGGGAAATGGTTTGATATGAAATGTTCTGTTCATTTAAGTGTGATTCTGCCTAGTTCGTGTTTATTTACGGTGTGCAATCTGTACTGAGGGGATGCATGGTTTCTGTAGTATTCAGCTGATTTGCAAATAAGGCTGTGCAAAATGTAGAGTAAGTGCTATCAACAGCCATGATCTCTGCTATCATTTTGTAATCTTTCTGTCAGTTGGCTTCTGTCCCTTTTTGGTTAGCCTTTCTCTTGTTTCACTTGATCTTAATTTTGAAAAGGCATGGTTAATACCTAATAGCATGCAAGAGTACGTGCTAGTAGTGCTTTTGAAGTCTTTCATGAATTTCAGCCTCCTGATTTGGTTCATCTATTGTTGATGTAGTAAATTACTTAGGTGTCCTTCAGTTGAGGAAATGTGCTCTGTCCTCCTGATTGGCAAAGCTACCCACAAACTAAACTAAAAACTGTCACCACACGGTTCATAAGGTAAGTTTTGTATGTAGGTGCGGAATCCAAATGTAAAAACATTCTTCCAGAGTCAAATCAGCAAACAGTATCTGGGAATTTCTTCCCCATGGTTACACTGCATCTGTGAGGTTATAGTCAATGAGATTTAAAAGCGTGTTTGCTAGAAATTTTAATTGGACAGGATCAGTTATGAAGAACAGTTATATGAAATTATTAATGTTTTTATTTGCCTTTTTGTCTATTCTAGGTTTAAAAGAAGCAGAAATTATTGGACTATAACTTCAATGTTTTGGAGTACAAGTGATGCTTAAGCAATCTGAAGATATTGGAGCATGGCCACTTCTTAAAATGCAAAAGTTAAAGGAAATAACCAGTTATCAAATCCTCCTGAATATCTGAATTTTCTTGATGCTTTACATTTAACTATCCTTAAATGTCCACGATTAAGATCTCATGCAACCATTGCATATTTTGGAGACTCTTCTCCAAAAGAGAACTGTGTATTTAAAAAGCAGAAATGACTGTATTTTCTTTTGGAACTCACTAAAGCCCAACACACCGAAAGATCATGACCAGCTTGAAGCGGTCCCAGACTGAAAGGGCAGTTGCCACTGGGGTAGCAGTTGGAACAGATGGCACCTCCAAAGTCCACTCGGATGACTTTTATATGAGACGCTTTAGGTCACAGAATGGTAGCTTAGGATCTGCAGTCATGGCGCCGGTTGGACCTCCTCGCAATGAAAGTTCTCATCACCTTACCTCTACTCCTGGAGTCCCTAAAATGGGGGTCAGGGCAAGGATTGCTGACTGGCCCCCGAGGAAGGACAACATCAAGGAAACGAGCAGATCTAGTCAAGATATCGATGCATCGAGTTGCCTTGACAGCATGTCTTCTAAAAGCAGTCCTGGGAGTCAGGGGAGCTCTGTGAACCTGAATGCTAGTGATTCGGTCATGTTAAAGAGCATCCAGAACACGCTGAAAAGCAAGACCAGACAACCCGAGAACCTCGATTCCCGGTTTCTTACACCTGATGGCTACCCCAGTTCACCTAGGAAAGCTCTTCGCAGAATAAGACAGCGCAGTAACAGTGACATTACCATAAGTGAGCTTGATGTGGACAGTTTTGATGAATGTATCTCACCTACTTTTAAATCTGGCCCATCCCTGCACAGGGAATATGGCAGCACCTCTTCGATAGATAAGCAGGGAACTTCAGGGGAAAGTTTTTTTGACTTACTAAAGGGCTATAAAGATGAAAAATCTGATCAGAGAAGTCCAGGCACGACTAAGCTCAGTGAACTCCTGATTGCCAGTGGAAGCAAGGGTTCGGGGTTCTCCCTAGATGTGATAGATGGGCCTATTACGCAAAGGGAGAACCTGAGACTCTTCAAGGAAAGGGAGAAACCACTCAAGAGGCGCTCAAAATCTGAGACAGGAGATTCATCCATTTTCCGTAAGCTGCGTAATGCCAAAGGTGAAGGAGAGCTCGGGAAGTCTTCAGACCTTGAAGATAACAGGTCCGAAGATAGTGTCAAGCCCTGGACTTGCCCAAAGTGTTTTGCTCACTATGATGTACAGAGCATATTATTTGATTTGAATGAAGCAGCAATCAACAGGCATAATGTTATTAAAAGAAGGAACACAACAACAGGAGCCTCTGCTGCTGCTGTAGCATCGCTTGTGTCTGGACCCTTGTCCCATTCTGCGAGTTTCAATTCTCCAATGGGCAGCACTGAAGATCTGAATTCAAAAGGAAGTCTCAATATGGACCAGGGGGATGATAAAAGCAATGAACTTGTGATGAGTTGCCCTTATTTTCGTAATGAGATTGGTGGGGAAGGGGAGAGGAAGATCAGCCTCTCCAAATCTAATTCAGGTTCCTTCAGTGGATGTGAAAGTGCCTCATTTGAGTCAACTCTGAGTTCTCATTGCACAAATGCAGGAGTAGCAGTTTTAGAAGTTCCCAAGGAGAATCTGATTTTACATCTAGACAGAGTGAAAAGATACATTGTGGAACATGTGGACCTCGGTGCATATTATTATCGAAAATTCTTCTATCAGAAGGGTAAGTAGATCTGTTTCTCCCAATGCTACCAATCCTTTTTTAATAAAAATATAAATTTAATTGACATATAATAGTAATATTTGCATGGATTATATGTTTCTTACCATCCCTACTTAACCACATTATTTTGCCATTTGCTTCTTTAACCAATGCATGCTATGTATAGTAGAACTTGTCACTGTCTTAGGGAAGAAAAAAATTGTGATGGTGTCATTATGTAATGACTGGTTAGCAACAGCTATAAATTGCATTTGTCTTGAAATGCAGCTTTGGTATCCACTTGGGGGAGAGAGGGGAGTTCCTGATACTCGAAAGTTTTGTGGGTTTCTTTTGTTTGTTAAACACTAAATTAAAATGTGACAGTGTTCTTTGCTCTACATAAAAAGCTGAATCACTAAGCAGCCTTAGTGGGAATGTGCAGCTTGGAAACTTCGGTGTCATTTGCAATAGTCTTCAAACTTTTTAAGATATTAAAAGCAAATGATCCATGCATATTTTTAACATAAAGACTCTCTTCCTGACTCATCGCAGCCATCATCCTAGAAGAAAAATCTCATTTGTCAGATCTAGACAGGTCTGTGGGTTACAGCTCCGACCGTCATCATCTGCTTTCTCCTTGCAGTGTCTGACCTTGAAGCATGTGTGTCTCCTCCTCCTGCAGCCTCCCTTGGTTGAGGGGTTCTTGTTAGACTTCCATAATCTTCTCTTTTGTGATAGTTTAGGACTGAGAGGTAACCTGTGCTTTTGAATTCCACCCCTGCTTCCTTCCCCCAGATAATTGTTTACGGAAGAGTCCGAGGAAACAAAAATTAATTCTTTCGCACGGTATAAGGTGAGGTATGTTTGGAGGAAAGAGCCTGAGACCTTCAGCTCTGGCTGCGATTACCTTCCAATCTGTGCCCCTTTGGAAGGATTTGATTCCTTATTGCCCTCCTGAGTTTTGCAGTCAGTAACTAGAGGTTCAATTTCATTTTACAGCTGACTTGATTTAACAGCATTTCCACACCGAAAGTGGGAAGACCTGTTCCTCCTCCTTCCTTGTATCAATTCTGTTGTTTTCTGGTCACAGAGTAGGCTGATTCAGTTTGCTAACCAGGCAGAAATCTTTTCATCACAATTGATTATTTTTATATTGCTTGTTTTTTTTTTTCTCTTGAATTTCAAGAGTCAAAGCAGTTTCCCTTGCAACCAGACAAGTGCCAAAATCTAGTGGAAGGAGAGCAGTGAAGGCACCCAGTAGAACCGGGAAAAGGTGCGAGTGGGATTTTAGTCCCTAGGCAGTTGCAATTTTGTATCTTTCATTTAGCTAACATCAAGGGAAACTGCATCCTCATGCTAGTACAACTGCAATCCCAATTTGTATCTCCATTTCTTTATAATAGTGTTAAGATGAATAAGATAAGGTCTAAGTAATCTAGTCCTAAGGCTGTTGGAGATGTGTAATCAAATATAAAGGTGTCAGTATGTGAATGGAATGGGATTGGAGGAGAGAAGGAGCAAGGATTTTCTTGTGCACTGAGACCCATTTCAAATTTCACTGTACTCGTATTCGTTTCAGAGGGCCCAACCCAGGAGCACTGCTGTTGCTAGAGGTTTTTGTTGAGGAGGCTTCTAAAAAGGGATGTGCTTCAGAAGCCTTATTAGGTACGCTAAATTGCTACAGTTCTACAAATATGAAAATGTTTTGTTCAGTCACACACCATGCCACCTTCCCTCAGAAACCTCAGAATAATCTGAAAGAATCTTAGTGATAAATCTTAAAACAATGTATTTAAAATTGAGTGTTGGCTTCCTCCTAACCCTAAATTCTGAGAAGACATTTTTTGACCTGTAGTGTTTCGTGATAACAGGGTCTCCTGTTATTAATTTAAGATAGTTGGTCTTTACTGGAGGAGTTTCTTGTGCTTACAGGGTGTAATAATTGGTGTGAAAGAGCAAGGTTAGCTTTGGTGCTGTGTCAGCATGATTTCCCATTTGTACCCCAATGAATATGCACTTTCAGCTCCTGCTGCTTGGTGTATGGCCAAGCACACGTTTCTGGGCACTCTGGAATGAAATTGGAATACTTGCCAAAATATATGAATATAAGACAATTAGTAATTAAAAATGTTTAAAAGTGAGTTGAATTGAAAAGTTGTTTTTTAAAAAAAAGTGCAATTACTTAAAAGATTTGTTCTTTTAAGTAATGGAGATTCCTAGAATTAATCAGAATCATAGCAGGTTGGAAGTTTTTTCTTCTTTTCCGTACAACGGCCCTCAGTGTAAGTGGTCAGTATTGCAAGTGGGGGAAGCATCACCAAGCCGCTGTTCAGCTGCCTGGACTGAGGCTTCATTTCTGGCCTCTGTGCTGTCCTCCTTGTTGAGCACCTTAACCTGCTAGTTTGTCCTATGATTGTGATGGGAATAAGCTTTAATAATTAACACCCCAGAGAAAATGCATTTTTAAGGCAGCTGATTGGCTTCAGTTATGACAAGTGTTTCATGACATGAAGGAGGAACATCAGCTTGTTCAGCCCCTTTTACTGAAGTGTGAGAAGAGGAGAGGTCTTAGCGCATGGGCATGCGAGACTCTTGCACGAACACACAGCTTTGCAGCCTCTCCCTGACCCTCCAGGAAATTCCTTACTTTAGCTGCAATACTTAAATATAAAAGAAAAAAAAAATGAAGTGATTGCTGCTGGGCATCGAATCACCCCTGCGGTCCCCGAAAAACAAAACAGTCTTCAGTCACCTTGGGGCTTCGCCTAGCCCTGTCTTCAGGCAGCAGGTCTGCAAGAGATGCTCGAGGAAGGGTGAGAGCAGGACAAGCGTGTGATCCCACTGCCCTGGTGTGCTTTCCCAGGCTGCAGTCACAGCTCTTGGACCTCCCAGCCTTGGGGTAGTATCACTTATATTCAGTAGCCTTTGGACTTGCTGTTCCTCCAAGTAAAGTGTTCGTGGTCAGGGTACTACGGCACCCGGCGCCCAGTTGTGCAGTAGCTGGGAAGAGCAACCTCCTTTGGTCACTGTCTTCCAGTGTGGACAGTAGGATCATCACAGGAAGCGGTAGCACTGCTGGTTTAAAAATGCTCCTTTTTCCCCTTTCTTTTTACCCTTCCTTGCTGTTTATATTTGTAAGCCTCAACCATGTTACCTCCCCCAGTCATATTTTGTTAATCCTCTGAACCTTTTGCAGGTTGAGTTTGGAGAACTGTGCAGGGTATTAAAGATAATAGGCACACGACTACCACCACCGGCTCTCACAGTTGCATTACAATGTTCATAGGTTTTTGTCTTAATAATTCCTGGGTTTTACAATACTTTTATCAGAGGCACTATTTTTATTTTATACTCTACACTTGGCCTAGTTGATTCCCTGGTTATAAGGAATGCAAAGAAAGAGGTGTGTTAAGATAAGAAAATATCAGCTCTGATGTATAGTTTAAAAATGTTTTGAAAAAGATGAATAGGAATGAGTATTTCTAGAGAATTTTTTAAAAATTGTTTTAATTTTTTACTTGGCTGACCACTTGAGTCAAAAAAATTTATACCTGGCGCATTTTTATAATGAAACTTTTGACAGAATCTTGACAATGCATCACAGGAAAGATAATTTTTTTTTTTTTAGGCCAAAAGTTCTACAGAAACTTAAAAATCCCATTTCCTCAGGTTATTGCTCCCACATTGAAAAAAAGCCCCAGAGAAGGGACTCAGTTTCCAAATGAAAAATTGTTGATTTTGTTTTTTAATTTATTTTCGATTAGTATTTTCTGCAACAGATCTGATGTCAGAAGTACCTAATATTGATTCAGGGCTGGACTATTCTATAACAGACAAGATCTTTTATTAAAACATGAGAAGTTTTTTTTTCCCTAAGATTTTTGCTGTAGGAAAGACATACAGGTGCATGCTTACCAACACAAGAAAATTATCTTCAATATGTAAAAAGCCCTTTTTAAAGTTATTTAATTTTTATGCATGATTTTTATTTATATAGAGACTGTATCCATTTAAGATAACAGCTTTGCAGATTAGATGTAGCCGTCATTAAGAAGCATATACAAATTATGTCTTTATTTAAAAATCATCCTGCGTTGTTCATCTACTAAGCTCTGTGCTGCTAATGCTTTGGAAATTGGGCAGCCTTTTCATTTACTTAGCATAATGAAATTATTTTTCTTCTGCAGTAGCTATTTACTGTCTCTGGAAAGTGTTCAAGTCCCGATACCTGTGCTGATTATTTGACTTTCAGGTTGTTGCATTGGTACGTGACCAGTAGCTACCCTTTGAATAATTTTTAACTTAATCATCCAAATGGCACATCATGTATACAAGAAAAATCTGTGCAGTTAACTATGCTGAAAATAGCTTGCTTCAGCACATTAGTTTGCATGAGCATATGCAAACGTGCGTACGGGAAAAGCTACACATTTGCCTGTAACTAGTTCTTGCTTTATGGAAGGAAACAGATGTATGGTTACCGTACACTTCCAAGAAGAAGTGCAAAGTAAGACTCAAGTGTAGTTTTTGTATAGAAGTGGGACCTCACAGAGATGTTTGAGGCAATAGGTTCCTTTCAGTTTCTTTGCACAAATATACTTTTTTTCTGGTAGTAAGAATATTTCAAATTAACTTTCTGGAGGTTTCACTGTTGACTGACTTCAGATGGTGATAATTGACATTCAAAAAGGCATCTGTATATTTTGATGTGACTTCATATTTCGCAGAATGCTTTTGCAAAGTCTTGACCATTTAGAGTTTGGTTCAAAGATCTCATCCAGCTATCGAGAGGTGCAGAGCCTAGGACACAGTGTCCAAGTGTCCTTCCCAGTCTGTGTTGTCACAGGAAGCTTCATCATATAATTCATCCATAAATGGATCAAAGTGCATTTTTAAAAGCAGTTAGGTCTCCTCTCTGTGCTACTACTGTAAAGCTATTTCAAAGCTTAATTTTCTTTGATAATTAGGTACTGTCTTGTTTCCAGCCTAGATGTATTTATGGCTGATTTTTCTGTTGGTTGAGAATGCTCCCTTAAATCTGAATACATTTCTTCCTCCTTTACCTACCTGTCCCCCGGAGCAGTCGTATTTCTTTAAGCCTTCATTTTCCTTGGCAAGGCATGCTCCCTTGAGTCTCCTCTTCTATTAGGATCTTTTCATTTCATACATGATCGTCGCAGGCTTTCCCTGCGGCAGCTTCTGGACTGAGTTTCTTTTCTCACCACGGGCACCAGGTTGTAAATGTAGTGTGGATGAGGTCTTGTAAATGTTTGTACGGTTGCAGTAGAACCACCCTCTCAGAATCATCAGCTAGTTGATCAGGGAATTGTCTTTCTGCTTTTGAAGTCGGCATTACATTGTTTTCTCATAGTCATCCTGTGACTAACTTGCATATCCATATGCCAGCTGTCTACGGGAGAATTTCTTTATATGATGTGATTGTGTGCTTCCTTTACTCTCGTTGTCGTTGGCCATTCAGTTGTTCTTGTATGATGTGCCTATCGGCCAGTGCTGCCAACCTTCAGCATCAGCGCATTCTTCTTTCTCCTGCCACGGTTATGAGAAAAGCAAGGTCATCAGGTTAAGCAAGATCAGTTCCAAGTCCAGGCCCTGATCTCCATCAGCATGTTTTTTTTGTTGTTGTTTTTGTTTTTTTTTATTCCTGTACCTAAACCTTTTAGCTAGGTCCTTAATGTACTACTCATTTTTGACATCAACTTTCTCTGCTTTAATACATAAGTTGCATAAAATATTCTGATTTTTGGTAGAATAATTGATTAACTCTTAAATCAGGATAGACTTGATCTGACTGATACAGGGTGGTCTGACTGTTCTTTAGTACTCCGTATCATATTTTAGTATTTCCTACTTAAATATGTCTCCACTCTATTTTAGATAGCCTTAACTTCCCCAGCTTATTTTTCACATCCCTTGCAGTCATTTCTGTGTCCATATTCCCACCTCCCTGTTGCATTTCTGTTCAGAAGTATTCTGGCTGGATAATTAATTAATTACTAGTGACATATTAATCATTTTTTCAAGGGGAACCATTTATTTGCCTACTTATTGATAAATTGTCTTTCATTTGAATTTATAATACAACCATATGGATAGAAATACTCATTTTTATCACCTTGTCTAAATGTTTCTTAGAAAAGACCACTTGTACATCCGGAAGAACAGACTGTTCTCTTTGCCTCTTGAGTTTTTTTAAGAGTCTTGGAACTACAGTTTCCATGGGCTGAACCAAGAGCATCAGTTTAGTTTAGCTCATCATCAAGCAACAGGCACTAGCTTTACTGCCCCTAGGGGCAATGTGGAATTGGTGGTCTACAATGATCGACTTCTCTGAGAAGTAAATGCTCTCCTGAGCTGCTCTTAGAATGAGAATGGGTCATATGTTAGCTTTGCTTTAACCGTTGGCAGATAATACAAAAAACTGTGCTTTAGTCCTTTATATAACTGCATATTCTTTCCCCAGATCAGTGCCATTTAAGTATGTGCAAAACCAGAATTCCCTCAGCATGCTTCAGTGCTTTCCTTTTTCAGGATTAGACTATGGACCACATTACAGGACTGAGCTCTAAATATGTTGTCCTTTTGTTTCCCAAGAACTGCTGCCCTTTTCCTTATTGTGCTTATAAATTGAATAGCTGGGAAAAGATTTTCTAACTTGTGTACCTACATTTATGCAGGAGACTTTAATTTATGTTAGATACAACTTTTTTTAAAAAAAAAATGTGTTGTTTTTCAACAGTAGTTTAAATGAAAGAATCACAAGCCTTGGAAGTATTGCCTTCAATTCGTTTTTTTGTGTGGTAGAAGAGAAAGCTTTCTTTATACTTTATTTTTGGAATAAAATTCTTGAATCCAGTTGTAAAATAGCCCTTTTTTAAATAAAACAATTTATTAACCTTAGTATGGATATTAAGTTTTGTTTATCTTAATTTCTAGCTTCTGCTCCTACCTGAACCAAGATGCATTAATCATAACCTGGCTGTATATTCTCTGCAAATATGTATAGATTGCTTTGCTTCATTACTTACAGTACTTTCCTTACTTATATTTTCATATATTTTTCTTTTTTTTTCTTCTGGCAGCTTTTTTAAAATAATTGCTCTATTTTTGAACTGTCTGCATTTAATTGATGAATAGGAGTTTCCTCTACTCTCCCCTGACATGTCTGTTTTATTGCTGGAAGATGGGGTGCACAATAGTGAACTGAGAATTAGCTTAGCTGATTAAGGACAAATATTATCAGAAGTGCTGTTAAATTGCTTCAGCATTCATTATCAACAGCTGGTAAAGAGGCAAGTAACAGGACAAAGTTCAATCTGAGAACAAAACCCCCAAGCAAAGCAGGATCCAGTGATGTTATCCAGCAGCAGTTCTCATGCAGGGTTCATTAGGGATGAGTTCTCACCTTGGAGTAATGAGTTTCTCACTTGAAAGTAGCTGCCGGTAGCTTCTCATAATCTCTTTCAGCAAG